>CM042260.1:36521572-37006572 GCA_023566225.1 Romanogobio albipinnatus | reverse complement strand
TTTTTGTTAACTAAGTGTGGTGGGACGGCAACCTCTGAAAGTGGCTTTTTTATTTATTTATTTTTTATGAAATCTAATTTTCGCACAAAGTATGTGAAAAGCTTCTGCATATTAGGCCACTGGCTGGAACAGGAATTATTTTGTTTAAATAAACGGAACGCTGCAAATTTTATTTACTACGGCTTTTGCGTTTCGCTATCATTATTAGATGATAAAGTGGAAAGCTAGTGTGGAATTACATGCAATATTACACGTCTTTATTGTTGAAATGCCCCTCTAAATACGAGGTCAAAGGAAGCCCATTCATGGCTGGAATCAAAGCATGCATTAGACGACACCTACACCACTCATGATGTTCATAAATTAAAGCTAATCTTGTTAGCGTAGCACTGGGAGCAGTGCTTATGAGGTTTTGCATCACTGCAATTAACAAATTACTTTCACTATCAATAAAAAAATCTGTATCTACACCATGTTCTTGTATTTTTTTCCCTCTGTATGGTGACATCTTTAGCTTTTTCAAACATCATAATGTGAGCAAGCTAAGCTGTTAAAATAATGTCAAATGATTAGAAAGTGTCCCACTTTACCAGTATGCAGACTTCATATACTAAACCATATAAAATGGCAGTCTAGAAAAGAATGTTGTTAGGCTAGAATGGATTTTTTTTGGCTGTTACCAGACATTATGGAATAATAATAATATAATAACCAGGAAAAACCAGGCAAACATATTATACAGCACACCTCTTCTTAAGCAGCTGCATCATTTGAGACGTCATTCGTGTCAGAACCACAGATCACTAACTCTATGAGAAATAGAAATAGTGATTAGTCTTATACACTAATTCTCTATGGACTGTTTCCCACAAAAATAACAATAATTAATAATAGTAATAATTGTAATATATTTTTTATAAATATCCCCCAAATAATAACGCTTAAAGAGTAAAAAATGTATAATAAATTATAATTATATATAATAAAGTTAAATAATAGCCATTTTCAAAAAACATCTAAAGACATCTTTTCCAGCAGCACCTGATCAATCAAGAATAGCACTTATCTCTCTATTCTTTTTCTGTTTGTCTATTTAAGAGGGGGAAAAAAACGGTCCTATGTGTTCTGTGCTAGATTAACTGAGACTTGTTACAGCACTTTCATATTGTTGCCCTTGAATGTTCTAGTTGCTTCTATTGCACTAATTTATAAGTCGCTTTGGATAAAAGCATCTCCTAAATGACTAAATGTATATGTAATAGATTTAATATATAGAATATGTTTAATAAAAGTAATATCGTTTTTTTTAATAAACTATCATTCTATTTTACTAGGCCAGGATTATTATCGTTAACTAATGCTAAAACTAAAACTAAACATTTTTTATTACTTGAAATAAGATAAACATTAACCAGAAACATATATATATATATATTAGTGCTGTCAAATCGATTAATCACGATTAATCGCATCTAACATAAAAGTTTGTTTATACTATATATACAGTAGGCATGCTGTGATAGTTGGGTTGCTGGTGTTCAGACACAACACCGGTTGCATCACTTGCCCACCACGGCACCGACCCCACCGTCGTTTTGATTTTTTTAAAGTAATAAAATGATTTAGTTCAGTTAGAGAACACTACAAATAAAAACTGAACGTGCAGCGTGAGCCAAACGAGAGTCACAACACAAACTAGCAGCAGGAGTCAGATTTGGTGCCCCCGAATTGGTGCTAATTCTAAACCGAAAGTAAAATGCGCTCAGCCGCCCTAACATTCATTCACGGCCGCACAATGCGTGTCATTTTCAGTTCATTCAATTCAGTGTTTTTTTTCACTAAATTCACTAAATTCATTGAAATACACTCATCGCTATGAATGCCCGAGCGGACGTGCGCATTTACTTTCGGTTTAGACTTAGTGATTTAAAAGCCCCCGCCGATGATACCGGTATTACCGGTGTTGCCACACGTTGATTAACCGGTGGGAAAATATCCTCACCGTCACATTCCTAATATACAGTATATATTATATATGTACACACATACACACACACACACACACATTATATATATATATAAATATATATATATATACACATACATACATACATACATATATAAATATAATACAAACACACATATACACTCACCTAAAGGATTATTAGGAACACCTGTTCAATTTCTCATTAATGCAATTATCTAATCAACCAATCACATGGCAGTTGCTTCAATGCATTTAGGGGTGTGGTCCTGGTCAAGACAATCTCCTGAACTCCAAACTGAATGTCAGAATGGGAAAGAAAGGTGATTTTAAGCAATTTTGAGCGTGGCATGGTTGTTGGTGCCAGACGGGCCGGTCTGAGTATTTCACAATCTGCTCAGTTACTGGGATTTTCATGCACAACCATTTCTAGGGTTTACAAAGAATGGTGTGAAAAGGGAAAAACATCCAGTATGCGGCAGTCCTGTGGGCGAAAATGCCTTGTTGATGCTAGAGATCAGAGGAGAATGGGCCGACTGATTCAAGCTGATAGAAGAGCAACTTTGACTGAAATAACCACTCGTTACAACCGAGGTATGCAGCAAAGCATTTGTGAAGCCACAACACGTACAACCTTGAGGCGGACGGGCTACAACAGCAGAAGACCCCACCGGGTACCACTCATGTCCACTACAAATAGGAAAAAGAGGCTACAATTTGCACGAGCTCACCAAAATTGGACAGTTGAAGACTGGAAAAATGTTGCCTGGTCTGATGAGTCTCGATTTCTGTTGAGATTTTAGAGTCAGAATTTGGCGTAAACAGAATGAGAACATGATCCATCATGCCTTGTTACCACTGTGCAGGCTGGTGGTGGTGGTGTAATGGTGTGGGGGATGTTTTCTTGGCACACTTTAGGCCTCTTAGTGCCAATTGGGCATCGTTTAAATGCCACGGCCTACTTGAGCATTGTTTCTGACCATGTCCATCCCTTTATGACCACCATGTACCCATCCTCTGATGGCTACTTCCAGCAGGATAATGCACCATGTCACAAAGCTCGAATCATTTCAAATTGGTTTCTTGAACATGACAATGAGTTCACTGTACTAAAATGGCCCCCACAGTCACCAGATCTCAACCCAATAGAGCATCTTTGGGATGTGGTGGAACGGGAGCTTCGTGCCCTGGATGTGCATCCCACAAATCTCCATCAACTGCAAGATGCTATCCTATCAATATGGGCCAACATTTCTAAAGAATGCTTTCAGCACCTTGTTGAATCAATGCCACGTAGAATTAAGGCAGTTCTGAAGGCGAAAGGGGGTCAAACACAGTATTAGTATGGTGTTCCTAATAATCCTTTAGGTGAGTGTATAAACAAACTTTTATGTTAGATGCGATACATAATACAAATATTGCGTTAACATAATATATGCGTGTTTACTGTTTATTATTATTATGTATTACACACTCCTTCATGTTTTTATTTAATAAATATTTGCATGTATATACTGTGTATATATATTTATATAATTTATCTTATATATAAATATTTTATATATGGATATAACATATTTTTATTAAATATATACATGCATTTGTGTGTTTTTATATATACATAATAATTATACACAGTACACACACATATATTATGTAAACACAAACTTTTATTTTGGATTGCCCTGCACTAATATATATAAATAAAACCCTTAAACTTAAATTTCAGCTACTTGCCAAGTAAATATTTCTCATTTTTAAACTAAAGTTAACTAAATTAAAAAATAAGAAAAAAAGACAAAACACACATTAAAATTAAAACACACAAAAAATCCAATTCAAACTATTAATAGTATATCATTGATAGTAAAATAACACTGCTCAGGTTCTATGACAGATCATTATATAACTTCTGTGATATGCTTATATGTGGTGTATATTCTGAAATTGTATCTGGATAATATTTGAGGAACATACTGAGACTGCAGCCCACATGGGTGTTGATTAGGTGTGGAAGTTAGGCGCATTGTGTCTCCATCACATATGGGGTTCTAATGGGCGACTCCCGGACCAGGTGGGCCCTGGTGTTTAGAGACCTGCAGACGATCACTCATGACAAAGAAAACAGCAGAAGAAGAGAGAGAGAGAACGAGAGGGAGGTATCAGGGTAGTGGGGTGTACCTTAGGGAGCAGCTGGGCAGCTAGGACAGAGGCATGATGGGATACTGGAGGAACACTGGCATGTGCGTGTTTGCACGTGTGTGTGTGCCACTAGCGGGTAGCCACCCTCAGGGTTGGCAGCGGCGAAGGAGCCGTGTGCGCTGGAGCGGCCGCGGACGCAGTGGCGCGATCACCTGGGGAAGGTAAAGCCAGCGGAGCAGAGCTGATGCTTATTTCTGGGGAGAACTGGGAGATTTTATTCGTTAAAGCGGCGCCCAAACACCCTCAGCCTCAAAAATATATATAAAAAATTGAACAAAGAAAACCACACGGGATTTGGACGTATGAAAAGAATCAGATGCTGAATGATTATAAGAATATGTGATTTGAGGGTGATCGTGATTTTCACAGCTGCATTTGAAACACAAGCAGAACTCATTTCTGTATAATTGGTTCACAAAAAACATTAATTCGACATGAAAATATTAGTTAAAAGTTGTTTAAGTGTTTAAGCTTTTAAATTTAGCATAGATGCATACATACACATACTGTATATTTAATATATTATTTATATTAATAATCATTAATAATTACTAATCATTTGTATATTTATAATATATAGCCTACTGCTGTTCAAAAGTTGGGGGTCAGTAAGATTTTTTTTCTGAAATAAATTAATAATTAATACAAACATGCATTAAGTTGGTCAAAAGAGACAGTAAAGGCACTTAAAATATTACAAAAGATTTCTATTTCAAATAAATTTCTATTTTCTATTCATAAAAGAATCCTGAAAAACGAATGTATTCACGTTTTCCACAAAAATATTAAGCAGCACAAGTGTTTTCAACATTGATATTAATAATACATGTTTTTTGAGCAGCAAATCATCACATTAGAATGATTTCTGAAGGATCATGTGACACTGAAGACTGGAGTGATGATGCTGAAAATTCAGATTTGATCACAGAAATATTATATATATATATATATATAGACTAATATAAACATTTAATTATAATGAAATATTACTGTTTTTACATAATTTTTAATCAACATACTTACAATTTTTGACAACATCTACCTATATACCTGTTTTTAGTGTACACACACACGCACGCACACACACATAACACAACCTTTATTACATCTAAAGTAGCATCGTTCATTGCATTCCTTTTGCTAATCTCACGCCAACATTCGAGTCAAAAAACAGACATTCCCCGTCTTTAATTTCTCTCCGCTCTTTTGTTCCGACGCCAGCGGTTCCCCGTTGAAAATGTGCTTTCTGTCTAATATGGTCAGCGCCACACAATTACTCCCTCCAGTGAAAAGTGAAACAAACGCAGGGCATGCAGAGCATTTTGCATTATCTGCCCTCCTTGGATAGTCTAACAATAATAACTGTAAGACAACGTCAAGCTGAGGCTGCCAAGCTCAGCTAGCACTTATTGGAACTTCAGAAATGAAGTTTGAGGTGAAATGGAGTGCTAAAACGGTCGGATTCAGGAATTCTGCCATGTCTTTATGCGTTTTTTGAAAAAATATTAATGCGTATATATAATAGAGCGGACTTATAAGGAAAACCCTAGTAATTTGTATCCTGCAGCACCACAACGTTGCTCTTGTGACAGTCACATCTGAATTTGGAGGATTTTCAGCTGCAATCGTGTGTGTATGATGCAAAACACAGAATCTATATATCTTTAATTATTGCTCTGATGGTGGAAATGGGGATTTTCAATGCTTTAGCTATTTTCTTACAGTCACTTTCTATTTTGTGAAGCTCAACAATCTTTTGCTGCACATCAGAACTATATCCTGTGGTTTTACTCATTGTGATGATGATTAAGGGAATTTGGCCTTTGTGTTTCCTCATATTTATACTTCTGTGGAACAAAACATCATAGCTAGACAATCTCATGTTTCTAGTCACCCTGGTAAGCTAATTTAAAAAAAAATATATTAATAGGAAAATATATACTTCAGAAATGTACTCTAGGGGTGCCAATATTTGTGGCCAACATGTTTTAGAGAAAAACATTTATTGATGGGGACATTTATTAATAATTATACACAGTACACGCACATATATTATGTAAACTTTTATTTTGGATGTGATTAATCAGTTTGACAGCACTATATATACTGTATATGGGTCAATGACAAATAAGGTTTTCAAGATAACAAAAATAACAATTTTAAGCAAAACGGTTTTAAAATGCATTTTTATGTTCACATTGGTTTTACAGCTTTTAAGGCAACATTAATTCATTATTAATCAAGATTTCTGATTTGACCACCCAGAAAACGTCAGGTGGTGCGACCATTAAAATAATATACATTTCATGTGCTTAGCACTTCTGAGAACTTGTAGATATGAATCATTGTAGTGTCTAAAATGCATATCACATGGTAAATTCCCTTTCAATTTCTTTATGTATTGCCAGTGCCAATTCATATAAACGGACACTTTTCTATGTGTTCAAACACCCAATTTTCTTTTTATGTTTTGTTTTTAACTGTAAAAATGATTTGTATTCATTATATAACGGTTTACAGTTATATGTCTTGCTTCATTTTGCAATTGCAGTGGGAATTGATCGTTTTAAATGTAAATTTGCTGGTCGCACCACCTGACATTGGTCGCTCCTGATATTTCAAACTCAATTCAAATCTAACAGGCATTAACTTGGACACCTATACAAATGTTTGACCATATGCTTAAGGTTATACATACAATTTTTAAATCAAATACACATTTTATAATAACAACTAGTGCTGGGAAAATTAACGCGTTAACGCGGGCAATTCATTTTTTTGGGGTTTATGGGGACTCTCCATAGGCGTAAAAGTTATTATATACTGTACAAACTGTATATTCTATCCCCCTACACTAACCCTTCCCCTAAACCTACCCATCACAGGAAACATTCAGCATTTTTACATTTTTAATAAAACATTGTTTAGTATGTTTTTAAAGCTATTTGGTTTACGGGGACACAAGAAGTGTCCTCATAAACCACATACACTCACCTAAAGGATTATTAGGAACACCTGTTCAATTTCTCATTAATGCAATTATCTAATCAACCAATCACATGGCAGTTGCTTCAATGCATTTAGGGGTGTGGTCCTGGTCAAGACAATCTCCTGAACTCCAAACTGAATGTAAGAATGGGAAAGAAAGGTGATTTAAGCAATTTTGAGCGTGGCATGGTTGTTGGTGCCAGACGGGCCGGTCTGAGTATTTCACAATCTGCTCAGTTACTGGGATTTTCACGCACAACCATTTCTAGGGTTTACAAAGAATGGTGTGAAAAGGGAAAAACATCCAGTATGCGGCAGTCCTGTGGGCGAAAATGCCTTGTTGATGCTAGAGGTCAGAGGAGAATGGGCCGACTGATTCAAGCTGATAGAAGAGCAACTTTGACTGAAATAACCACTCGTTACAACCGAGGTATGCAGCAAAGCATTTGTGAAGCCACAACACACACAACCTTGAGGCGGATGGGCTACAACAGCAGAAGACCCCACCGGGTACCACTCATCTTCACTACAAATAGGAAAAAGAGGCTACAATTTGCACAAGCTCACCAAAATTGGACTGTTGAAGACTGGAAAAATGTTGCCTGGTCTGATGGGTCTCGATTTCTGTTGAGACATTCAGATGGTAGAGTCAGAATTTGGGGTAAACCGAATAAGAACATGGATCCATCATGCCTTGTTACCACTGTGCAGGCTGGTGGTGGTGGTGTAATGGTGTGGGGGATGTTTTCTTGGCACACTTTAGGCCCCTTAGTGCCAATTGGGCATCGTTTAAATGCCACGGCCTACCTGAGCATTGTTTCTGACCATGTCCATCCCTTTATGACCACCATGTACCCATCCTCTGATGGCTACTCCAGCAGGATAATGCACCATGTCACAAAGCTTGAATCATTTCAAATTGGTTTCTTGAACATGACAATGAGTTCACTGTACTAAAATGGCCCCCACAGTCACCAGATCTCAACCCAATAGAGCATCTTTGGGATGTGGTGGAACGGGAGCTTCGTGCCCTGGATGTGCATCCCACAAATCTCCATCAACTGCAAGATGCTATCCTATCAATATGGGCCAACATTTCTAAAGAATGCTTTCAGCACCTTGTTGAATCAATGCCACGTAGAATTAAGGCAGTTCTGAAGGCGAAAGGGGGTCAAACACAGTATTAGTATGGTGTTCCTAATAATCCTTTAGGTGAGTGTATACCTGAACCCACACACACACACACACACACACACACACACACACGAGTGTGCATGTACAGACATGCATACGTGTGCATGCACAAACACCCACAATATACACATACACTCCCCATATTCACACATCATTTATTGCTACAGCCATTCATTTAAAATAAAACTGTTGTTGTGGCATATCACCAATTGTGAGTACCCTTAGTTTTGGTGCATTTTGTCTACCAACTTACCCCAGTAAGTGTAACAAAGGACCCATTTGTATTTGTCATCATCTCACAAAGCCTGTGATATATAGTTGAAGAAATTGAAATTGTTGTCATTTGTAGTAGACAAATGTGGGTGCTTTGCCTAAAAGTTTCAGACGTGTAGCTAAAAAAGGGTAGTTTTAGGTGCTGAAGAAAAAAGTGTTACAACCATACCCGGTCTCCCCTACCTTTATGCATCCGTCCCGCCAAATCGCTCATCACTGATATGACATATGAACGTCACATGTTAATGACATCTGTAATGAGAAAACACAGAAATTTAGGCCCAAACCCAAGCACGATTCCTCCACAGTACGGTGCAAGTATTAATAAAGAGATTTTGTCAAACGTAACTCGTGTTTAATTGCCGTCAGGGCGGTTTGACTGAATCCGTCCTTCAGCATCTGCATTGCTGAGCTTCTCTCCCCCTCTTTTTCTCCATCTCCGTCTCATATCTTTCCCCCTACTGCACCCATCGAATTGGCACCAAACCCTTCAAGATGTCCCCAGCAGGCTCTTGCTTCGCTGGCCGCGTAGTAGACTGTGTGGTTTCCTTTAAACAGCTGTAATTTGTATTTCCAATCACTGTGCTGATTTCTGCTCATTATATTGCTGTTTCACACCGGTAAGTGAGCAAAAGTTTGGATTGATTGACTCTAATTAACTAAAAAACGTTCCGAGCCAGGGGTTTATTACCATGCTAGCTAGCCACAAATGTCAGAGACTTTCACAAATTATTATCCTGTTAAGATGAATGTGTGGGGAGGCAGGGAAGTGTGGAGACAAAGAGAACATATATTATTTTCATGACGAATTTGTTTATCGCTCTTCTTTTTTTTTTCTCACTTTTTCAGGTGTCTTATTTTCCAATTAAATACACACAGACTCAGCATCTGTACACATTTCAAGGGTTGTCATCGTCTCGCGTTGCAGCATGAAGCCTGCGAGTATGTATGTCTTGTAATTATGATCTTTGTTATTGAATTGGCCGTCAGAATATTATAAATTTGACACTGAAAAGTCTAGCTTTAATCATGCATTCAATCTGATTTAACTTAAAGATGAAGTGTGTAATTTCTGCAGCACTAGCGTCACCAAATGGAATTGCCAGTTGTCTTTGTTTTCAAATTATGGAAAATAATATAACAACATTACACATTATACCTTTAAAATTGGTCAACACCTTTATAACCCTTAAACTCGTCTTCGTTTTGGCTCAGGAAAGCTAGTGTACAATACAGCATCTGTGTATGCGTAATAGAGTCGTCTGAGGGTTGCTAACCCACTGTAAGGTTTGATGCATGTTTCTGTTGAAATTAATGGCAGTGGTGTTTCCTGGCCTGGTGTCATTTATTTCTCAGGATTGATTGGAGGCAGGAAGAGCAGACAAATGTGTTTGGGAAGTGTTCTAATTTAAAATATGGCTGCCTGACCTGGAAGAGAAAGCAAAGAGACAATCCATCCTTCAAAAACATGACCTGGGTGTCCGAGGTGCCAACAAACTTTAGTGCACAAACACGATATGAAGCACATCAATATAAGACAGTTGTGCATGGATTTATCCTCAATATGCATTCATGTGTTGCTGTGTGTTAGACCTGAATGCCATGTGGCTACTCTACTGAAGCTTAGACTAGACTAAATCAAACATCGATGTGATACAGAGCCAAACTGCAGCTAAAGAGTGTGTGCCACTAGTGGCAACAATTGGAATTGCAATATGTTTAAATAAAATGTCAAAATAAATATATTATTAATAATAAATATGTAATAAAATTATATATATATATATATATATATATATATACGCACCGCATTTCCTATGTACTACTGTACACCCAAAGCGCTTTACAATCATGTCAGTGCATTTTATCTGGTTGTTTATGTTTCATAAATTATTATGATTATTTAGTAGAAATAATATTAATAAATTATTAAACTTTGGCATCCTTATTTGACTGTTTAACAGCTGTTTTTTTTTTCTTCCAAAAACAAGTTTCAAATAAATAATTATTATTCATTTAATAATAATAATAATAATAATAATAATAAACAAAATAATAATAAATATGGCATTTTTTCCGACTATTTAATGATGAATCATTTTCAAACAAGTTTCATATTATTGTGATTATTTAGTAGTAATAATAATAATAATAATAATACATTTATAAACATTGGCATCCCTGTCTGATTGTTTAACAACTGTTTTCAAATACATTGTTTTTATTAATTATTTATGTAATAATAATAATAATAATTATTAATACATTATTTATTGAACTTATGAGACTGTTTATTAACCGTTTTCAAGTTTCTAATAAATAATTATAATAATGATAATAATAAATTATTAAACATTGGCATCCCTATCTGATTGTTTAACAACTGTTTTCAAATACATTGTTGTTATTAATTATTTATGTAATAATAATAATAATAATAATAATTATTATTAATAAATGTTTTACTGTATTATTAACCGTTTTCAAGTTTCTAATAAATAATTATAATTAAGTTTTAAATACATGATTATTATTAACAAATAAGTCATTATTATTCATATAATATTAAAAAATATATATGTATGGCATTCTGTCTGACTGTTTAATTCAAACAAGTTTCATGTATTATGATTATTTAGTTTAAGAATATTATAACTGAGTATAAAATAATAAAATAACTGTTTTAGGTTTATAATAAATGATAATATAAGTTTAAAACAAATAATTATTCATATATTAATGTTAATTATTATTATTAATACATCATTTATTGAACTGTTTATTCATTGTTTTCAATTATTATTTAATAAAGTTTCAAATAAACTATTATGTATTCATATAATTATCATGATTAATATAACAATATTAATTGTTATTATATTAGTAATACATTATTAACACATCTGACTGTTTATGAACTGTTTTCAAGTTTCTAATAAATTATAATAGAAAAGTTTCAAATGTATTATTATTATCAATCAATAATATAAGTTTCATATTATTATTATTATTATTATTATTAATAATACATAATTTATTGAACATATCTGGCTTTTTATTAACTGTTTCAAGTTTCTAATAAAGATTATATAATAATAATAATAATAATAATAATAATAATAATAATAATAATAATAATAATAATGACAAGACTAAAAATCTGAAATCCCTGTGATAAAGAGCCAAACCGTGGAGTGTGTGCCACTAATTTAATCTCAGTTTGAGTGGCTCAAATGGCTGTTTTTTAATCATATTTATAATTAAATTTTAAAAATGAAATAATACATTATTATTACTATTATTAATACTAATAAATTAACAATATAACATTAACGTGAATAGTATAATCATCACAATAAACAAATAAATCTTCCATCAAGTAATGTACTTCATTAACGTAATTGTAGTCCGTTTACAGTCGACAAGCAAAGTATCAAAGTTCATGCAATGAATGGCACATTAATGTAGAATTCACAGTTGTAGAAAATAAACAGTGGACTAGTTAGTGCTGTTCTGCTGATCACAGGATGGATGAGTCCAGTTGCTGCCCATTACTATCCACTGCAAATGCAGAAGGGCAGTCTCAAAGGTGCCAAAGGATCTCTTTCGCTGAGTTTAAAGAGAAATAGCGTCTCCCAGTCATCCATTAAGTGCTCTGTCTGTATTCTCTGTTTAAAAAAAGTTGTATTGCTGTCATGGGAGTATGTATGCTTCTGGGCCCATTCATTCATGTCAAATGAATCCTATAACACTTTGCAGGGAATATATGTCATTTCCACATCTACATAATCAACCCAAAACTGTCAGCGATACACACTTCAAAATAAAGGTTCATTGCAGCGTCTTAAGTTCTTATATCTTAAGCTATATGTTTCTTAAAAGAGTTCAAAGTGCCTGATGTCCGGGACCTTTATTTTAAAGAGGATATAAGGTTCGGGATGCAATTTACACTTTACAATAAGGTCTAATTTTCTAACATCAGTTAACACGTTATATTTTTTGCAGCATTTGATCTAATCAATGCTGTAAAAATATAATGCGTTAACTAATGTTAGACTTTATTATTACGGAGTGTTAAAGATTTATATACAAATAATAAAAAAAGACTTTTATTTATTATCTTTGTTAATGTTATTTCATTAAAATTGTTAGTTGATGGTGTATTACGTTAGGGATAATGTACATTATACCGCTTATTACACGGCTATTTGCCACATAAGTAAATAATTAGAAATGAAATATTGATGAGTGGAAATATTTTATAAACTCTTTAAAGCCAAAGCTTCCGCAGAGAGAGCAGTTACAAGAAATCGGCAAGTTAGACATTTAAAGATGCGGTACAATCATTCCGCCACATTAATAATTATGGGGATAAAAGATATTGATTTGAGATGAAACTGTTTTAAAATCGTACCTGTTTGTTACACTCAGAAAAATTAACTTTCACTGTTGTTAGTTGCACTCAAATCATCCTTGTTCACATTACTTAAGAAACTCATGCAACTAAATTTACTTAGATTTACTGAGTATTGTCAGCTTAACTTAATAAGTGTGTTCGGTCAACTTAACATTGCTGAGTGAAACGAACAAACTGGGTAGTGGATCTGTAGTTCCCAGCATGCTTTGCAAGGGACTGCATTAGGAGAGTAAATTTAGGGATTAAAGTGTTATTTTATCTTTTTCGGTAAAGGGAAAGATGTTAGTTAATGTTAGTGTTATGTGCAGTTATGTTGGACATTTAGAGGAGTTTCTGTCATTTTGAGGTTACTATTATGCAGAAGAGTTGTGCCTGTGTTTAGGCTGTGGGCACTCATACACACATTTAGTGGATGGACTTTCTGTTCTCAATTAACTTATTTTTGAATTTTGTTTCTAAAAATATGCTTTTTGTTATATTTAATAGTTTTCCACTTACACTTGTAGAGCAAGCAGTTAAATTAATAAGGTAAATTAAATCAATAAATGTGTTCACCTAACATAATAAACTTTTAAATGTAACATAACATTATTAAGTAAACTGCACATATACATATTATGTAACAGTGACAAATTCAAATGGTTTGTATTTACCTTAAGACATTTTGTCAGCTTTACTTGGCTTTCTTTTGTTCATATAACTAAACTGTTATTTGTAAAAATGACTCAATATAGTTGTGTGGAATCACTTGACAGAGCTTTTTTAAGTAAATTCAACAAATCATTTTTTTGAGTGTATCTTATAATCCATTACAGTGTACAAAAGGCACAAAATGGCAGCAGCTGCGTTTGAATGAAACAAGGGAGAGTGAGTGCGCGATACTGGATGACATGGTTAAATAACTGTACACAAAATATTGATTTGAGTTTTAATATTTAATTAGTTCTTAGCAAGCGTAAATCGCCGACTTCAGTTACCCGGATGAGCCTGTGTTATCAGTTTTTACCAGTTGTTATCGGGGACTAACATACCGCTGAAAGGCGCGATTGACCAATCAGAGTCAAGCATTCCTCAGAGCCGTGTAATAACTAATGTTAAAGGGATAGTTCACCCAAAAACGAAAATGTGATGTTTATCTGCTTACCCCCAGGCATTCCAAGATGTAGGTGTCTTTGTTTCTTCAGTAGAACACAAATTAAGATTTTTAACTCCAACCGTTGCAGTGTGATAGACGTCAATGGGAACATTTTGGTGTATGCCCCATTAGAGAGCACACTACATTAAATGTACACGATACGGCACATCTCAATGGGATACAAGCGGCGGAAGTGATCTCTTGCGCTTATCTCTACGCCACATCGTGTAATTGGACCTCACTTACAGGCAGTGATGGCGCGGGGACGGCTGATGTACATAGTGTTGTATTTGAGGTAAAAAATTGTGTAAATACTGTTCGGTTTCTCACACAAACCGATCATTTCGTGTCATCAATGTATCATCACGAGCCGCAGGGTTTAATATGGATTTGTATGTCTATGTTTTTTTACTCCCATAGCTCTCATACTCTAAAATGTTCCCATTCACATGCATTATACGACTGACAGACGGCAACGGTTGGAGTTAAAAATCTTCATTTGTGTTCTACTGAAGAAACAAAGACACCTACATCTTGGATGCCTTGGGGGT
Organism: Romanogobio albipinnatus; assembly: GCA_023566225.1. Classification (NCBI taxonomy): domain Eukaryota; kingdom Metazoa; phylum Chordata; class Actinopteri; order Cypriniformes; family Gobionidae; genus Romanogobio; species Romanogobio albipinnatus. Next base: position 36,991,828 of record CM042260.1, on the reverse strand, counting down.
AAGCAGATACACATCACATTTTCATTTTTGGGTGAACTATCCCTTTAACACATGCTATTTTTTATTTTGAAAATCTATGGACCCTTTTCAAGGTTCTTAGAGGCAGACGTGGTCATAGTTTGGTTCTATTGGTGAACGGAAACTGCAACAAATATAAGTTTTGCATTCTCATTTGCTTGAATTGCAAAAGAAAGAAAAATCCACGAAGGCATGTCTAAACAACACCTTTGCTAGATTTATGATGTTAAAGGGATAGTTCACCCACAAATGAAAATTCTGTCATTGATACGCACCCTCATGTCGTTTCAAACCTGTAAGACTTTCGTTCATCATCGAAACATAAATGAAGATATTTTTAATCTGTCTTTTAATCATTATTTTTCTGTCCCAGCTACGCAACTAGCACTATCGAGGCACAGATAGGTATAAGAAATGACTATGACGTATGCGTTGAATGTGTTTATGTGCACATGCGTTGGAGATTAAAATTTTGTATATTAACTGGTAAATTATGGGGGTTTTTTGCGCAAACAAAGCACTTAACACATCATACAATTGTTGTTAAACCACTGGGGTCACATGGATTACTTTAATGATGTCTTTACTACCTTTCTGGGGCTTGAAAGGGGTAGTTGCGTAGCTGTCAATAAAAGGGACAGAAATCTCTCAGATTTCATCAAAAATATGTTCATTTGTTTTCCGAAGATGAACAAAAGTCTAATGGGTTTGGAACGACATAAGGGTGAGTATATGATGACAGAATTTTCATTTTTGGGTGAACTATCCCTTTAATAATGTCAATGGGCCCTATCATACACGCCAGGCGCAACGCAAGTGTTTTTTCCTTGTGTCAGCCCGACACCGTTATCATTTTCACGTCCAGCGCCACGTTGTTTAAATAGCAAATGCACTCGCGCCCATCTGTCTGCCCATGGCCGTGCTGGTCTGAACACGAGGTGTGTTCAGGCGTGTTGTTGGCGCATTGCTATTTTGAACACGACTGCGCCATTGACCAACAAAAACCTGGTCTAAAGCCAATAGTGCAGTATTTTTGGTGTTATTTAAAGGGTGCGTTAATAATATGCGCCTATAGGCGGGTGCACAACGCGCGTACACTCTGCTTATTACACACACAGCAGCACACAAAACATGTCAAATATTAAAAATAAATGGATTTTGTGTACATAAAGCTAAAAATGCATACATGTCATAATGGATAGTTATTTCATGTATCAGAATTACTTATTTGCAGTAATGACAAATTAAACAAACTAATTATTTGACCAATTGTGGCAATACACACTCATTGAGGGTGTCTATAATCCGCCATGTAAATAGTGAATCCGCCATGGCGTGAGGACAACTGGCTTTTAAAGGGAATGGGAGATGAGACTCTGATTAGTTTATTGCACGTTACGCCCAAAACACACCCATGACTCATTAAGAGACTAGGTACGACCCTTTTAGACCATGCGCCTTGCACGCCGACCATTTTTTTTCATCACTAACACGCAGTGTGAACTTGCGCAGTGCGCTTCAGATCATGTGCTCATATTTTTATAATAGGATCCAATAACTGTGGACACGTCATCACAGCCTCAGAAAAGGGTCCATTAGTAAATTTTGAAATTAACATAAATTCATGATGTTAGTTTATCTTAACTAATGTAGTCGACTGATGATCACTTATTGAGACGTTTTACTCAACAACCTAACGGATAATCCCAATTATACCAAACATTCCAACAAGGATGTCACTTTTTAATGTCTTTGCTTTGCTGTGAGATTTTCGGTCAGTTGTAACTGACATTTCATTAATAGTTTTGTTATTTTACATCTCACCAGAGGAGGCACAACAAAACACAAGGGTAAAAAAAAAGAAGAAAAAATACACCAAAACATCAAAATGAAAACTCATTTTTGTAAATGAAACCTATTTGTCGATAGAGCACATCAGTCTTGTGAAGCGGGGTAAATTAGAAGGCTTGCGTTTCCGTGGGGTTGTGCAGAATGCCAGTGGGTAGCGTTCACACAACATCCCTCTGTGCATACTATTTACCCCTGGATTGCTTCAGGCTAATGTCTCAATAATTTTCCCTCTTTTTTTTTCGCAGGTCCTTCCCACAAAGGACTTGACTAATGATCCATGGACAAAATGAAGCATTCAAATTTATTCATTAATCATTCATCTCCAGCTCATTGAAAATGCTAAACTTCCACAAAATTAAGATTGAATATTGAAAAGTGATTGAGGGAGACAGCTCTCTGAGGAGACAAGAAAAGAGAGGATAAACAAGCCAAAAAGGAGGGGAAAAAATGACAAAGGGCGCAGAGCGAGAGGCGGCCTAGACCAACCCGAGCCTGGTTAGGGTTACGCAGGTATACTATCCGCTGGTTAAGGTCAGAGGGGTTTAAGTAGGTGTAATTAGATCCAAGAATCTAGAGAAGCGTAGAATTTCTGTCAACACAGCCCCCTAATTATTCTCTTTTCCAATTAATGGTGACATAGATTAATTATCTGATGAGGCAAAGCCAATTGCAATCATTCACCCCGCTAAAATTAGATCATTCCTGACAGTAGCATGAAAGTCACCTGCTTCATTGTTATGGATTGGGCCGTGAGCGTCGGACAAGGGAGAGAGTGAAGCATGCTGGGGGTTTAAGTAAGTTGTCTGGCGCAGGTGAGCGTCCAATTACTCCGCTATCTGAACTGTAGGCATCTTCCTGCTCGATCCGTCGACATCTGCGATGGGTCTGTTTGCTTGCTGCGGGACATGGCTGGTAGTTGAGTCATCTGTCAGCGAGAGCAGGAACTCAGAGAGGCGCTGGATTGCTTTTGACAACTCCTCCTGTTTAAATAGGCAAGCAAATGGAATCAATGAGTGTCGGCTAATTCGGTGCAAAAACCTGTAGTGGAGCGAGAGCAAACAAAAGATCGACACTCGTGTTTCAGCCCCACATAAATCTATAATACTTGGGAAGGCCAGAATAGTTGGTCACCGATATATGTTGTGTTAACTAGCTTTCTTTGTGGTGCTAGTCATTCAATTTAAATATGTGCGCTGTCAGTAACTTTTTTTCTGAAAGAAATCAATACATTTATTAAGGAACGATGCATTAAATTGATCAAAAGTGACAGTAAAGATATTTATACTTTTCTTTTTTACTGTTCTTTTGAACTTTCTATTCATCAAAGAATCCTAAAAAATATTAAGCAGCACAACTGTTTTTAACATTGATATTAATAATAAATGTGTCTTGAGCAGCAAATCCTCATATTAGAATGATTTCTGAAGGATTTATGTGACACTGAAGACTGGAGTGATGATGCTGAAAATTCAGCTTTGATCACAGAAAAAAATTACATTTTAAAATATATAACAACAGAAAACAGCTATTTTAAAGTGAAATAATATTTCACAATATTACTGTTTTTATTGTATTTTTGATCAAATAAATGCAGCCTTGGTGAGTATAATACAGTATATTACACAAATATAATGTACAAGGGTCAATGACATGACGTGCATAATTTTTAGGCCAAGTGCATTATTTCCTTTTAAATAATTTGACAAATTCATGACAAAAACCTATTTAGTTTTAATTAATTTTTAGTACATTTAAATAATACATATTATTTCATATTTTGTTCTCTTAAACCCCCGAAATGTCAGGTGGTGCGTACAAATAAACAGACTAAGAAAACTATTTAAAATGGTGTCTTAAAGGAACACTCCACTTTTTAAAAAAAAAAAAAAATAGGCTAATTTTCCTATTCCCCTAGAGTTAAACAGTTGAGTTTTTCCGTTTTCGAAATCCATTCAGCCGATCTCTGGGTCTGGCGGGAGAACTTTTAGCATAGCTTAGCATAGATCATTGAATCTGATTAGACCGTTAGCATCTCGCTTAAAAATGACTAAAGACTTTCGAACTTGATTCTTCTGTAGTTACTTCGTGTACTAAGACCGATGGAAAATAAAAAGTTGCGGTTTTCTAGACCGATATGGCTAGGAACTATTCTCTCATTCCTGTGTAATAATCAAGGAACTTTGCTGCTGTACCATGAGTGCAGCGGCGCAATGATATTACACAGCGCCTGAAAATAGGCTAACTTTCATCAACATAACCAACGTGACAACCTGCTTACACAGGGAGCGTACTGGAGACTATATTCAGGTGCTGTGTAATATCATTGCGCCACTGCACCTATGGTATGGCAGCAAAGTTCTTTGATTACTACGCAGGAATGAGAGTATAGTTCCTAGCCATATCGGTCTAGAAAACCGCAACTTTTTTTTTTGTCCGTCGGTCTTAGTACACGATGTAACTACAGAAGAGTTAAGTTTTAAATAGGAAAAATATTGAAAGTCTTTGGTCATTTTTTTGAGTGAGATGCTAACGGTCTAATCTGATTCAATGATCTATGCTAAGCTATGCTAAAAGTGGTACCGCCAGACCCGGAGACCGGCTGAATGGATTCGAAAACGGTAAAACTCAACTGTTTAACTAGGGGAGTCAAAAAAGTGGAGTGTTCCTTTAATAATAAAACATTAAAAACGAAATACTATGGCATTATTTTAGGTTTGAAACCTTTCATATGAACACATTTTTATAAATATCTGTCAGTAGTTTTAAAACTGTTGAGATAATTGAAAAAGTTTTGTCTAGCAATTTGTATATTCTCAAATGTCAGGGTGGCACAACTGCAAACATGGCTCTTTGATTATGAATTGACAAGGTAATAACAGTGAACATGATACTGCATCATCCAGAGGAGCCCAACTGAGGCAGAGGGAAAAGGTTTGTAGATCGCTCTCAAATACTGGTAAAAATGTCTAATTTCAAGTGTGGGTAGGTTGGTACACTTTCCATGTCAGAAGGTACAACTACAGTATACAACTATTTGGTTGTACCGCCTGACATAAAAAGTAAAAAAAAAAATAATTTAAATGTTAAAAACTGAAACTTGTTTAAACACAGTTCGTGGCTCAAAAATATGTCAAATAAAATAATATACTGATTGCATCAGTTTTGAAAATACTTTTTTTGTCAAGGACCCACAAATATAAAATATATGATCCAACTTTTTTTTGTCAGAATACACATACTTTTGAAGGGTCGTCACTGGAGAAAGATGCCTGTAAAACGGATTAGATATGGTGTTTACTATAGTCAAACTTTGACCCATTCCCCGAAACCTATAAAAGAGCGATGCTGACAACTTCAGACACTTTGATTTTGTACTGTACGACAGGAGATTGAGAAAGACAAAACAAAGAAACAAGAAAGACGGTGTGCGCCACACTCCTGGTGAACTGCGTGTGGGTTCAGTGCATCCCTGTTTTAAAAAACCTCAGCAACCAGTTTTTCTATTAAACTGCCTTGCACTGTCAACCAGCTTGGGAACTGAGCTGGCCTAGCCATGCAGAAATTTTCTGACTAACAATTATATCAGAAACAAGATCTTGGATTACAGTCCCTCGAGAGCAGCGCAGTGGGCGTTCGCTCCAATTATTACTGGCCATTCACAACTCTCCACCCTGCTCTCTGTTGTTAGCAATTGTCAATTATGCTATCCCTGGTGTAAACTTGCATAACCCGGAACTGAGTGCCCAATCTTGCAGTGGTGTTTCGAGATGACAGGCTTGTACGCTTGCTCTATTTCATTTAACTCTTCCCCCCATCTCTCTACTTCAGTAGAGTTGCTTGGAAGCAGTCGTTTGTTCCTCAGGAAGACACAGGGACAAATCGGTGGAACCTGCAACCCTCAGTGGCTGAGGTTCCTCATGAGTAGATGGGTGGACATGTTTTGCTTGTGGTATCTTAGGGAGAGTTTTCGCTGCTCGGACAGAATCAGCATTGATAAAAAGTCTTTGCACACAGGGCACTGAAATATTTGCGATAGTTTAAGATGGTTAAAGGTGGCATGCAATGGAAAATCAAAATGTCCTTGATATTTACACATATAAGAGGTTACTCTAAATTAAAAACATTCTGCAAGTTTCATAACTCAATGCTAACTCCCCAGTTTAAAATGAGTTTTTGTTTCCACTCTTCCGAAATGGCAGGATTTTTTATTTATTTGATCTGACATCGTTCTGTCCCTGGATGAGGACAAACAGCATTGAATTTTTAACGACGTGCCTGAGCGATGGAACGAGAATGCTTTTGTTTGTTCGTCTCAAGTCCCCTTTATTTATATAGCGCTTTATACATAGTTTCAAAGCAACTTCTCAGTGATAACAGGACAATTATGCATTTCGGCTGTTGTTCAGCTGAAGTCAGTTCAGTGTTGATTCAGTTCAACAGTTTTGCAAACAAATTGTCATTGTCATTGCCATCACAGATCAATAATATCTGACTGTGACTTTGGTCAGATCAATAAAATTGTTGAATATTTGAAAATGGACTCTTAATTATTCTTAACAAGTTTTTTCTAAATAGACTATATCGCCAAAAGTATTGGGACACCCCTCCAAATCATTGAAATCAGGTGTTGCAATCACTTCCATGGCCACAGGTGTATAAAATCAAGCACCTAGACATGCAGACGCTTCTACAAACATTTGTGAAAGAATGGGTCGCTCTCAGGAGCTCAGTGAATTCAAGCGTGGTACCGTCATAGGTTGCCACCTGTGCAAACTTTGTGTGGCCTTCAGATTAGCTCAAGAACAGTGTGTAGAGAGCTTCATGGAATGGGTTTCCATGGCCGAGCAGCTCATCCAAGCCTTACATAACCAAATGCAATGCAAAGTTTGGTGGAGGGGGGATTATGGTGTGGGGTTGTTTTTCAGGTGTTGGGCTTGGCCCCTTAGTTCCAGTGAAAGGAACTCTTAATGACATATCAAGACATTTTGGACAATTTCATGCTCCCAACTTTGTGGGAACAGTTTAAGGATGGCCCATTTCTGTTCCAACATGACCGCGCACCAGTGCAAAAGACATGGATGAGCGAGTTTGGTGTGGAGGAACTTGACTGGCCAGCACAGAGTCCTGACCTCAACCCGATAGAACACATTTTGGATGAATTAGAGCGGAGACTGAGAGCCAGGCCTTCTCGTCCAACATCAGTGCCTGACCTCACAAACTCGCTTCTAGAATGGTCAAAAATTCCCATAAACACACTCCTAAACCTTGTGGGAAGCCTTCCCAGAAGAGTTGAAGCTGATATGGCTGCAAAGGGTGGACCAACTCCATATTAAACCCTACGGATTAAGAATGGGATGTCACTAAAGTTCATGTGCATGTAAAGGCAGACGTCCCAAAACTTTTGGCTAGATAGTGTATCTTGTATTGAAAGCTACGGCAGTGACAAGTATTTTGTCTTCGGAGATAGGTTTATTTTAATCTGACTCTATTACAGCGCTGGCCATCAAAAGGCACGTCACATCCTGTAGAGGATGGAGTGGATACAGTGTGATGACACTGGACATTTACTGTTTTTGAAAGAGGTAATGCCCCTTGAAATTAAGTGTTTATTAGTTTTGTATACAAATGTTTAAACTTTTTTGATGCCAAACTCTATGATAACCTCATAAGCTAACCTCCAGAAACACAATATAAAGATCTGAAAGTGCATTGCATGACCCCTTTAAAGTATCTTCTTGGCTATGTTCACACAGTCAGTTTTTTGGGATGACAACCACATTTATTACAGGCGTGAGTCCCGTTCAAGCAACTTAAAGTAGCATCTCAAATACTGTCTGTATGAATGTGGACCAGGAGTCAAGCCTGTATTTTCTTACCAGTGATCATAGCGACAGATATTACCAAAGTAATATCAAAGATGGCGACGTCTTTCAAACTGAAAAGTCTTATCACTTTTGATATGACAAGAGTCGCGAGTTCAAATCTTCCGTCAAATCTTCATTAACTGACATCAGCTTTTATATCTGGGTGGAGAGAGAAGCATTTGAGTTACACAAAACTGACAGGAACAGTTCCGGGCTGTGTCTCACAGCTTATTTCTCCGTCACTGCAAGTTACTGAAAGCAAAACCACACAAGAAAACCTGCAACAAACTGTAGACGCGTGTTTGTGCAGTGCGGCTCTCTCGCAATGTATGACACGACAGACAACAAGTTGTCCAGTCCCGTTCTGTTCACACAGTCGGAGAATGTGAGACCTGATATATAAATGCAGTTGAAACTCCTGTAAATACTAACTGAAGTGTGTGTGAAAATAACCGTATTACGGACTCAAATACAGGACTGACAACCGTATTCTGCTACTGTGTTAATGTCGCCCTTGTTCATGATGCTTCCAATATATGCAAACAAATTAAAGTAAAAAGACATAATTAAAAATGGTGAATATATGAAGAGAAATAAATCAAATCAATGCTAAATTAAAACATTGACAGTTTTGATATCATACTTCAGCGGCTTGATTTGTTAGTGTAAAAACTTGATACTTTTGGCAAGCATGCAAAAATAAAGAACATTTATTGTTTGCAAAGTGATAACCGAAGATATTATGAATGAACGTTAATTATCTCCACAGGGCCCGGGACAGCATTCTCGGATGTCCCTCTGACAACGGCCCTGAATATATTAGTGATTTGAAATGTTATTGAAACATTACTAGAGAACTTGTATGGCTAGAAAATATCTGTTTGAGGCATTACCAAGATGGCTTGCTTTAAAAATGTTGTGTTTCAGTCCGGAAAGAAAATATCAAACACAACTGCTGGATGATTTATCCGTCTCTTAAATACTTTTAATTAATCCTTTGCTCAAATATTTTCTGCTCCTCTTTCTAGATCTTTGTCATTTAGTAAAATTGCATATTTAATTACCTCATAATGTCATGAGGGACCCCAGACAGGGCCAGAGGCCCTCCACAGCCCTTATGTCCCATATGCCAGGGGCTGTCTGGCCATTGTATGGTAGACACAATACACAGACAATGACAATAGGAAGCTGTGACAAACTAGACTTTCTAATACCACAAGATTATTTATTTACAAGCCTTTAAAGTGAGGCTAGTGACTACACGACTCCCATAGTTTTGGGTCATTTGAGAATAGTGACGCTTTATTGCTTATTTCACAATGTAAAGTCTCCTATACACAATGCTAGCCTGTGTCTGGGGGAGGAGATCAACACAGAGCTGTGACAAAGTTTAGAGTAAGGCTGCTCCTTTTGTCCTTCACACTCGGAGGAGCTTGAAGAACTCCTCGTCTTCATGCTCCATTCACCAGCCTGACTTCCAGAGCTGGCCTCCCCTGACTGAGCCACAAACACACCGCCGCTCACCTCATTATAAACACGCATAGCACACCTTCCACTGAGACCAAATGCCTTTTGTGTTCGATCATTCAAACATTGCGCTTGCATTATTCCAATATAGACAATATTAATATAAGTAATATTAATATAGATAATTCATTCATTTGTTAATGTGTTAGACATTTAGATGTATGCACAATTTTTTTGTTGGTGTAAACATGCTAGACGGACGCTAGTCTCGCCATGAGCACCACATTTTTTAAGTCCTACTGTATGTGAAGGACCCTTATACACAGGGCCGGCCCTGACCAATTTACTGCCCTAGGCAAGATTTTACTTGGTGCCCCTTGTATCAAGGTTTAGCACTACATGTTTTCAGTCTAAGTTGCGGAAACACTGGTACTGTTTTATTTTTTTAATGCATTGATTTTTTAAATTTTTTATTGTTTTATATGATGTCCAGTCCATTCTACCCCGTCATTATGTTCATGATATTATTATTATTATTTTTTTTTAAAGGCTGATGATAGTTAAACTATACAAAAATAGCACCTACGCCACATACAGCCTAAACACAAATAACAAGTAATTGCATCTAGCATTCATGCACAAACTATTGAAAACTAGCAAAAGTGTTTGTTTTCCAGTAGATGGCAGCAAACTTCAACTAATATGCACATTCATGTTTTCACCATGAATTAAACTGAGAAATTTAGATATTTAATGTGAAATTTACATAAAATGTTGCTATTTTAAATAAACCTGTATATAAATATCATTACTAATTTCGGCAAATACATTTTAAAATGTCCATATGTACCCTTAAAACTGCACAACTGTAGAGTAAAAACATTAGGCTATTAAAAAAAGTGATATTACATGCGTTTAAAAAAACAGATATGATTCTTTTTGACAAAATACACTGTCTGTGGCCACTGGAGAACCCAGAACAGCTGCTTGCATATAGTTTAAGGTAAAACTGGAATTAATTAGCGTACATTAGTATTTTACTACTATGCAAGTAAATAAACTGTTCATTCATTACATCACTTTACCTCTGTCTTTACACTGCAAAAAATGCTCTTCTTATTAAGTAATTTTTTCTTGTGTCCAGTCCAAACATCAAAAAATTCTTAAATCAAGATGTATTTACTAGTAAAATGACATTAGATAATGTTCTGGGGGAAAAAATCAAAATGAAGTGAGTTTTAGCTTAAAACTAGCACAATTATCTGCCAAATGGGGTGAGAAAAATTATCTTATTTCTGTTTGGGACAGAAACAAGAAACAAGATTTCAATCAGAAACAAGATTATTTTTCTCACACCATTGGCAGATAATTTAGCTTGTTTTAAGCATAAACTCACTTAAGAAAAAATATAATTTTACTTATCTAGTAAATGCATCTTGGTTTAAGAATTTTTAGATATTTAGACTAGAAACAAGACAAAAATACTAAATAAGAAGAGCATTTTTTCAGTGTTTCCCTTATCTTGCCTGCATCAGAGGGCTTCTGTTTTCTATGACACTACAATTCGGCCATCCGTCATAAATTATCAGGCAACTTTCACCGTGTCTACACCTGGAGCGAGCGGCCAAGCACCCTAAAAAATGAAAGTAATCCTGTCTATATTAGATACGGCGAGAGGTGACGCGACACAACAAATTCCCAACGTTAAACTGATCACGCGTTATATTTCGGACGCACTTCAAGCTCGGCGGTGGAGATTGATGAGGCGGACCGGGAAGATGCGGGGGACTTAGTTAAGTCTTTTTGGGCTTTATTTGGTAATATTTCAAATTAATATGAATAAAATAGTATCAGTAATACATTTTGGTGCCCCTATGGATGAGTGGCGCCCCTAGCATTTGCCTATTCCGCCTATGCCACGGGCCGGCCCTGCTTATACACTTTATTAGTGCAATTTTACATATTAATAATAGTGGTCAAACAATAGTTTTTTTCGAAGCATTATACAATGTCGATATCGATAATTAGAGAACGGGATGACAGATATTATGCCGATATATGTGTGATAAGAGCGAAAGTTTTTTAACACAATATTTAATTGAAATTCACTACAAAATTTTGAAAGCAAAAGTTCCATTCACTAGACTAGATTTTGGGTCGGACAAAAGCGAATTCTAATTACACTGTCAAGTGTACATTACGATAATCTCAAAATGGCCAAATGTCTTCTGATATATCGATCTGGCCAATATATCGGTCTATGACTTCTATATTATTATATGATGCTTATCAAATTTTAATTTATTATTCATTATTATTAGGGATGCACCAATATGAACAATTGAGCAGATTTAAAGGGGGGCTCTATTTTATGTATTCTGACCACTGATCTATATCGATCAGTGATTCTGACTTATTTGCACTGTTAAAGAGTTAGATTCTCATGCTAAACATGGCTAAAATGTCAAAAAACGAGTTGACTCCTTCAGGATTCGAATACGTTTCGGACCTGTATGACTTTATAAAGGGCCGAATAGCTTGTATGTGCACTTCTCCCGCATTAGTGTGTGTGCGCACATCAACCAGAGCGAGAGCAAGAGCACGATCATCAACGAGCTCGGGTTACGGGAGCCGTCGGCAGCGCTGTCATTTTGTTTTTAGACCATGAAATCAACAATGTCCCTAAAGAAGTGTTTTTGGTTGTGAGGGAAAGATAACCTTGTTCAGCTTCCCAAATAACCCAGCGTCAAGGAAATAGTGGATGCAGTTTGTTTTTCCAGAGCAGCAAGTTCTGCAAGTGTGTTTGTTTGTTCCCAGTCATCGGGAGTCGAAACCGCAGGCGGTAACTGAAACTGCATCAAATGTCTGTGTTTTGTTGGCAATCGGCTCATAAGTGCATATAACGTCAACACCACAAACGTTTAGTGAATCCAAAGATGTCAAGGATGCAGTACTACTCTATATGTACTCAAGATTAACATGAGATTGGCAGAAACTGTGTGTTATGTACCCTTTCAGCCAATAACCAATATATTGGCTGATAAATCTAAATAAATAAAAAGTTTTATATAATTTTTGAGAGCCTGATTACAAAAACAAAAGTCTCACCATTAAAAGCCATGTCTCAAGCACAAAATTATAATGTTCTCATTATAATTTTATGTAGCCTATATGACAGACTTGCACTGCACATGTTGCACTTTGCCGTATTTTCCTTTTTTGAAGTGATTCCAATCATATTTCGAGCAAAACCATCATAGTGAACAGTGCGCATCTGAAGTGTCTCAGCTGAAGGAAATAATCCATTATTTATCGGCTTTAATACATTGGCCAAGTTTTCTTACGATAACATTAAAAATGAACATATATTGACTGATAACCGATATGTTTCATGGAAGAAAGACATTGTGAGGGTAAGTAAATAATGATCGAATTAAACATTTTTAGTGAAATATTCCTTTAAGGACCAACCTCATCTTAACCTCAACAAGGATTCACCTGTATGGGACCCATTGTAGTATATAGTGCAATACTTACAAATAGTGTGTGTGTGTGTGTGTGTGTGTGTGTTTGTGTGTTTGTAGGGGTACTAAAGAGCCCATACCTGGAGGGCTTTCATTTTCTGGTTGTTCTGGTTGGAGAGGGTCTGGAAGCGGGCCAGCTCTGCCTGGCTGTAGACGCTGCGGTGTTTGAAGTATTTTAGTATGGCTTTGTGCATCCTCTTCTGCAACAAAGAAAGCTGAGGAAGAAAGAAAGAAAGAAAGATGGAGAGAGAGAGAGAGAGAAAGAGAGGGGGAATTGGTAAGGCAGGAGAGGAAATTAATGGCAGTGTTCAAGAAGAATGATGGAGGGGAATAGAGAAAGCAGTCAATAGCCCATTCTGCAGTACACGGGGCTGACAGGAATTTCACAGTCTCTTGCTCTCCCTGCCCACTCATGTGCACTGGGCGGAAACCAGTCACATCTGGCTGCCAGGATGGGGGGTTAATTTTCTCTAAATGCTTCAGCGGTTTTGTTCTAGCTCAGGCAAACTCGGTGACTGCAAAGCTGATGAGTAAAATATTTCGACTTCACTCACTTTAACTTTATACCAATCCCCTCCAGACATATTTTACACATACACAAAAAGTCATGAACCCCCTGCCGCAACGAGAAATTATTCCGAGTGTACTGGAAAAACATAAAAAAAATGAGAGAGACAGAGTGTGTGTGTGTTTGTGTGTGTGTGAGAGAGAGAGAGATTAGAGAAGAAAGAAAGAAAGAAAGCATGCTGCTCTCTTTATTATTTGTGCAGTTTTCCAGAAAAAAAGGGGGTTTCAATTCGGAGGGATGTCGTCCCTTGTTTCGCCCCATCTCTTCTCTCTTCCTTTAAGCTTATCATTGCTTGGCAATGTGTTCTTCGGAGCATGAAAAAACTAAAGCGAATTAGCTCAGCCTTTAACTGAACGAGTACAAAAAAATGTCCTTTATGGAGCCGTGTCAAAAAAACCCTGTGCTACCCTATTAATGCCACAAGTAACAATAGTTACAATATACCGTAGAAAGAAATGTGCAAAAATAAATATCAAAAAGACTCTAGTCAAAGTGATGCAAGATACTAACCTAATCCATAACACATACTTGCTTCTCTTGTAACAACCCAACTTTTGAGATTTGAGATATACAATGCCATTTCTGCTAGGCCTTCAGGGATACAATAGCAAAACCTGCCACCAACCTTTTGTTTACAAGCATTAAACTGATTCTGGATGTTTAGGTAGGCCCATGGTTTGTACATTTCACCACTGCAAGGGGGCGCTCTAGCTCTCTTATTCAAACTAAACTGGCAAATCCAACTAAACTGGCAAAATGCCAGTACGTCATTGTATTTGATAACCTGTATTATATATAAAAGTGAAATGTTGATGTTGAGGACATAGCTGCAGTGTCTATAGTCAATTGATAAAAGTGCAAAACAAAGACATTTGTCAGCATAACCAAAGGATGCCACATAAAAAATGTAATGCCATCTGTCACTAGCACACGAATGCAGATATTTAGATGTGTATTGCTATACTGTAAATGACAGGAAATAACATATTTGCCACACTTTACATACACACACACATACATTTTTCCCATTAAATATTGGGTGAAATATTCCTGATATACACTATCTTGCCAAAGGTTTTGGGACGCCTTTACATGCACACAAACTTTAATGACATCCCATTCTTAATCCGTAGGGTTTAATATGGAGTTGGCCCACCCTTTGCAGCTCTAACAGCTTCAACTCTTCTGGGAAGGCTTTCCACAAGGTTTAGGGGTGTGTTTATGGGAATTTTGACCATTCTTCTAGAAGCACATTTGTGTTGTTAGGCGCTGATGTTGGACGAGAAGGCTTGGCTCTCAGTCTCCACTCAAATTCATCCCAAAGGTGTTATATTGGGTTGAGGTCAGGACTCTGTGCAGGCCAGTCAAGTTCCTTCACACCAAACTCACTCATCCATGTCTTTATGGACCGACGCTTTGTGCACTGGTGCGCAGTCATGTTGGAAGAGGAAGGGGCCATCCCCAAACTGTTCCCACAAAGTTGGGAGCATGAAATTGTCCAAAATATCTTGGTATGCTGAAGCTTTAAGAGTTCCTTTTACTGGAACTAAGGGGCCAAGCCCAACCCTTGAAAAACAACCCCACACCATAATCCCCCTCCACCAAACTTTACACTTGGCGCAATGCAGTCAGGTAAGTACCGTTCTTCTTTTAACGCCAAACCCAGACTTGTCCATCGGATTGCCAGGCGGAGAAGCGTGATTGTCACTCCAGAGAACACGTCTCCACTGCTCTAGAGTCCAGTGGCGGCGTGTTTTACACCACTGCATCTGACGCTTTGCATTGCCTTTGTTAAGGCTCGGAGGCAGATGCTCAGCCATGGGAACCCATTCCATGAAGCTCTATACACACTCTTCTTGAGCTAATCTGAAGGCCACACAAAGTTTGGAGGTCTGTAGCTATTCACTCTGCAGAAAGTTGGCAACTTCTGTGCACCTCAGCATGTTCTGTGATATTTTTTTTTTGTGGCCTACCACTTCATTGCTGAGTTGTTGTTGTTCCCAATTGCTTCCACCCGAGAGCGACCCATTCTTTCACAAATGTTTGAAGAAGCGTCTGCATGCCTATGTGCTTGGTTGTATATACCTGTGGCCATGGAAGTGATTGGATCACCTGATTTCAATGATTTGGAGGGGTGTCCCTAGCCTGACGTCATCATACTCAGATTCTAGTCAGAATATGAGTCTGATATCACTCCATTGGGCTGTGATTATGAGGCGTGTTTCAGGAAACTAGGAAAGAAAATGCCTCTGCACTCAATTGGATAGACCTACAACCAATCAGAGCAATGGAGTAAGTGACGTATGTTGAGCGACGCATAGTTGTCAACAGAACTCAACTGTAAGATGAGTGTAAACTATCTTTGCCAGTGTTGTAAAAGGATAATTTAAGGATACACGGAGTACTTACCAACACGATCATCATTTCTGAGAGAAATAGTGAAGGTGAATGCATAAACGAACAAGTTCTCAGTTTATGATTAGAACGAATTCAACCCAAGCGCTCTTTGGTGACGTGCATGATTACTTTACTGTTGATCATCTGTCCATCATCATTAGGGTGACCAGACGTCCCGAAATCTAAACTGTTGTCCCGAATCCCGAATCTGGCCCTAATTGTCCCGTAAATTATACTAAAGCAAAATCTTGAGTAGTTATTGTCTGATAAACATTAAAAACTGTCTGCGGAGGTTGAGTCGTCCTGCAACCAGCCCCCGCCGGCTGTAGCATCTTTTTTCTAAGTTAAAAAAAAAATACTGGCTAGGCGCGAATTTAGATATGCATTGATAAGCTAATTTTCATTCATTCCGTTGGCATGGCTGGTGTAGCTTACCGGCACCCCAACACGCTGCTAAAAAGCAAAAACGCCTCTGCAGGTACCGGGAGGAGTGGGTGGGGAAGTATCCATGGATTGCCACAGCCTTAAGCGATGAAAGTAAAGACAATACGACCTTTTTGTCCCCTTTTTGTTTTAAGCCTTGATGAAGAGAGCGCAAGTTGCTGCAGCCGCGAGGAGGACAGTGATGCACGCGTAAAGAAGTGATTGATTGTTCGCGGCACTGTGTAAAAAAATACTTCACTACACAATTATTTTGTTATTTTTGTTTAAGCTTATTAGCATTAGGCTATACAGAAAAGTCTGATTTACGCACTGTTACTTACAACAGTCATTGGTTTTTTTTCTTTTCACAATGACATTTGAGTACATGATTTTAATGTTGTTTTTTTGTGGCAGACTACAGACTAATGACAGACTGTTGATCTTTGAATAAAAAATCCAATATTTGTAAAAATAAGTAATATAATTAAATAAGTATTTGAACACCCTGCTATTTTGCAAGTTCTCCCACTTGGAATCATGGAGGGGTCTGAAATTGTCATCGTAGGTGCATGTCCACTGTGAGAGACATAATCTAAAAAAAAAAAAATCCAGAAATCACAATATATGATTTTTTAACTATTTATTTTTATGATACAGCTGCAAATAAGTATTTGAACACCTGTCTGTCAGCTAGAATTCTGACCCTCAAAGACCTGTTAGTCTGCCTTTAAAATGTCCACCTCCACTCCATTTATTATCCTAAATTAGATGCACCTGTTTGAGGTCCACCTGTTTAGCTGCATAAAGACACCTGTCCACCCCATACAATCAGTAGGAATCCAACTACTAACATGGCCAAGACCAAAGAGCTGTCCAAAGACACTAGAGACAAAATTGTACACCTCCACAAGGCTGGAAAGGGCTACGGGGAAATTGCCAAGCAGCTTGGTGAAAAAAGGTCCACTGTTGGAGCAATCAATAGAAAATGGAAGAAGCTAAACATGACTGTCAATCTCCCTCGGACTGGGGCTCCATGCAAGATCTCACCTCGTGGGGTCTCAATGATCCTAAGAAAGGTGAGAAATCAGCCCAGAACTACACGGGAGGAGCTGGTCAATGACCTTAAAAGAGCTGGGACCACCGTTTCCAAGGTTACTGTTGGTAATACACTAAGACGTCATGGTTTGAAATCATGCATGGCACGGAAGGTTCCCCTGTTTACACCAGCACATGTCAAGGCCCGTCTTAAGTTTGCCAATGACCATTTGGATGATCCAGAGGAGTCATGGGAGAAAGTCATGTGGTCAGATGAGACCAAAATAGAACTTTTTGGTCATAATTCCACTAAACGTGTTTGGAGGAAGAAGAATGATGAGTACCATCCCAAGAACACCATCCCTACTGTGAAGAATGGGGGTGGTAGCATCATGCTTTGGGGGTGTTTTTCTGCACATGGGACAGGGCGACTGCACTGTATTAAGGAGAGGATGACCGGGGCCATGTATTGCGAGATTTTGGGGAACAACCTCCTTCCCTCAGTTAGAGCATTGAAGATGGGTCGAGGCTGGGTCTTCCAACATGACAATGACCCGAAGCACACAGCCAGGATAACCAAGGAGTGGCTCTGTAAGAAGCATATCAAGGTTCTGGCGTGGCCTAGCCAGTCTCCAGACCTAAACCCAATAAAAAATCTTTGGAGGGAGCTCAAACTCCGTGTTTCTCAGCGACAGGCCAGAAACCTGACTGATCTAGAGAAGATCTGTGTGGAGGAGTGGGCCAAAATCCCTCCTGCAGTGTGTGCAAACCTGGTGAAAAACTACAGGAAACGTTTGACCTCTGTAATTGCAAACAAAGGCTACTGTACCAAATATTAACATTGATTTTCTCAGGTGTTCAAATACTTATTTTCAGCTGTATCATACAAATAAATAGTTAAAAAATCATACATTGTGATTTCTGGATGTGTTTTTTTTATTATGTTTCTCATAGTGGACATGCACCTACGATGACAATTTCAGACCCCTCCATGATTTCTGAGTGGGAGAACTTGCAAAATAGCAGGGTGTTCAAATACTTATTTTCCTCACTGTATGTGTATATATATATATATACACTTTATGCTGTTTCTAGCCACATAAACAATGCTTTTAAACACCGTCTGAATCTATTCCTCATGATAAATGTGGTGTGTCAGTTTCATACATATGGAGAAGGTGTCATAATAGACATCTGATAAAAATACATTCTATTCAGGCTATTCATAATGGACCCTATACATACGCGGCATTGCATGGAAAGCCTTTCAAAAATGTTAAGCCGTCATAAGAATCCATATTTAATTGAGCACAGCTTGGCCTACATGTCCTTACAGAAACGTATAGAACTTTAAGAAGAGCTCATCGTAAACCTCTAGGAGATGCGACTGCATCCGCTCTGAAGGAGAGAAAGCCGCACCAGTCTGCAAATAAACAACAAACTGTAAAAAGGCTGAATACTGAGTAAAAGAAAATCAGGCTTTGATCATGAGCGTGGAGAATCCCGTCCACAGGATTTGCCTTTTGCATGCATTTCTCACTTGATAACATTCATGTAGTTAGATGAGGAGTTGTACGAGTATTAGTCTTTTGGGGAACAAACAATGTGTCTTGCTCTTCAGTAGAGTTTTACCATCAGCGGTAGAATAACAAATCATATTAAAATGATCTACAGCTAAAAAAAAATGCTATGTACTTAAAGTGACAGATTATGTGTAGATCAGTATAACTAGTAATAATCTCTAGAAACAACAAAGGTACCATAACAATAACAATCCGTGGACTAATGTCATGTATGAAAGACACAAAGCTTTAAAGCTGAAGTGTGCCTTTTTTGTTTAAATACTTTCGCCTATTAAAGCTATATGTGAAGATATCACAAAGTAAGACATTTGTAGGTTAATTATCACACTACTGTGGTGCTACTGAAACAATGCCCTAGGTGGTTTAGTTTGTGAACAAATGTGTGTTTCAAACAAACCTTTTAAGTGAACCAATCATTTCAACGAACAAAACACAGTTCAGAGATTTGTTTTGAGCCTGAATGAACTGAATGAACTCGTTCTTGATGTAAAATGACGTAAAGAGGTTATTAAAACTCTATTTTTTGGCATTTTTTTTATAGCTTTATAACTCAAAGATTAAACTTTCTATATTAAATAAAATCCAAAAATTATATTTTGCATGATCATGATTTGTGGGGAGTCTCTTTCTAGAGACTCTTAGTAGATTCCCCAAAAGCTTTTTAAATATGTTTTGGTCATGGGTGACTAACGAATCTTGTTTTGGTTACACTTTATTTTACAGTCCATGAACTTACAGTGTAGTTACCGAAGAAAGTACTGGTAATATAAGGTAACTACATGGGTTACGGTTAGGTTTAGGTGTATGTTCAGGGTTAGTACCTAGTTATAACCCAGTTATTGCAATTACTATATTAAGTACATAGTATGTATATGCGGAACAGGACTGTGCTACCCTTGTTCTTTTAAATCAGATCAGTTAATGATTCATAGCACAAAAAGAAATCCACTTTGACGGCAACTACAGTATAATGATGTAACCTACAGCAAGAGCAAATCAGTAAATTAACAAATCTTTCTGATGAACGGATTTAAAAAAAGACTGTTACAGAGATTAATCAAAAATCGCCATAGTTAGAGTACAGGTAGAGTATAGGCAATTTTCGGAGAGATGAAAATACATACGTTGAGGCAGGTAGGACATCGTACCTAGTGTTGTAGTCAAGACCACCCAAGTCGAGACCAAGACCAGCGTGTGCCAAGACCAAGACAAGACCAAGACTTTGTGGGGTTGAGACCAAGACAGGGCGAGACCGAATCAAGACCGAGACCAGACCAGCACTCCTTAAATTAATCTAAAAGATCCATATCTACTGTCTGAGAAATGACTTATATTTAAATACAATTAGAATAGTAAAACACTATAACGCTGTTACTAATCAAATCACTAACAATAAAATTCATGGTACAGAAGTTGCATCTGAATTGGTATAATTACACCTGCATAAATAATGTTCAGATTAATTTAACATTAAAACATGAACATTATTTAACAGTCACGGAATCCTTTATTCAACCGATTTGTTTAAAGCAGCCGATTCATTTAATAACCAAACGTTGCCGAATTAGAAAAGACACAGTTTAAAATATAATTTAATATCCACTTCTTGTTTATTGAACATTTGTGTTAATCAATATCATTTGCAATCACACATATATTCATGAAAACAGCTCTCTTGCTCTTGTGATATTGCTTAATTATATTCTCTGTTATATAAAAAAAACTACATCTCAGAATTTTGTGGGCATTTATATTAATTTTGGGCATTTTTGAGACAATGCTGCATTGATTCTGAACCCGGCAGCACAGTAACAAATGAAATCACATTACAAAGAAGTTATTGATTGCATTTTTAAGCTGTAAGTTTTACATCAAATCACATTAATGATGTTAAATCAGACAATGCACCGGCAATTTAGTGATATCCTTGCAGTTGTGGTCTTGACTGGTCTTGAGATAAAATCCCGAGTCCTCTAAGTCAGAGACCAAGACAAGACCGAGGAGAAATGCAGTCGAGACCGAGATGATGACCAAGACCATCAAAATATGGTCTTAAGACCGGTCTCGAGTACTACAACATTAATCGTACCATTGCATTCGGATCAAATGCAATGATTAGACAAATATTTTATGGTCCTACGTCTTCCTCAGATGATATATATATACTTATTTAGACCACTTAACTTAGTTATTGCTATCAGGATGTGAAGAGACTTTCAACCAGCATAGCAAAATCGGTCCGAATGCAATGATTGGACGAACATTTTATGGTCCTACATCTTCCACAGACGATATTTATACATATACATACATGTAGATCACTTAACTTAGTGATTGCTATCAGAATGTGAAGAGACTTTCGACCAGCATAACAAAAAATGTTTCTGGAACAAATAGCCTATAAGTAAAATGTTCGTCCAATCATTGCATTCGGTCCGAATGTAATGGTTGGATGAACATTTTATGGTCCTACACCTTCCACAGATAATATATATACACATACATTTAGGGTGTTTTCACACTTGGTGAAACCATTGGTTGATCGACTGAGACCATCTGGGTACGGTTCCCTTACAGCTTATGGTACGGTTGGCTAAAAATGTCCATTGTGAACACAAATCAGTTTGAGCTTACTTGATTTTTCCAATCGCAAATTCCAATTTAATTTGGTCATCAGATGCTTCCGTAGAAATCGGCTGTTCATCATGGCTGCTTCTTCTCTCAGATCTCCAAACTATTCGTTCACAACGTACACTTGTTTACTGGCATTTAAACCACTGGCAAAATGTGTCAGAGAGACGTGGCTGCGCGCCTTGCCAGTTTAAAATTGTGTCTAAATATAGGATATGATTATGTAGGGCAAGGTACCTAAGATGAAGGTGGAGTTTGGGGAGGTGGTGGGATGCTGGAACAGCTGAGACTGAGGAGAGGTAAGCAGCTGTTTGTATACTCTGGCTGCTGGCTGTTGATTGGAAGATTAGATGAGCTCGCTCCTCCCTATATTATGTTTAGGAACTTCACTTATTTCATTTGCATCTTTCTTTTATTATATTTGCCCTATTGTTTTTTCCTATCCAGCTATTATCATTGCTTTCTGCAATACAAAAACATGATTCGAGGAAAACAATATAGTGTAAGAATATGGATAAAGTATTGCAACTAAATGTATATTTTATATTTTGAAAAACTTAAAGTAAAGCTCATTCAACAACATTTGTAGCAATAATAATAATAATCTTTACAAACAAATATCTTGGTTAGTGAGGCACATACAATGTATGTGAATGGGATTAAAGGCCACAGGGTCAGCCATCAAACACTGAACTGGACTAGATCCAAAAAGCAACAGTATGAACACAAAGAGGTCTGAGACTACATTCCTACTTAAAGGGTTAGTTCACCCAAAAATGAAAATTCTGTCATTAATTTCTCACCCTCAAGTCGGTCCAAGACCTTCGTTCATCTTCAGAACACAAATGA
Source organism: Romanogobio albipinnatus (assembly GCA_023566225.1). Lineage (NCBI taxonomy): Eukaryota > Metazoa > Chordata > Actinopteri > Cypriniformes > Gobionidae > Romanogobio > Romanogobio albipinnatus. The sequence goes on along the minus strand of CM042260.1, from coordinate 36,969,618 downwards.
AGATATTTTTGATGAAGTCCTAGAGCTCTCTGACCCCTCCATAGACAGCAATTTAATTAACACTTTCAAGGTCCAGAAAGGTATTAAAATAGTCCATGTGACTCCAGTGGTTCAACCTTAATTTATGACGCAACGAGAATATATTTGTGCGCAAAAACAAACAAAAATAACGACTTTATTCAACAATAATAAAGCGTCTCCTACGCAGTTTACGCTGTAAACAGTACAGCGCTTTCCAGTTCTACGGCAGCCGATGCTGTATACATGAGCACCACGACGCATGTGTGTGATGATGATGCGGGAGATGCACTGTATGGTTTCGGAATGACATGAGGGTGAGTAATTAATGACAGAATTTTCATTTTTGGGTGAACTAACCCTTTAAGTGGGCCAAAAAAGGATCTGAGTCCTCTTTCAGGGACAGGGACAGTGTAAACATAAAGAGAACTGGGTCCTTTTTCACTTGGTTCACCTCTTGGTCCACTTAAAGGAGTCTGAGTTTGGTTCTTTGAAAGAGGACTCAAGTGTGTGCGTTCACACCAGACTCGACTTGCGTGAGTAGTTGGATGCTGGAACATTTTGCGTTTACTCGCTTCATTCGCGCGTGACATTCACTTCACAACAGATGCGAATTCGCGTCATGGAAGGTGCTTCTGCCAGGCAGCTCCAGTCTCGTCGGAAATGGCTGACATGGATTGTTTTAAATTTATTTTTACAGGATTTTGTTTACAGCGAATAAGCTCACTTTGCTGGCTTTAGCTAGCTGTAGTCTCAATGGCCCTCATTTATCAATCTTGCGTAGAAATGGGCGTATATGTTGGCGTAAGATTATGCTTACACTCCTCTCACCGCCTGATTTATGAAGCTGTGCGTACCTTTGAAATCCAGGTGTACGCAATACCTGCCCTTGATAAATGCCGCGGCTGAAAACGAGCGTTAATAGAATAACACGCCCCTATATATTCAAGTCTCCGCCTCCCCCACGCCCCCATTTTACGCCATGGACACACAGAAGACGGCAAAGAAGCGAAACTTATCCGACGCGGAGATCAAGACCATCACCAGGGAAGTGGAAAAATACTAAATTGTTTTATTTGGGAGTTTAAAGAGTGGGATTAAAGGCGCCCACAAAAACAAAATATGGACCTAAATTACGAGTTCTGTTAATAGTGTGGGGGTTGAGAAGCGCACTCCAGCAGAGGTAAGAAAGTTTTATTGCTTAATATAGACCAATAGTGATCAAGTTAAGCATGAGTTTTCTTGTTTATTGTAGGTGAAAAAAAGTGGTCAGATATAAAGATCACCACAAAGAGGCGCGTCTCTGCACTGAAGAGGAGCCAGAGTCAGACTGATCACAAGGCATTATTTTACAGCACGTGTTTTGAAACAATTAGCATTTAATTTCGTATCACTTCACATTGGGGTGCACAATAGTGATGATGATGTGATGTGGAGTACCATTCATTCACATTAATAATTGCATGACAATTTGTAATATTCTTTTTATTATTATTATTATTATTATTATTATTATTATTATGATTTTTATTATCAATTGTTATTTAGAAGAAGAATGTCGTTATTATTATTATTTGTATTATTATTATTTAAAAGAAGAAGAATGTCATTTTTATTTTGTCAGTCTGAATTATTTTTGGGTCTTTGAAAGCCTTTCATTTCTGAACCCAGTCCGTGCGCAGCTGCCGGGCCTAACCCTGAAACGTCAGGTAAAGCGCACAAGCTCGCAACTGGAGGAATACATATGCCTACAAATCAAATGCTTTGGTAAAGTCACACAAATTAAACACAAGTCCATGTTGCAAAAAAATAAACACTGAAGTTGTTGGTTTTTTTACAGTGGGTCATAATATATCATATCTTTGAGTTTGTCGGTGCGTTTTGTGGTGTTAGGAATTGTTTTTCTGCGCATTTCCGCACGAACTCAAAACATGTGTACATGTACACCATCTCCTGAGCTGGCGTAGGATTTGAGCGTGCCGTACGCCAACGTCCATATTGAAAAATCTCAAAGTCACCGTGGTTTTGGGTGTACGCTGGAAATGTGGTGTACGCACTTTTGATAAATGAGGGCCAATATGTATGTATAGCTCAAATTGAGTAAAGAGCGTTTTTAAAAACTTACCAGACTGTCCTACCTCCTCACTCACTTTCTTCCAAGCAAGATCCTTTTTATCGTTGTTTCTATAAAGTACGAAGATATATCATACAGCTCCGGGTATCCACATATGATTTTGTCCTCATTGTTGTCACTACTAGAGCAAGCTCATGATTGGTTAACGCGGTGCGAATATCCGCCAGATTTTTCAACTTGCGCGATTCGCGTGAAACACGCGTTACACGCGCCAAAAGGTCAATTTTCGCTGTGTCATTCGCGCCGCCTCATTTGCACGAATCACGCCGCAGAATGTCTATTTGCGTATTTGCATTGACTTAACATGTAAATCACTTGCGCTTAACGCTTCATTCGCGTCTGGTGTCGCATCAACGCACCATTAGACCACTTAACATAGTAATTGCTATCAGGATGTGAAGAGACTTTCAACAAAAAATGTTTCTGGAACAAATCACCTACCCTGTCTTTAATTGCTCTGTTTGAGCATCCTGTCCAAACTACCTGTTTATTCAACAAATGGCCGATGAGGGGAGCTTTTTTTTATTAGTATTTTTGCATTTCCTTTACGTGACATTAGCATAGAAATGACACACTTCAGCTTTAACCTCTAACTGAAAACATCTTTACATTGACACGTGTTTGTTGTTATATACCAATATACAGAGCCATATAGTGTTTGGGAATGACTAATGCACTGCACTCTATAGATACACACTGCACTTACACAGTACAGCTTTGATGAATACCAGCAAAACCACCCATCCTTTAGTGATGGACGTACATGTCATATTAGCATTTTCCCAAACGTTCCCGAGATGCTGGTTCTTGAGAGCGTTTGCATCTGCCACGCGCCTGTTTCCTCTCACTGCCATGTGAGATGGAATAAACACACATGCACGCCAGAGCAACGCTGTCATGAAGCTTATCTCATCGTGATTAGATTACTGCAGTGGCCTCCTAGCTGACTGCCCAACTAAAACCAACCACCTATGACAGGCTGTGTGGAGCACGCCTGCGCACGCTAGTCCGCGCAAACCTCTCTCTCATCACTATTTTGCATGCCTGCTGTCTATCTCTGATGACAAAGATAGACAACCACATCATTCACACATGCAGAAAATAGCTGTGATGTATACATGCATACGGAAGAAGCCACAGAGAAGGAAATGTATTACCTGCTTGTGATCTTGGACGTAGGCCTCTGCTCTGTTTCTTCTGTTAAAAACACAAACGGCTTCTTGTCTGGTGATCATTAGAGCTCTCTGCAGTTCTTGGTACTCTTGCGCTAACTTCAGATTGTCTTTTAGTGCTTTCTGTAGATTAACCTGGAACAGATTTGCACAGGATGTTCTCCGTCAGCTTCTGAAAGACTCTAATATGTTATAATGAGAGGACAGCATGAAAAACAAGGATAAAGGATATTTAAAGGAATAGCTCACTTGATAAATTTGTGTCATCCCAAACCTGTATGGCTGTGATGTTGAAGAGGCACTTTTCCAATAAATGGATCAAAGCTTTATTAAAGGACGCAAAAGCTGATTGACGTATGCTCTATATTTCAAGTGTTCTGAAGCCATACAACAGCTTTTTGTGAGGAACAGTCTGAAATTTAAGTTATTCACTGATAATCTTGCCCTCCAGTGGGCTGTTAACCTCTCTGACCGGATCATTGAGTCAGTGAGTTGAACTCGAGAACCGGATTAGTCCGATTCATGAACAAATCATTCAGTTTTGTGAACTGGATCAACTGATTCATTAAAAACAGCCGATTCAAAAGAATGATTAATCCATGATGAGATATTGCAACTTCTATCATGAACTAATATGAATTCACCATGGACACTCAATTTTGTTTTGTTTCTCACAATTTTGTCGGAAGACGTGTGTGGACCACTTTCACTGTATGATTTTTCAAAGCTGCAATTAAAACTAAATATTATGTTGAGTATGTTTTACAAGAAAATAGTCATTTTAGTTCAAATTTTCACTTTTAATTAAATGTGTAACTTGATGTTTCTTTATAATTAAATGTTACATTTACTATAAATTTACGAAGGAAATGTACATTTACATTTATGCATTTGGCAGACACTTTTATCCAAAGCGACTTACATTGCATTCAAGGTACACATTTTAAATTTTGTCAGTTCTTGCTTTCCCTGGGAATCAACCACTAGACCAACGATCCATTCCTTCTCTATCTTTCATTGTGTTAAACCCGCCAAAAGTGCGCCAGGCGGATAAGCCGGTTTGTGATTGGTCCTTGCAAATTTATAACATAAGCAGTACAGAAATATGTACAGGTTTCCAGACTGAGCTGCAGGGCGAAATCAAATCGCCGGCAGATTGGGCTGGGTTTACCCAGTCTACTATTCCTTTAAAATAAAGGTGAAAAGTACAGAAATGGGGAGAAATTAAGTTGTCAGCAATGTTTCCAGAACATACAAGTGCAACGTGGAGATGATTTCCTCCCGAGACCAACTCAGACCAACACTGGGTTATGTGCAAAAGACTTTCTTCTGTATTTGAAGTTTAAAACAATGATTTAGCGTCTAGATTTGATCAACCGGCAATTTGAATTCCCACTTACATTTGGCAGACCTTCTTCCTGAAGCGACTACTTCATTCATTTTATCAGTGTGCGCAATCCCTGGGAATCAAACCCACAAACTTGCACTTCCATTTCACAAAAATAAGTTTGTTAGGTGTAAAATGATTAAACAATATAGTCACACTTTAGATTAGGGTCCAATTCTCACTAATAACTAACTATTAACTATTAACCTTTGTCTCAATAAACTCCTAATTACTGCTTATTAATAGTTAGTAAGGTAGCTTTTGTAGCATTTAAGTTTAGGTATTGGGTAGGATTAATGGATGTAGTTTAATGGCAGTAATATTTACTTTATAAGTACTAATAAACAGCCAATATCCTAGTAATATGCATGCTAATAAGCAACTAGTTAATAGTGAGAATTGGACCCTAAACTAAAGTATTGCCAATGATACATATAGGTTACTATTCAAAATGAAGACAAAAAGTATTATTACATGCATGTAGTGTCACTTAAGTGTCCAAATATTTTTGGGGCAACTGTATGTGCCTATGTGCATGTGATTGTGTCATGTTTATTTGCATTTTGTTTGTTTTACACCCAAATGGTGAAAGCAAACCTATTGGGATACAGTAACTCAAGTAATCATACAGCTCTTGAGGAAGAATGTAAACAAATTACGATAAATAACTGTCTGATTTGCTTGTCTCCACAATCTCCACAACCCTGTGTCAGCATCGGACACATGGAGAAAGAGGGGAGAGAGAGAGCTATGGGAAGAAAGATGAAGAGAGAAAGAGAAGAACATTTTCTGTTCTACCTGGGAATAAGGAATAATGAAGTGTGTCTGGGCAGTAAAACGACCCAGCGCTAAACTGATGAGTTTAACCCAGCGCCGAGAGTGGCAGTAAACATGACAAATGCCGGCTATTGATTTAAAGCTTAATTACTGCATGCAGTGCTGACAAAACCCGTCTGATGCACCTCTGAAATGTAAATGGGACAAATTACACTTCATTGGCCATAAGAAACTGATGGTGTCTGCACTTTGCATCCTACTGCTTTTCTACTCACTGAGCGTCTGACTTCATCAAGTAAACAAGCTACATGAGAATATGATGAGGGGAGAGAAAAAAACCCAATTCAGCTAGTGAGGAAGTCACAGTGGAGTGTGTCCATAAGTGTAAGTTACATTTACCGCATCTCAACTCATCGTGTAAGATGCACAAGTGTTTAAATGGTTACCATTGTCAAGGATATAATCCGTGCTGCAAGTCAACACAAAAAAAAAACTATTTACTTGCTTTCCCTCATTCCTGGTCTTACTGAGCTCAGTTAATTGGTGCTAGTTTTTCCAAAGAAAATAATGTCTAATGTCTGAATATGCTGTTTCACCACGGAAGTAAAATGGGTTGTAAACACATTTGTAAATGTAAATTTGACATTGACCTTAATGGAGCCAGCAATGGCAAGGTCATGGCATTGATTCCCAATGGAACACACATGCGGATGCATCTGTTGCTTCAGATAAAAGCATCTGCCAAGCGCATTTTAAAATGAAAATTGGTTTTATTTAAATGATAAAATGAAGTGGTGCAATGTCTAATAAACATGCCAAATGGTCAAAAAAACAAACAACAAAAAAAACACATTATATATATATATATATATATACACTCACCTAAAAGATTATTAGGAACACCTGTTCAATTTCTCATTAATGTAATTATCTAATCAACCAATCACATGTCAGGTGCTTCAATGCATTTAGGGGTGTGGTCCTCCTGAACTCCTGAACTCCAAACTCAATGTCAGAATGGGAAAGAAAGGTGATTTAAGCAATTTTGAGCGTGGCATGGTTGTTGGTGCCAGACGGGCCGGTTTGAGTATTTCACAATCTGCTCAGTTACTGGGATTTTCATGCACAACCATTTCTAGGGTTTACAAAGAATGGTGTGAAAAGGGAAAAACATCCAGTATGCGGCAGTCCTGTGGGCAAAAATGCCTTGTTGATGCTAGAGGTCAGAGGAGAATGGGCCGACTGATTCAAGCTGATAGAAGAGCAACTTTGACTGAAATAACCACTCGTTACAACCGAGGTATGCAGCAAAGCATTTGTGAAGCCACAACACGCACAACCTTGAGGCGGATGGGCTACAACAGCAGAAGACCCCACCGGGTACCACTCATCTCCACTACAAATAAGAGAAAAAGAGGCTACAATTTGCACAAGCTCACTAAAATTTGACAGTTGAAGACTGGAAAAATGTTGCCTGGTCTGATGAGTCTCGATTTCTGTTGAGTCAGAATTTGGCGTAAACAGAATGAGAACATGGATCCATCATGCCTTGTTACCACTGTGCAGGCTGCTGGTGGTGGTGTAATGGTGTGGGGGATGTTTTGGTTTCAAATTGGTTTCTTGAACATGACAATGAGTTCACTGTACTAAAATGGCCCCCACAGTCACCAGATCTCAACCCAATAGAGCATCTTTGGGATGTGGTGGAACGGGAACTTTGTGCCCTGGATGTGCATCCCACAAATCTCCATCAACTGCAAGATGCTATCCTATCAATATGGCCCAACATTTCTAAAGAATGCTTTCAGCACCTTGTTGAATCAATGCCACGTAGAATTAAGGCAGTTCTGAAGGCGAAAGGGTGTCAAAGACAGTATTAGTATGGTGTTCCTAATAATCCTTTAGGTGAGTGTATATATATATATATATATATATATATATATATATATATATATATATATATATATATATATATATATATATAAATATATATATATCAGCGCATGCTGGGGCGCACAGTGCGCAGAAGTCGCCAACTTTCTGCAGAGTCAATAGCTACAGTCCTCCAAACTTCATGTGGCCTTCAGATGAGCTCAAGAACAGTGTGTAGAGAACTTCATGGAATGGGTTTCCATGGCCGAGCAGCTCATCCAAGCCTTACATCACCAAGTGCAATGCAAAGCGTCAGATGTAGTGAGGTAAAGCACGCCGCCACTGGACTCTAGAGCAGTGGAGACGTGTTCTCTGGAGTGACACTTCTCTGTCTGGCAATCCGATGGACGAGTCTGGGTTTGGCGGTTGCCAGGAGAACGGTACTTGCCTGATTGCATTGTGCCACGTGTAAAGTTTGGTGGAGGGTGGATTATGGTGCGGAGTTGTTTTTCAGGGCTTGGGTTTGGCCCCTTAGTTCCAGCGAAAGGAACTCTTAAAGCTTCAGCATACCAAGACATTTTGGACAATTTCATGCTCCCAACTTTGTGGGAACAGTTTGGGGATGGCCCCTTCCTGTTCCAACATGACTGCGCACCAGTGCACAAAGCGTCAGTCCATAAAGACATGGATGAGTGAGTTTGGTGTGAAGGAACTTGACTGGCCTGCACAGAGTCCTGACCTCAACCCGATAGGGTTTGGGATGAATTAGAGCGGAGACCTAATGCACCTTTGCACCAGAGCAAAGGTGCATTAGAGCCAGGCCTTCTCGTCCAAAATCAATGCCTGACCTCACAAATGTGCTTCTAGAAGAATGGTCAAAAACTCCCATAAACACACTCCTAAACATTGTGGAAAGCCTTCCCAGAAGAGTTGAAGCTGTTAGAGCTGCAAAGGGTGGGCCAACTCCATATTAAACCCTACAGATTAAGAATGGGATGTCACTAAAGTTCATGTGCATGTAAAGGCAGGCGTCCCAAAACTTTTGGCAATATGTTGTGTGTATACATATATACACACACACACTGTATATGATAAAAAGTCGCAATCACAAGCAAAAAGTTTTAACTCTTAGATATGAAATTGCAAACTAAGCTTTATAAAGGCATAAAGCCACTTTATTTATTTTTTAAAAAAGAGTCACAATTAGGGTTTTATTGTTCAAACTTGCTTCCATGGAGTTATGTTTTCAATAAAGAAAAATTATGAAGAACAAAATCAAGATGATGGAAAAATCAGGAAAAGAAAATTCTGTGTACACTATAAAAACAAAAAGTCTCTTTCAAATAAGAGTGTCCCTCTCATCTAAAGCACATGATGCTGTGGTCTTCATTCAGTGTTGCGCGTCACTATCCATATTTCCTGTCTTCATTAACATGTCATGACTGTGACGTCTCAACGATGCGCCTCAGGTCAACCAAAGGCATTCTGACACAGCCTCTTATTGTTCAGAGTGTTAAAAGTCGAAACGTTTCTGTTGGGCGATGAATCTTTGTGCCGCTTTATTGTTTCCTGTGAGAAGTCTAAAGAGACTCTCTGCTCTGCTGCCCTGCAGCAAGTTAATGGCAGACTGGCTCTATGAGGGAGGACTTTTAATTCGGCTCCTGTCTCGCACCAACAACTTGTTTGGAGTTTGCTGCTTCTGCGCGCATGGCGGATTAAGCCCCATTGCCTTTTCTTGTTTTGAACTAATGCATTCTTGATCACCGTTTAATGAAACTATATACCACATGGCGATTTCACATTAGATAAGCCATGTGAGACTTTCATCAGGCGCCGGGCTCTGACTGAGGCCATAATCCCGAAACTCAACTCCCCCAATAAATAGCTTTTCCCTCCGAAAATGAAGTGATAATACGTGGGCTTCATGCAAAACATAACATATTATCTCTGACAGAAAATTATAAGAGCTTTCATCAAATTATTAGAGGAAATGTTAAAAGAGGTGTGATACTGAGCGTCGGATATTCCAGAGCTAAGGTGCATTAGGATAGTTATTACACACGCGCTAAACAAATTGCCCCACATCAGGGTAAAGACACTGAGATGGCCCTTTAAATTGTGAAGACACAGAAATAGATAGTATTCAAATATGGACATCGCATATGGTTTTAAAACATAAACCCTTTTTTGAATGTACAACTTCAAGGACGTAAAAATCTTAATGAATCCTCTGAAATTGACACAATCCGATAGGGCGGGGTACATTTGGTCCAAGAAAGACATTTTAACTGCAAATTTATTTATAAATGAAATCCAGATGGGACTCGTGAAAGTAAATGCCCTTGTACGCTTTATATGGACACATTTAATTATGTTTAAAGTAGTGCTGTCAAAATTACCGCATGCGATTCATTTTTTCAGTTTAAAGGCTTGTTCACATCGGGACGATTATCGCGCGTGCTTATCGTCAACGTTTAATGCCTTGTGAGTAAACAAAGGGTGCCAATGTGAGTGTGCACACCGACGCACAAAATGCAAGGCGTAAAAGCGTCATTTAAAAAAAATGTGATTGCCGCTTCTGTTCACGTGCCTGGAGCTGCTGAAGTTACAGTAAAACACGACTTGGTGACACTTGGTGACTCAAGCATAAAACGGTGGTGATGGTGAGTTTCAAATCAAATCCTATTTGATCTGCAATCAAATCAAAAGCACCATCTACTGTCAGGGAGCATCTACCTCCCCCAGTTTCTCTTGAAGCCAATACGGTGACTTAAACTGCAATTCATCGACTGGCCGCTAGAGACAGGCTCCAAAAGGGAGCAGAGTTTCATTGTTAAAATGCCCAACTTTACAGCAGAAAAAAACATGATACAGCCTGGTATAAATTGTGGTTTTGCCCTTCATGACAACTGTGAGGGGGGTGAATTTAAAGTTCTGCATAATTAAGGGCGTGGCCACTTTGAGTGACAGGTGGATTACTGTTTGTCTGCTGTCTGTTAGTCATCACGTCACCTCAGCTCCGCCCACGTCCTGCCTCTTTGCCCATTTTCTGTTATCCGGGAGTGGCGCGCTGCCAAGATGGCAACGGCCAGCTCGACCCTGCTTTACGCTTCAAAACTGCTCTTCAGTGACGTCACGGACACTACGTCCATATTTATATTTTTTTACAGTCTATGCACATCACCAATGAAAATTGCTTAGGTATGAACACAAAGACACGCCAAAAAACGCTGGCGATAAGCGGACACGATAATCGTCCCGGTGTGCACGAAGCTTAATGCATTAAAAATATTTAACACAATTAACGCAGCATCCGTTTTTTCTGTCATCCTTTGGCTAGCGTTACATTATATGATCACGGTCTTATTCGTGCAAAGGCTTTTAAACCATTCAAGCACGAAAAGACAGAAGAGAACGTGCTGTCTCCTGGTAGCAACGCAACCTCCCGACACACACTATGCACAGAAAGACGCACACCAGTATCGTGCGCACAGACAGTGCATCACAATCGATTTCTTTTTCACACTTGAATAGACGATAACACACACAATTAACTGTGTAATCTCACAAAAGCGAATGAAACCATTATAATTTCAAAATAAATGTAATGGTGTAAAATAAATATTACAATCTTATTAATTAAAAAAAAATATATAGATATAAAATCAAACTACGATGAATAGCATGAATTCAATAGTCTCTGAACCTCGAAGGATTTGTAAACATTTGAACGTCTCTAAAGTTTTTCATGTATAAAACAGTTTTATAAAACAGTTAGTACTTTTTCTAAAATTATGTAAATGTCGGTGTACTAGAACCACACTTTATGTACATATACCTGCAATTATACAGAGCCACCACGCGCTCAGCTCCTGCATACTTTGACCCCATTCTACAAATCCACACCCCCACCAGAAGCCTTTGCTCAGCAAAGGAACGACGGCTTGTGGTACCATCACAGAGGGGGAAAAAAATCCCTTTCCAGAACTTTTTCATTCAACGTTCCCAGCTGGTGGAACAATCTTCCCAACACCATCCGAAACGCAGAATCATTGACATCATTCAAAAGCCAACTTAAAACTCAGCTCTTCCGCGAGCACTTAACCTCATAAAAAAAAACAAAAAAAACCACTTTCCTTTCCTCTTTCTCTTCCTTCTTCCCTCCCTACTCTAGCCTGTGCTACACTGAGCAATGTACACGGTCTCAGTATTTCAGGCTCTTATTGCGCTTCTCGACTCTTCATGACCAATCGCTTCATGTACCCCCAAGTTGTAAGTCGCTTTGGATAAAAGCGTCTGCTAAATGCATAAATGTAAATGTAATTATTAACTGCTCTGTCAACGCAACCAGCTAACAGTAGATTTTCAGCTAACAGGGCTTTCTCTTACATATGTTTTGTTCTCAAAGTCTTCATTGATATTTGGAATTTATCATTTGCCATCACTGGGTATTCCATAAAAAATACACAGTGTATAATCATACAGAGGAAATCTAAATATTTATAAAGGTAATTTCAGCTTGAATGGTGATTGGAGCACATCAAATCCCCTAACCAATCAAATGCACTCATGCTCGTTCAGCTTCAGCTGATCTGTTTTCTGATATGTAAAGAAAACATTTGTTAACCTGGATTATAGCAAGTATTTAAATAGAAAAGCTGATTTAGGCCTTATAGGAAACCCTGACAAAATAATCTTGACATAAATGTAAATATGAAAGAAAGGGTTCTTAACCTCAGTGTCCTTCATGACAGCCTGGCGTTGAGTGAACAGCTCTGAATGAATCTGTGCGCGTTGAGACTTCCTCTGTTCACAGGAAGCAATATCCCTTTGCACGTTACCCATCACAACTGTGGCTGTCCCATGTTTGAATGCCAAAGTGTTTGACAAACACCTGAAACCAACAATAAAAAAATTCTAATATATAGAAATTGTATTGTATATATATATACAGTACACACACACACACAAATATATTCTTACTGTAGCTCCTCTATAACGTCTGGCATAGTGCTGACGGTTTGCTCCATCATGTCTGATTCTTGCTTTAACTCCTTAGACTTAAGGTCGAGCTCATTGAGCCGATTTGAAATCTCCTCGTACCTCAATAAGACCACATCAAGTCTTTCCTAACAGCAAATAAATAAATAAACATAACATTATTAAATTTATAAATATGACCCTGGACCACAAAACCAGTCATAAGGGTAATTTTTTATTTATTGAGATACATGATATGAATTATTATTATACATGATATGAAAGCTGAATAAATAAGCTTTCCATTGATGTTTGGACAATATTTGGCTTGGATAACTATTTGAAAATCTAGAATCTGAGGGTGCAAAACAATCTAAATATTGAGGAAATCATTTTTAAAGTTGTCCAAATGAAGTCCTTAGCAATGCATATTACTAATAATGATAATTTTTTTATATATATACAGTAGAAAATTTACCAAATATCTTCACTTAATATCCTAATGATTTTTGTCATAAAAGAAAAATCTATAATTTTGACCCATACAATGTTGGCTATTACCACAAATATACCCGTGACTTATGACTGGTTTTATGGTCCAGGGTCACAAATATGGAATTAAGTATGTTTTTAAGTAAGTCTGTTAAGTACAAATTTGCACTATCATTAGATACTATATGTAACATATTGATCACATAAATATCTCATACTGTAATATAAATCAAGTATCATTTTATTTTCACCTTCGCAGAATTCGAACATTCCAGATGGTGTTTCTTTTTTTCTTCAAAATCATCAGAGAGGCTTCTGTGTGCAGTTTGAAGGTCATCTAGTTTTGCTTTGAACTTTTCAATTGTCTGAGAAAAAAATAAAATAATTAATATATAAAGAGAAAATGCATCCTTATGCAACTGGAAACTTTGTTCAATAATTTCACTGGACCTTGAAGTCAACATGAATCAATATTGACCCTACTAACTTTCTCAGTAAATTTCAACTTACTTTGCAATTGGACAAATTTATAATAGGCCAATACTTGAAAGACAACCCAGTGACATTTATTCTACGCTGATTGGACTTACCTCAGATTTCTCTGCATATGTCTGTCTCAGTTGCTCCACCTCCATCTCTAGCTGGGAGGTTGTAGAGAAAGCACTTTCATACTTTTTCTGTAGTTCACCTTTCACCCTTTCACAGTCTGTTTTTGCATGGTTATATTCAGCTGCCTCTGCATTCATATTACCCTGAATGTAAAACATGTCATGAATTACAATATACAGTGAGGAAAATAAGTATTTGAACACCCTGCTATTTTGCAAGTTCTCCCACTTGGAAATCATGGAGGGGTCTGAAATTGTCATTGTAGGTGCATGTCCACTGTGAGAGACATAATCTAAAAAAATAAAAATCCAGAAATCACAATATATGATTTTTTAACTATTTATTTGTATGATACAGCTGCAAATAAGTATTTGAACACCTGTCTATCAACTAGAATTCTGACCCTCAAAGACCTGTTAGTCTGTCTTTAAAATGTCCTCCTCCACTCCATTTATTATCCTAAATTAGATGCACCTGTTTGAGGTCGTTAGCTGCATAAAGACACCTGTCCACCCCATACAATCAGTAAGAATCCAACTACTAACATGGCCAAGACCAAAGAGCTGTCTAGAGACACTAGAGACAAAATTGTACACCTCCACAAGGCTGGAAAGGGCTACGGGGAAATTGCCAAGCAGCTTGGTGAAAAAAGGTCCACTGTTGAAGCAATCATTAGAAAATGGTAGAAGCTAAACATGACTGTCAATCTCCCTCGGACTGGGGCTCCATGCAAGATCTCACCTCGTGGGGTCTCAATGATCCTAAGAAAGGTGAGAAATCAGCCCAGAACTACACGGGAGGAGCTGGTCAATGACCTGAAAAGAGCTGGGACCACCGTTTCCAAGGTTACTGTTGGTAATACACTAAGACGTCATGGTTTGAAATCATGCATGGCACGGAAGGTTCCCCTGCTTAAACCAGCACATGTCAAGGCCCGTCTTAAGTTTGCCAATGACTTTTTGGTCATAATTCCACTAAACGTGTTTGGAGGAAGAAGAATGTTGAGTACCATCCCAAGAACACCATCCCTACTGTGAAGAATGGGGGTGGTAGCATCATGCTTTGGGGGTGTTTTTCTGCACATGGGACAGGGCGACTGCACTGTATTAAGGAGAGGATGACCGGGGCCATGTATTGCGAGATTTTGGGGAACAACCTCCTTCCCTCAGTTAGAGCATTGAAGATGGGTCGAGGCTGGGTCTTCCAACATGACAATGACCCGAAGCACACAGCCAGGATAACCAAGGAGTGGCTCTGTAAGAAGCATATCAAGGTTCTGGCGTGGCCTAGCCAGTCTCCAGACCTAAACCCAATAGAGAATCTTTGGAGGGAGCTCAAACTCCGTGTTTCTCAGCGACAGGCCAGAAACCTGACTGATCTAGAGAAGATCTGTGTGGAGGAGTGGGCCAAAATCCCTCCTACAGTGTGTGCAAACCTGGTGAAAAACTACAGGAAACGTTTGACCTCTGTAATTGCAAACAAAGGCTACTGTACCAAATATTAACATTGATTTTCTCAGGTGTTCAAATACTTATTTGCAGCTGTATCATACAAATAAATAGTAAAAAAATCATACATTGTGATTTCTGGATTTTCTTTTTTAGATTATGTCTCTCACAGTGGACATGCACCTACGATGACAATTTCAGACCCCTCCATGATTTCTAAGTGGGAGAACATGCAAAATAGCAGGGTGTTCAAATACTTATTTTTCTCAATCCCAAACATTAACAGACACATAAATTAGGCATTAGGCAAGTCAGGTTTTACCTTGAGAATATCGAATGTGGTCATTTCAGTCATTATCAGGGTCTTCATTTCGTCTACCTGTTTCTGCCCCCCAAAAATAAAAAAAGACATCAAACATCAGCTGACTATAAAGCAAAAAACAAAATCCAAAACAAATATACTATAATTGTCTATAAACACAAAAGGATAAAAGCTACAGCCGAATGAAAGACTTTCAGTGCACTCAAAAAAATGGCAAAATCCTCCTTGTTCACATTACTTCAAAAAACTCATGTAACTACATGAACTTAAATTTACTGAGTTGTTTCTACTAAAAAATAGTATTGTCAGCTTTACTTAAGTGTTTTTTCGGTCAACTTAACATTGCTGAGTGAAAAGAACAAACTGGGCAGTGTATCTGTAGTTCCCATCATGCTTTGCAAGGGACTGCATTAGGAGAGTAAATTTTGGGATTAAAGTGTTATTTTAAGTGTTTTTCAGTAAAGGGAAAAGTGTTGTAGTTTATGATAGTGTTCAATGTTCAGTTATGTTGGAAATTTAGAGGAGTTTCTGTCATTTTGTGGTTTTCATTATGCAGAAGAGTTGTGCCTGTGTTTAGGGCACTCATATACACATATTTATTGGACAGAATTCCTGCCCTCAATTAAATTGAGTCTGTCCAATGAGTTATCTTTGCATTTTGTTTCTAAAAATAAGCTTGTTGTTATTTAATAGTTTTCCACTTACACTTGTAGAGCAAATAGTTTGTTTAATAAGGTAAATTAAATAGATAAATGTGTTCACCTTGCATAATAAACTTTTATAAATTTAACATAACATTATTAAGTAAACTGCACATTTAAATATTATTTTTGTTTGTTTTTTCGCACACAAAGTATTCTCGTCGCTTCATAAAATTAAGGTTAAACTATTCTTACGATGTTTGTACTACCTTTCTGGGCCTTGAAAGTGTTAATTAAATTGCTGTCTATGGAGGGACCAGAGAGCTCTCCGATTTCATCAAAAATATCTTCATTTGTGTTCCGAAGATGAACAAAGATCTTACGGGTTTGGAATGACATGAGTAATTAATGACAGCATTTTAGGGTGAACTATACATTAAACTTTGTCTGGCTATCACCAGACCAAGCTCAATTTAAGATTGAACATTGGTCTGGGGAGTCTGCTATATATTTTCTACTGCACAAGAGGCGTGATCAACGAGCATAAATTAAATGACTCTGTACGCAATTGGATAGTCCTTAAACCAATCAGACCACAAGAGGCGTGATCAACGGGCATTGATTCATCGCTTCTCTATCCGTCAATGTGTTAAACCCGTCAATAGCACGCCAGGTGGATAAGCCAGTCCGTGATTGGTTCCCGCAAAAGTGTAACAGAAGCAGCAGAAATTAATGTACAGGTTTCCAGACAGAGTTGAAGGGCGAAATCAAATCGCCGGCAGATCAGGCTGGGTTTACCCAGTCTACATTAAACTACTAACACACAGGAATTGGTCAATGAGTCTAAACAATATTTTAGGTGGAATATAACTATTAAAAAACAAAACAATAACATGCATGTTATGACAGCTACTGTACACACACATAGTGGTAAAAATAATAGGATGCGGATCTTTACTATTTTTATATCAGTAAGAAGAAAAACATATTTTTACTACAGTATTAAGATCTAGAATTGTTTTTTCTAAAACTAAATATTAACTATCTCTGTTTGTTTAGAGGTTAACCCAGCCTGGTTTAAATGTTTGAAAAAGATTTATAGTTGAAAACATGCGTTAGAAGTTAAGAAAAGTAATCAAATTTAATCAGTTACATTAATAAAGTAATTGAAATAGTTACACTACTTATTACATTTTAAATAGGGTAACTTGTACTCTGTAACCTATTACATTTCCAAAGTAACCTTCCCAACACTAGTCGTAGCCGATTCAATAGGTGTTATCATCCTACGGTCTACATACATGTCGCACCCAAGTTTATAAGATCCTTGTCGTACAGTTTGATTTGTAATGATCTTTTAGGATTGCTGAAATCGCACAGTCTGTAGCAGGCATTAGAGGTGGCATAAATGCATTTACACAGCTATTACTGAGCAAATACTGTAGGGGCTGAGATGGGTCAGAGCAGACATAATTTAGTCTGGCTTTTATGCTGCCATTACGTCTTTACACAGAGTTTTGAGGAGGCTCAGAGAGAAGCCTTAACTCGGCTGTGTGAAGATGCCTAAAAAGGCATCTACTTTTCGATTGGAAAAATGTTATGATGACAGAATTAGCATTTTTGGATCTGGACTCTTACTGAAAATGCTATTTGTTCATTCCCTAACCTTGCAAATGAACTCATCTTTAGATCTGCAGGGGGCACGTGTCCTCTTACCCTGTTCCTCAGCTCCTCCAGAAAGGTTTGGCGCTCCAGCTGGTCCAGCTTTGCTTTGGCGTCTGAATGTTCGGCGGACACCCGGTCGAGCTCGTCTTTGAGCGGTTTCCACTGCTTCTCACTCACACTGATCTTGAGCAGGATGTGCTGATGCTCCATCAGTAACTGTTTCACTGCCTGTTCGCTGAAACAACACGGCCACAAACAACATCATAAAACATGGCCTGTCCCATGAGATCCACACCACGATGTTCAGAGTGTGTACCAACAGCAGCCCGCTCACAAAAAATGCTTGCACAGCATTCAGCAAATTTCACAACTGGAAATGAAACTGCCATGTATAGTTGACATCCAACTGATTAAACAAGATGTGTCAAATCAAAGATTAATTACTGGATGGAATAGTTACAATATGACACAGTGCTTAAACAACACCTAGAACTGCCTTTAGTTCATAATGCATTATATTAACAACAAGCAGCCCGATTCATGCAACAGCTCAAGTATTCACACAACATTTAAACACTGCAGCTTGTTTACAGTGGAACTATAAAGTATCTTCAGCATCTTTTTCGCCTATGAAACAAGCCAACTACAGCATTCAAATTAGACAAGATCAGGCTTTCGTATTACTAAAAAGCTTCTAAAGACCTAATATTTACTAGCACTTATTTTAAAACTGAACATTAAAAAAATAATAATAATATAATGTAACTCTCGTTATTTTGTTCTCTGTGTTTATTGTCACATTATCATCTTTAATTGGGAATTTAAACTGTTTTTATATTTAACATCAGTAACTTTGCCTACCTTATTTATAACTACAGCTTTTGTTTGTCTATTTTACTTTAAATAATTTATTTTAAATGCAACTTTACAGCAGCTGAAAATTATGCTAAATGTAAATTATATATATTTATACTTTGAGTGTGTGTGTATATTAATATACACACACACACACACACACAAATATACACCAATCAGGCAAAACATTATGACAGGTGAAGTGAATAACACGGTTTATCTCTTCATCACGGCACCTGTTAGGGGGCGGGATATATTAGGCAGCAAGTGAACATTTTGTCCTCCAAGTTGATGAAGCAGGAAAAATGGGCAAGCGTAAGGATTTGAGCGAGTTTGACAAGGGCCAAATTGTGATAGCTAGACGACTGGGTCAGAACATCTCCAAAACTGCAGCTCTTGTGGGGTGTTCCCGGTCTACAGTGGTCAGTATCTATCAAAAGTGCTCCAAGGAAGGAACAGGGTCATGGGCGGCCAAGGCGCATTGATGCACGTGGGGAGCGAAGGCTGGCCCGTTTGGTCCGATCAAACAGACGAGCTACTGAAGCTCAAATTGCTCAAGAAGTTAATGCTGGGTCTGATATAAAGGTGTCAGAATACACAGTGCATCACAATTTGTTGCGTATGGGGCTGCATAGCCGCAGACCAGTCAGAGTGCCCATGCTGACCCCTGTCCACCGCCGAAAGTGTCAACAGTGGGCACTTGAGCATCAGAACTGGACCAACACAACAACACACACACATATATATACTTTTTATGTTACATGTGATTAATCGATTTGCATATAATTTGGGCTTATACTGTATAGTTCATGGTAAATGGTTCATAAATTTCAATGATTGACTATTTTATATTATATGTAATCACAAACACATACTGGTTTGTAGTGCAAAATCTTAGTTATTTCCCTATAGCGGTTTATGAAGTCTTGCACAAAAAAAAGCTTACTTCTGTATTGCAAAATAAGTTGGATAAGATATTTTTGAACGCTCAATAATTTTGGCACTGCGCTGGGTCAGCACTTGTCCAATGTAAAATCCTGATCCTGAAGCAAAACCAGTTGAGAATCATTGGGTTAGTTCATGCTGTTGTGATGCTTCACATCATTTTAATTTTAGAAGCAATGCCACACACCTACACATTTTTAATGAAGTGGAATTAGAGTTGTTGCATGATTTCATGACATGATCTACAGAACACAGATTTTCTGTTGATAATTAAAGAAACACTCACACAACAGACCAATGAACCACAAGACATTTCCAGCACATTTCTCATAGTGTTGTCATTAGAGTCTCCAACATGGAATGTAATGTTGATCCATAAGTTCAAGTTGGGAAGAATTACTATCCAGATATCATAGTTTCTCGTGATGTGTTTCAACTTTCAAGTTTCAACTAAACGGCAACACATGAACAAAACTGTTGGCTTGTGTGTGCAAACATATGGTCTTCATAGATCTTATGGAGGCAACGTCATTTGTCGTTGCCGTACCATGGACAATTTAGGGGAAGTAACAACAACGGATTGTTTTTCATTTGGATCGATTTCAGTTATTGCAGTTCTACGAAAAATCTTGTTGAGCAATAAAATGAGGTTATTTTGCTTGACCTTTCTGTGTGTGTGAACTGTATAGTGTATTGAGTATAAGACACTGTTTATTGCAGTTTACCAGCTTTTTATAATTTTCATAACTGTGCTGAAAACTATGCAAATATAGTATTCAGAATGTTACTGTGAAATAAATGCTAGGCCATTTTCTGTCATAACAAAACAAATTACTGCAAAACACTTCAGACACAGCTAATTATTAGTGACAATTACTAGTATCCAGGAATATCATTTTAATTTAAAATAAAATGGTATCTGAAGTGGGACAAACCTTTGGTAGGTATTTCTCTTGAAGTCTTCAATTTTCAAGGTTTGCTCTTTGTTTTTGTCTCGAAGGGTTGATAAGTCATGTCGCTTTTGGCTTGAGATTGCATCCAATTCAGACACCGTTTCATCACATTCAAGTTTCTGATAAACACAATAATGCCCATTATTCACATTTTTAGTAGCTATTTGCTATGGAGATTTCTATTATAAAGCCTTTGTTTGGAGGCTCAAATCAATCACACAGAAATAGATCACATAATGGCTTTATAACACACACACACACATTGACACAATGGTTTTTATACTGTACAAACTGTATATTCTATCCTCTTACACTAACCCTACACCTAAACTTACCCATCACACAAAACTTTCTGCATTTTTACATTTTCAAAAAACATCACTGAGTATGATTTATAAGCCGTTTTCCTCATGGGGACCAAGAAAATGTCCCCACAAGGACAACGATTTCGGATATTGGCATCTTTGTGGGGAAACTTTGTCCCCATAATGTAGGATTTACCAGGCCACACACACAAACACACATAAACTGCTAGAAAGGTCCACGGATTGTTCTAGCACATAAGCATTTTCAATTAATTTCATAGTTCAAAACTATAACAGTCATGTGTCAAATATTCATGAAGACTAAAAAGAATAAATCACATAGCACCACCTATGGTCAAACCAAGTTTCCTGGAAAGTTTCTAAACTTTTTAAACTCAGTTTTGGCAGAGCACCATCAAAAATGCAAGAAATACAAATTTAAAAAGGAATAAACAAACTGCGAAAGAAACAACTGAGCGCTCTGCGGCTCATTCACTCAAGCGTAGTGTAATTGTGAAATCAGGGCTTAGACAAAATGGAGGCTCTAAGAGAACAAACACGGCAGATCGGTGCAAGGAATCGTGGGCCTTTCCTGCCCTCCAGAGGACGTGAGGGTTGACATCTCCAGCACGGCACATAATTTCACCTCTGATTTATAACATCTAAAATAACAAGCTGTTTCTCGAACAGGCTGTTATACTTACAGATGTTTGTATTTGGTTTTGAAGCTGCATTACTTCCTTCCTCTTTATCATCAATATATCTTCTTTTTCCCCAATTTCTGCCTTTAATGTTCTGACCTGAAAAAAGGGTAAGTGTGACAGACAAAAAGATGAACAAAAGCTCTTTCAGTGGACTAAACCATTTAAAATATTGCAGTAAACATTAGGTTATAATTGTTACATTTAAGAATATTCAGAAATATTCTTCATTATATTTTAACGGATTCGATGAAATATCCTGTGAGTAAACGGGCAGATACTGACTTCATCATTTACGTCTGTTTCATGCCTCTCAAACTGATGCATCTCTTTCACCAAGGCTTTGATTTGTCCGTCTCTCAGTGTTAGTTTTTCTACCGACTCTTTCATTTTTCCGTGAAACACCTCACACTGTGACTGCAGCTGGTGTAAATCACTCCTGTAAGCAGAGAAAGAGAAATTGTGTCATTCCCCTGTAATCCACTTTACACGACGATATACTGCTTCATACTACAGATGGAGGGACGCAGCTACTCTATGAATGACATCAACTGTTCAGTTTTATCAGTATTTTATAAGTGTCTACATAGTTTTACTTAAAGGAAATCACATCAGCAAGTTACTTTTGGTTTTCATTCATTTATTTGCATGTCAATATTGTTTTTACAAGCAGAGGCTGGTTATATAAGTGTACTGTAAAAGATGCAAAACATGTCCACAAGGCTGATTCTAAGCAACATCTGACGTTTTCCATATATACAACATTTAAAGAAATGAAACAATAAATGTGTCTGTTTATAAATGTGTGACAGATGAAACGTCTGGTTGAACCTTTAATGAAGATAACATCAATTAGAATATGTTAAATGTGATTTCCAGAGTGTCTTACATCAGTAGAATATGTTATAAAATGGTTGATTTTGCATAACATATTTTTGATATTGATATTATAACCTGCCTACAATGTGATGGATTGGAATTAAACTCTGGAGATGGAGAGAACAGCATTTTAGTGACACCTTCTGTCTGGACTGATATAACACGCATGCACTGAAATAAAATAAAGGCGAAAATAGACTCACAGTTTGTCACTTAGTTGATTTGTGATCGTTTCCATTTCTTTGTTCATTTCTTCATTCTCAATGTCTGCTTTGATTTCCTCCCTTTCAAACTCCTGCTGAGAGCTCTTTCGCTTGTGGGAGTTGTTTGAAAACGTCTCATTGGCCTAAGAAAACGTGTTTATGAAAAAATATAACAGTCAGACAATGTTTATCATATATAAAAACATATATTTCATACTTCGTAGAGTAAAAATTTCCCAAAACAGACCATGAGCTCAGAGGTTATTTGCCGTTTTATAAGCCTCTGTAGAAGTCAGAGTTATTTAAACTTACATTTTTAAATTATACATTTCCTGGGAAGTCTTACCACAGATATGGGTATTACGAATCATGTGATCGGTCAGTATCCATACACTCTTGAACAACTTTTACATTTGTATTTATTTGAATATTTAGGAAAAAATTACAAATATATTGTATTTTATAACAACAGTTTTATATTATATTTAGTCAGCGTTGTTATTGTACTGTAAAACAAAATTAAAACTGATAAAAATCATTTCAATTTCAGTTAAATGAAATAAAGCTGAAATAAAATATAAATATTAGATGAAAAACTTAAACTTTGAAAAATTAAATACAAAAAAGAAAAGAAATATTAATGAAAGAAATACAAAAAAAGTTAGTTTCAGGTGAAGCGCTACAATCACTAAAACTGAAATAAAACGAAAGCTAAATCAAATTCTTTTTAAAAATCTAATAAAAATTACTAAAACTTAATATTAAACTGTATAAAAATCTCATTCAAAATATTAAGAAATACTATAATAATATTTAAATAAAATGAAAATAACAATGTGGCTAGTTCATTTACACATAAAAGTATATATAAGAACTTTTTTCCATTTTTCAAATACTTTCCACCTATATCATTTCTTTTATATATAAATGTATTGAATAATTATTTGAAAATACAGAGAAAATAAACGTGCACTGAAAAAGTAAGAGATCACTGTTGCGCTCCTCTAGTACGTTTCGGACTCTTTGAGTTAGACCTACATCCCTTCTTCTTCGGTTGTGTCTTATTGATTTCAGGTGCTCCAAACAAGCCAACAAACAGGCAGCGCAGTAAACACACCTCACTTTGAGCAGCTCGGATCTGCTTCATGATTTCACTCTCCAGCTGGAGTCTCTCGTGCACGAGCGGCCCGTGTTTCCTCATGAAATCGATATCCTCCTTCAGACGTCGGTTCAGCACCTCCGTGTGGGTCAGCCTGTCTCTCACCTGCGGCAGCTGATCTCTCCTCATTTTCAGTTGCCACGTCAGCTCAGCAATGTCTGTGCTGCAGGTTTCACGCTCTGGCGGTGCAAATATAAGACAGACAAATGCAAAAAGTCAGGGATGGGGCAGAAAAGAGATTATTTTGGAGAACAAACTTATTTTAAGACCCCGTAACATGAGTTGTGTGGCTTTTAGTCCATCTCTGTTAGCTTGAGGTCATCTCTATGCTTATTTACTCCTAAACAGTGTTGGGCGTAATGCATTACAAGTAACATAAGTTACGTAATCAGATTACTTTTTCAAGTAACTAGTAAATTGATGCATTACTTTTAATTTTACAACAAAATATTGGAGTTAAGTTACTTTGTTTTCCCATTTATTGACTGACACATGTGCAGAGGCATTGTGTGTGCTGTGTAAACATGTTATTATAGTTCTAGACTAAATGTGA
This sequence comes from Romanogobio albipinnatus, assembly GCA_023566225.1. NCBI lineage: Eukaryota > Metazoa > Chordata > Actinopteri > Cypriniformes > Gobionidae > Romanogobio > Romanogobio albipinnatus. Next base: position 36,945,548 of record CM042260.1, on the reverse strand, counting down.
GAAAGCATTTACTCATCTCACATGCACAAAAACACATTCAGTATTCCTGGAAATGAATAAAAACTGTGAAATGCAAACTCAGAATATTGCACAGGCCTGCAATAATTAAATGTTAAATAACACAACTATACTTTATGCATTTAATCTCACTTTATTTACCAATATATCATTGTTGCTGACCTTCGATGGTCCAATTGAACCGAAACCTACTTTAGATAAACATCACATTTGTGTTTCATTTTTTGTTTTTTATTGCTGAAGTAAGAGTGTTGAACTTTCCTCTGTGATCCAGAATGGCAGCACAGCTGAAAGGTTTGTTTTAGCTGCGCCCTGTACATGAGTGAATTTGCATTTCCTTCAGCCTGAGGCTTATTCATTTCACTTTTGGCGTGAATGGGCCGTTACATTTGCCAAAAATAGAACTTTTCTTCGTCATTAAAAAACAAACAAGCAAGCCCAGCCCAGCTGAGAAAAGGTAATGCAAAAGTAATGTAACATTACTTTCCATAAAAAGTAACTAAGTAATGCAATTAGTTACTTTATTAGGGAGTAGCCCAATACTGTAAAGCATTACTTTTAAAAGTAACTCCAACACTGCTCCTAAAAGTTGACAATATAACTTTTTTATCATATATATATATATATATATATATATATATATATATATATATATATATATATATATATATATATATATATATATATATATATATATATATATATATATATATATATATATATATATATATATATATATATATATATATATATATATATGCACACATTTAAAATGTACAGTTCCTGGAAAATAGACCAAAATGTGTAAGACCCCTGATATCACATAATAGCAATCATAAATGTATACATGTATTCATTTAATTAACATAATTTAATTGTATTGCAAAATAGAGCCTAATGGCTATTTAAAATATGGAAAATGTGGAAATATGTCAACAAATCGGTCTTATTTTAGTATCATTAATGAACTATCTTAGTATTTATTAATATTTTGAATTAGTTTTGTTTTCATTTTAAATTTTAGTTCAAGTTTTACTAATTTTGTTGCAAATGTTTAGACATTTTATTCGTTTTTTTAAATGCATCTATTTAGTTTTTATTAATTTTTATTTCACTTTTACTACCAATAATTTCAGTAGGCCTACTTCATCTTAAACTAAAAATTTGAAATTGTGCCTTCGTAACTAACTGAAAAAAAGTTTTTTATATTCCATTTTATTTCTATTAATGGTTAATTTATATTAATTAATGTAAATTATTTCTTTTTTTGTTAATGCTAACAACACTGCAACAAAGGAAATAATAGGGTTAATATGGTTTTATGACCTTACTGAATATTTCGTACTGTACACCATCATAATAGAATAGAATAGAATCTTTATTGTCACATTAATGGGCCACAAGTAAAATGCTGGGAAAAAACTGTTCATCCAGTCTGACCTTTCTGCATTGCAACAGGAAACTCGTTCTTCGTCCAGAGGCAGAGACTTTCAAATTTCACCAGAAGTTTCTTTGCTTTCTCCTTTTCTTCCTGTAGAGCTTTTTCTGCATCTCTCCGATCCAACTCAAGACGCTTGATCAAACTCATCACCTCCATCAAGACATCTGCGGTCTCCATCCAGACGGAAGTCAACACCCCACCATCTATTTACAATAGCGAAATTATTACCACAAAACACAATATTGAAAAACCTCAAGTGTTAGCAAGTTAATTCACAGCACAACATATGTGCTCATCATGTCCGTAGGACAGTGATACAGGATGAGGCACGCTACTACTGTTCATGTCAAGTTACATTTATTTACAGTATATAGCGCTTTATACTATACAATGCAGATCGATTCAAAGCAGCTACACATGAATAAAACAGGAAGATAACAGTGTTAATGTTGTAAAATTCATCAGTTATGAAACAAATTCAATTTAAGCGGTAAAGCAGCAGAAGACAATAGTGTCATTATTCATCTCAATTTAGTTCAGTTTGAGTTTAGTTCATAACTTTGTCAGTGTTGCAATGTTCAAAAATTATGAAACAAGTTCAATTCAGCTACAAGCAGACGTTCCGCTTGAGCCCATTCTATGTTGATTCAATTTAGTTCAATAACAGTGTCGATGTTGCAAAGTTAGTTATGTTAGATAATGCAAGTCATTATCCAGCTCAATTTGATAGTGTCAGTAATTTGTTAGTCTTTTAAACCCCAAAATACAAAGCAAACTAAATGCATATTATAACAAAATATTAAAATGTAAGAATGTCATTACCTTGTACACAAAGCCCCATGCCTTCAATATGCAGCTCTGTGCTTCCTGCGGCATTTTTGCTTTCAGTAGAAACACATCTAAAAACACGAAGGAAAAATACACAATTTAATTAACAGAGTTTTAATAATACTAATAAATTAAACTATTAACTGGATCATTTTCTGATGATATGTTAAAGCCCACATACTGTATGATAACCATAAAGACTCCTGACCATAAGGGCTATCTTACTGGAAAAATGGTTACAATTGATGTATGTGATGTGGAAAATCTATAATGCTTTATGGCTCACTTCCAAATGATGCTGTGGTTGTTTTCATGTGCAGTTTCATGCTGAGCATTATCACCCTAGAAGACAAGAGACATTCATTATTCATTCATTATGTAATATGAGAGCAGAGAAAATAACATGCGATTCAATCCATACAACTGTGAGCTCAATCTGGGTTTGATCTAGGTGTTGCATTATTGTGGTTGAGTCTTAGTTTGCATATACAGTGATGCCCGCCTAAATTAAATAATAAATCAGGTTATGTTTGTTTCTACCTGCTGGCCCCAATTTTCCAGTTTGGTCTGCAGTTCCTGGATGTGACAAACTGCTTTGTTCACACATGGTGTTGGAGTGTTAACCAGAGCACAGCTGCGACGCCTACTGGAGCAAACCGTCTGCAGCTCACCCGGCTCTGAAACACAGAACTGACTTTGATCACAGAGATCAAGAGGTTTGCACTGTATACACTGAGGGCCCTATTTTAAGGGGCCATATTGAGCTCATGGTCTTAAGCGTATGGCGCAGGTGCACTTCCATATATACGACAGAAAAAACGGTCGGCATGCCAGGTGCATGGTCTAAAAGGGTTTGTCCCTAGTCTCTTAATAAGTCATGGGTGTGTTTTGGGCATAACGTGCAATAAATCAGAGTCTTATCTCCCATTCCCTTTAAAAGCCAGTTGCCCTCGAGCCATGCCGGAATTTGTGAGCGGAAAGACTGAATTCTTCTCTAGAGAGGAATCCTTTTATTTTTAATATTTATTATATTTATATATAATAATTTGTGTGTGCTGCTCCTGTGTGTGTTAGCAGAGTGTACCTGTGTTGTGCACCTGCCTATAGTCGCATATTATTAACCCTCTCTTTAAATAACATAAAAAATACTGCGCTATTGACTTTAGACCAGGTTTTTGTTGGTCAGTGGCGCAGTTGTTTTCAGTTCCCTCAAAATAGCAACGTGCCAACGATACCCCTGAACACACCTCATTTTCAGACCAGCACGGCCATTTGCTATTTAAACAACGTGGCGCTGAATAAGTGCGCTGGGCTGAAACCAGCAAAAAAACACATCTGGCGTCGCATTGCGCCAGGGTGTATGATAGGGCCCTGAAACCTTAAAGGGGCACTTCAGCGCTGGGAAGATGAATGTGTATTTAAACTGTGTCATTTATGTGGTAGAAATGTGAAATTATTTTTGAATTTGGTGCCTTCTAGACTTAGCCTGGTTCTACCAGACTCTCGTACATTTCATTTGTACATAGAGTCTGGCCACTCTCCATTGACAAGCGTTTACTTCCTTGAAGGCGGGGACTCTGTTGAAGTTTAAAACAAGGCAAGGCAAGTTTATTTGTATAGCACATTTCATACACAGTGGCAATTCAAAGTGCTTTACACAGAAATTAAGTTAAAATATTCATAAGTGAATAAAATAAAAATATATATAATATAACAGTTATAATAGGAATTAAAAGAAAATAAAAAATATATAAATAAAAAGTATAATTAACACTAAAAATAAAAACCGGGTTAAACTGAAACATAATTAAAGTGCAAGCAGTTCGGACAGAGCACAGAGCTCATTCAGTAAAAGCATAAGATAAGGTGCAATCAGTCGGATGTACAGTAGCACAGCTCATTCAGTAAATGCACAGCTAAACAGATGTGTTTTGAGTCTGGATTTGAAAGTGGCTACTGTTGGAGCACATCTGATCTGTTCAGAAAGCTGGTTCCAGCTACGGCTGGCATAATAGCTAAAAGCAGACTCTCCTTGCTTTGAGTGAACCCTTGGTATTTCTAATTGACTTGATCCTGATGATCTGAGTGATCTGTTGGGTTTGTATTTAATCAGAATATCTACAATGTATTGAGGTCCTAGGTCATTGAGTGACTTACATACAAGTAATAGTACTTTAAAATCGATCCTAAATGTAACTGGAAGCCAGTGTAAAGACCTGAGGACTGGTGTGATATGGTCATATTTTCTGGTTCTGCTCAGGATCCTGGCAGCAGTGTTCTGTATGAGCTGCAGCTGTCTAATGGTCTTTTTGGGAAGGCCGGTGAGAAGACCATTACAATAGTCCACCCTGCTGGTGATAAAAGCATGAACGAGTTTCTCTAAGTCTTGCCTGGAAACAAAGCATCTAATTCTTGCAATATTTTTGAGATGATAGTAAGCTGATTTAGTTATTGCTTTGACATGACAACTGAAACTCAGGTCTGACTCCAAAATCACACCAAGATTCCTGACTTGATTCTTTGATTTTAGACCTTTAGCCTCAAGATATGCGTTCACCTTGAGAATTTCATCTTTGTTTCCAAATGTAGTGATTTCAGTTTTGTCTTTGTTTAACTGAAGAAAGTTTTGGCACATCCAACTGTTAACTTCTTCAGTGCATTTGCACAGAGAGTCAATGGGGCTGTAGTCATTAGTTGATAGGGCTAAGTAGATCTGGGTGTCGTCAGCATAGCTGTGGTAAACCATTTTGTTATTTTTCATTATTTGGCTCAGTGGTAGCATGTACTATTGGATCTGCCAAGAGTCATTCTGGATCTGCATAACCAATCACGCGCCGTTCGCCTTTGATTCTCTCACATTAACTATGCAGTCACACCAGTTCGTTTGTTCAGGGAAGAAGGAGGCGGGAACCGGCGAACATTTAACAACTTTTAATCAAATAATAAACACAAAATGAAAGTAAAACGGACGACTCACGGACGACTGCCGCGCACATACATAACAAAACACAACTTAAAATCCAGGCCTTGTCCTCTCTCGTCCTTCACCGGTGTCGCTCGTCCTTATATGCCTCCGTGCTCCCTCATGAGAGGACTTGAGACCGGTGTGTCTCATTCTCAATCACGCACACCGATCTCGCTCGCTCGTCCACCTCGCCACACTCCGGCTTTAACTTCTGGACATTCGTCAGCGGTGCCAGTGCCACACACTTGCATCTTTCACCGCCGCCATTACTGAACTACAACTCAAACTAGCGCACGACATCAATGTCATCGCTCTCAGCCACTCCCTCTGTTCGCTGATTGGACCGGTAAAAAATTGTTCGGGAGAAAACCTAAGCATATACAGCAGTACCAGACGTAGTACTGAAGGAAAATGAAAATTGAGCGGAAGTACGTAGGAGGGCGGAGCCAGGCTATTCTAGACTGAGAAAAGACAGAAAATGTATTTTTGTCTCATGTGGATGAAAGACAACAACTCCCAGAATGCACTTGCTTCGCTGCCCTACGAGGCCACTCCCTACACCGCCCCAGCGTCGTTTGGATCTTCATAATAATAAAATAAAATAGTTCAGTTACAGAATAAACACTACAATTAAAAACTGAACGTGTCTTTTCAATAAAGTGTGAGTGAGCCGAACGAAAGTCACGGCAGAAACGCAGCAGGAGTCAGATTTCATTCAGCACGAGAGGGAAGTAAGAGCTGACCAGAGCTGAGGTAAGCGCGGCTGTCATTCTGCGTTTTCTGATCGCATACGGAAGCTAAACTTTCATAGGAATTCATTGAAAAGTTGAAACACTCACTTTGCTCTGCACTGCTCCGGTTATGAATGCCCGAGGCCAAGCCGAGCGCATTTACATTCTGTGCGTGAGATCTCTCCCCTGTGGGAGGGTTGAAAACATGCGGAACAGCTCCCTCTACTGGCTGTAGTTTTTAGCCCTGGCCAAAAAATCCTCAGATGACGCAAAATGACGATATTTGCGGATTTTTTCCAGAGATTAAATGCATAATTCTCTCGTCTCAGGGGGATATGAGAGGGGAAAGTACCATAATTCAAATATACTACGGGGTTTCTACTGATACAAAGCTTAATGCTAAATCACTGAAGTTACTTTTTTAAGTCGGCATGAAAAAGAAGTAGCAATAGTCTTTTATTTCCTATTGTGACGTATATCCAAGTGAAACAGCCTCTTGGACAAGAAAAAAATTATTTTGTCTATGGGGAATTGATTGGATGGTTGTGGTTTGCTATTGGTCGATCTCATGTGAGTGACAGGTTGCCCCACCCTCACGCCAGTAAACACATTATCAGAGAAGAGATGTCATCGCAAGAAGGAGGGGAAGTTATTTTGATTAAAGTTTATAAGGGCACATGTCATGAATTAAAAAAAGATTATGATGTGCAGATTGTGCACTGATAAATTATTTACAATAAATACTGAAATATTCCAAAAAACAAGAATTGTCCATTTTGATTTCATAACTTTAAGGTCAACATGAAAGGCCATGCGCAACCCATTTTATGTCCATTATCTGATGCAGTTTTGAGTAAAACAGCATATTCAATAAAGGATGGGCTTTTAAGCCAACTGGAGAATTATGAAAAATTACAAGGACACTTTGTTTTTCATTTAGAATAATGTGCATAAATGAAATCAAAATTGGACCAGACACATGCATTAAAGGGATAGTTCACCCAAATATTTTAATTATCCCATAATTTACTCACACTCAAGCCATCCACATCAGAGTTATATTAAAAAATATCCTGGCTCTCCCAAGCTTTATAATGGGAGTGAATGGTACCTGAGATTTTGAAGCCAAAAAAAGCGCATCCATCCATCATAAAAGTAATCCATACGATATACATACCGGTATTTATAACTTTAATAATATTATAACTGGCTTCCGGTAACGGCTGTATGTGAGTCTAGTTCCGGCGGAAGAGTGACCTCTGACCCGACACATGATGTATTGACGAATGCGGAAGTGCAGAGGATAGAGCAAAACAAAACACCAGTCATGAATTAGAAGTCTAAAATTTGAATTTTTAAAGAGAAATGTCAGAGGAGCTTGAGTTTGTTGCCCAGCCCTATTTGTTTGAACCGCGAAAGGCGCCAAAGCTTACGCTACGCCTATGTCCATCATCATGCATTGGGTCAGAGGTCACTCTTCAGCCGGAAACTAGACTCGCGTACGGCCGTTACCGGAAGCCAGTGATTATAGTTTATAAAGTAATAAATATGGATATTATTAATACAAAAAAAACGCATCACTTCATTTCAGAAGGACATTATCAAGCCGTATGGATTACTTTTATGATGGATGGATGCACTTTTTTGGGCTTCAAAATCTATGGTACCTTTCACTCCCATTATAAAGCTTGGAAGAGCCAGGATATTTTTTTTATATATATAACTCTGATTGTATTTATCAGAAAGAGTCATAAACCTAGGATGGCTTGAGATTGATTAACCAATGGGATGTTTTCATTTTTAGTTAAACTAAGCCTTTAAGACAGTAAATAGGCACCATTTTGATTTAATGTTGTCTTTAACAATGGTTTGTTGGGCGAAAGAATTGAAATTAAAAAAAATGTGAGTACATTGTAACTAATTTTACTGTATCCTCCATATATGTGCATGTGCTACTTATTATGGCTAATTGTATATTGCGACATCATAAACAAAAATGTTTTGGAATATATTGATCCTACTTATTAATCTATAGTCCATGCTAAGCAAATAAGATTGATAAACAATATTGCACTTTACCTTGTAAGAACGCTTCTTCACTTGAAGGAAACTTTAGTAACTTTATGTCAGGCATCTCTCTCAAGAAACATCTATGAACATCAAAAATCAATGACTGAATGAATCAATCAATAACTATTGGTCACTTTGTTGCACCACTTAACCCAATGCTAAGCTTAGCGGTCAGTCACACAAAAGTACTGTTGTGGTACAGTGATGGTATCAGATTGCATTACTATGGAACTTTGATTTTTAAAAGATGTTTATGTGGTAAACACTGTCTCATATATTAGTGTTGTGGCATTAACATGAAGCGAAACAGCTATATAACTACAGTCCGTACTAAATAAATACTGTCATGTTAAGTTAATTAGTAATAAATGCCAGGTTAAAAAAGGTTAATAGTCGCATATCATCTGACTACATCAACACAACAGGTTTGACTGTGATTCACGCTCTCAATACTTACATTATTCCATGCTAAACCGCAGAACGTTCAGTCATGAATGATATTTATTTTATTTTTGACCCATCAAGCGCGATATATGATAAATGTTGACGCATATCTCGGCATTTTATCACGTCGCGGCCTGTTTCATACTTTGTTTCCAGCCCCCCCGCTTTCAACATGCGCGCGCGGTTACTAGGCAACAGGAAGGCCTTCATTCACCACAGACACAATAGACAAAACCGAGAAAGTGAAAAAAAGCCTTTCAGGGCTTCTGCGAAGGTTTTGATGTTGAATGGCGAATGCAATCACATATTAAGTTTATTCCGGGTCTGGGTGAGGAAAAGGTTTTTTAGGACACATTGCGACACAGTAAAAAAAAAAAAAAAAATTCAAGAATGCAAAGAAATGCTTCAAGAACATATAACACAAAACAAAATGCTTCCATATAGAATTTTATATGTAACCCTAGCCCTATATAATCGTAATTAATCGGAGATAAACGTTCGTGTTTACACAATATATGTGTGCGTACTGTGTAATTAATACACACATGCATGTATATATTTAAGATTGTTTTATATTTTATTTATATATAAAATATTTATATATATATTATAAATGATAAAAAAATATATAGAGTATGTAGAGCATATATGTATACCGGTATACATGCAAATATTTATTAAATATATACATGTATGTGTGTGTATTCAAATACATAATAATAATAATAATAATAATAATAATAATACACAGTAAACACATATATAATGTAACACAAACTTTTATTTTGGATAATATATATTATATATGTATATTTAGCCGTCAAAAACGCGATTAATCGCATCTAACATAATATATATTATACATATATACACACAAACACATATATTATATATTTACAAACTTATATGTTAGATTTGATTAATTAATATATATATATACACACACACACACACACACACACACACACATACACACACACACACACACACACACACACACACTATGCATGGTTATTTATTTATAGGGAAATAGCCTAAAAAGCAAATAAAAATGAAAATAAATGAAAGCAAACAACAGCAAACTTTTTTATAAATGTTCGTCTTTAAAATTATAATTATAAAAATATATTACAATACACACACACACACACACACACACACACACACACACACACACACACACACACACACACACATATATATATATATATATATATATATATATATATATATAAACAAGAAGGTAAATATATATATATATATATATATATATATATATATATATATATATATATATATATATATATATATATATATATATATATATATATATATATATTCCCTTCTTGTTTAATATATCATATATTTTAAGGATACAGAAAAAAAATACATAAAATAAAACAAAATGGTTTGGTTATATATATTAATTTACACAGATTACTCATAACATTTTGGCCAAACCATTTTGTTTTATTTGATGTATTTTTTTATATTTTTTATCTGTATTCCTAAAATATATGATATATTAAACAAGAAGGGGAAAAAAGATCTTTCCCCCTCTTTAATTTTTACTAATATGTTTTAATATTTCTGCAGAGCACCGATGGCTGGGTTAAGTGGAGAGATTCCGCATTACGTCATCGCGAGAGGCGCATTACGTCACATCAAACAAACGAGCAGTAGAGGAGGTCTGAGATCCGCGGCGCTCTCTGCCGAGTCTAATGCGAGTGAAAACACACTTTTGTACTCATACGCTGGAATCGTCGTCGATAAAGTGCATCGTTTTAGCGCAGATGGGCTTCACTGAACGCAGAGGAACAGAACTGAAACCCGTTTTGGCGATGACAAGCGTTTGGTGAGTAGCAAGTGCACAGAGAACAAGATGCCTCTCATTGTGAATGCTCCACAGTCAGTCCACTACTAACAGGCATGATGCAGATTCTGCAAGTATTATATTAATGCTGTGTATCTGGAACGTGATGTCCTAAATCATCGGCTGCAATCCCAGGGATATGTCTAACTGTCTTTATTTTTGGTAATATAAGTACTTATAAATTCGGCTTATTATTGCATGCATAATATATTCATGCAATTGTATTCATTTGGTTAATAATGTTATATAGTGTATGTTGGTTTAGCTACTGTTTTTCCCCCCTCATGTGTTGTATTCATAAAATGTCCCAGTGACCATCTTACAAATGGCCTATACATTGTTATGGCATTTTATTTGTATTTTCTGTACTTTAAGTGGAATTTGAATATTAAGATGTTTGGATAATAGATAATTGTAGGTCCTATATGAACATAAAGTTAATCTGCTTTCATAAAGTTATTATTTGCTGTGCCATATAATAGAATACATGTTGTTTTTAAAGTGCACAATTAAATTAACTAATCTATTCATCTGCATAAAACAAATGGAGATGAATGAGAAGAAGACAGCATCAACAACATTAGAAAGACTTTCCTGTAAACGGCTACATGTAAATCACAGTCTGAAAGGGCCGGGAGACTTTACCCAGAGTGCTGTGCTGCTTCATGGTGGTACCATGACAATCAGAGTAGCATACAGGCAGTTAGTGTGTCTGATTGGTGGGAAAATCAGTTAGGTTGAGTAATGGTCCACTTTGCTGCGGATAGAGTTCTCATGGAATCCAATTGGCAGCTTTATGTGTTTTATATAATGCATAATAATCTGTAACATTGACTGTGGTGACCAGTGGTCAATTGACATAGATTTTACATCGGACTTCAAGCAACACAAGATAGTACCAAACTGTACATATATATATATACTAACCGGACAAAAAAGCTTTGGATTTAAATAGGCGAATGCTTAAAAGTCTATGATTTGATCATTATTGCAGTGATTATTATGTATGTTATATATAACCCTACTTGATGGAGTGTGAATATAAGATCTTGACCAAAAATATATGCACCTCTTGATGGAAATAAATGTTATTTAAATTTTGCATAAATTTTTGGTTTTGGTCATCATTATATATATGGGCCATTACACAGAATTGGTGCAAACTGCTGAGACAACCAAAAAACATATTTAAAAAACATTTAAGTATTCAAATCTTAGATGTTAACTAAGATTCTTCTATTATCCATTGAATCCCACAATATTTAAAATATCCGTAAGCTTAATATATATAAAATCATAATTTATTGGTTACTTTCAATTGGGAACCCAAACTCCTAAATTTTAACTTATGAAATTGATATTGAAATAAATTTTGCAATTTTTCCATTGTTTTTATAAAAAATATTTTAGATTTTTTTTTTTAAGTGAAGTTCAAAACAAATATTTATTTATATTTTATTTGTCATAAATCATGAAACTTTATGTAAAAAAAAAGTGTCCCATATTTTCATGTGGCAAAAAGGCGGGACGTGGGTGGAGCTGAGGTGAAGTGATGACTAACAGACAGCAGATAAATGGCTATCCACCTGTCACTCGAAGTGGCTACGCCCTTATTTATGCAGAACTTTAAACTTTATATAATGTAAAGGAATGAGTTATAAAAAAATGTACCCCCTCACAGTTGTCATGAAGGGCAAAATTAGCCGTATAGACCAAAACCACAATTTGTACCAGGCTGTAAACATGTTTTATTCTGCTGTAAAGTTAGGCATTTTAACATGAGTCTCAATGAGATTCTGCTCCCTTCTGGAGCCTGTCTCTAGCGGCCAGTTGATGAATTGCAGTTTATGTCACTTCTGTATTGGCTTCAAGAGAAACTGGGGGAGGTTGCCACTTGGTCACTACCGAAACTGTTAGTCTATTGGATGAGACTGAGTTTAACCACACCCCTACATTTTTGATCAGGAAATATTCCTGTGTCCCGCTCTCTCATAGCCTCTCTTTCATAATAGATAGGTCCCATCATTTTGAGGTAAATGTGTTCAAAATCTAAGTGTAACTTTAAGGAATGTCACCACCAAACACCTTTTTTCTGCAATTAAGCAAACTTTTTTAGGTGTTATTCCATAAAATGTAGTTTTTATGTGTGTACAACTGTTCAGAACTGTGCTAGCTAACCATGTGCTGATTAACATCGTTGAGCTAGGCTCAAAAGTGACAAAAAATTGTCACGACCGAAAAATGGTGACGTTTCGAGGGTGACATCATTGTTTTTTAGGGGTTATTCGATAAAATTTCGTTTTTGTGTGTGTGTACAACTGTTCAGAACTTTGCTAGCTAACCATGTTCTAACTCCACTTTTCGGTCGTGACAAAAGGGAACACATAATCGTTTATTTGGGGGGAATAAACAAAATGTTAGTACAGTTATGCAAATCATTAGTATTTTTATTATGCAAATCATTGGTGGTTTAGTATGCGAGTTCAAATTCTATACTGTTATTTGGTTTCTACCAAAACATTACTGTCACTACCGAAAATGTGCAGTCACGACCGAAACATGGGGTGTTTTGCCAAAAATAAAGTATATTGAATTATCAATTAAAATGTTATTAGAGTGTTTGGTTCAATGTATATTCAAACTAGTGAATCCTTAACTTTGAAATCAGTATGATTAACTCTATGACTTTTACAAAGAAAGATTGGATTCAAGATACAACAAATCTCATAAATTACACGTGAAATATTGTTAAAATTAAAACTTTTTTAATGAAATAGATAGATGTATAGAAGGTAAACAAAATCTTAAGAGGTCAATATAAGCCTTCTTATTAAATTATTTATTATTGTACATACATTTGGGGAGAGGAAAAATATTCCAAAACTTTCTGAAACTTTCTGGACCTGCGCCCAGAGAAGACCAACACAGGACCCCGAAGTGTCCGCAGAGACCGTGTCAATTAGTCTCCCCTGCAACTGCCTCATCGACACGGCATCTCAATAAACCCGTCTCCAGCGTGATGACTCCGATTGTTCGAATATTACAATTAAATAATACTTAAATCGATATGTCATCCGCAATAAACCCGTCTTCAGCGTGATGACTCCGATTGTTCGAATATTACAATTAAATAATACTTAAATCGATATGTCATTCTCAATAAACCCGTCTCCAGCGTGATGACTCCGATTGTTCGAATATTACAATTAAACATGGGCGTCGGACGCAAAAAAAATGTGGGTGGGTCCTCAGAATTTTTTTTACTGGAGTAGATGCCAATAAGTACAAATATACCACTTTGCTTGCTAAGCGAATAGTTCTGAAAGACAAAATGACAGGAATCGCAGTATCATTGAGAGCCGCAGTAGTGTAGGGGTAAGACGCACTGCATCTAGTTTTGACACAAGTCGACCCGCGGTTCTAGTCCGCCTTTCACCGAGTTCAATCTTCTCCCTTTTCCCATCACATATCAGATCGGAAAGGCATTTATTTTCAATAAAAATGACGAAAATATTAGAAAAGTGGAAATAAAGCGTCTAACATGTGTTTAATAGTAAGTGTTTATCAATTGGGGTAGGTAAACAGACATGTGCTGAATGTTAGAGACGATAAAAGTGAGTGGGTCCAATATCATTGATCGTAAAAAGTGGGTGGGTCTTGTCCCACCCACAAACAATGGTTCCGACGCCCATGCAATTAAATAATACTTAAATCGATATGTCATCCGCAATAAACCCGTCTCCAGCGTTTTGCCTCCGATCATTCGAATATTGCACTTTAATAATTATTTAATCAACGTCATCCTCAATGAACCCGTCTCCAGCGTTTTGCCTCCGATCATTCGAATATTGCACTTTAATAATTATTTAATCAACGTCATCCTCAATGAACCCGTCTCCAGCCTTTTGCCTCCGATCATTTGAATATTGCACTTTAATAATTATTTAATCAACATCATCCTCAATAAACCCGTCTCCAGCGTTTTGCCTCCAGTCCTTCGAATATTCCGATCTATTATGACCTCTGACCTGTAAAGCTGCCAGAATAATAATAATAATAATACGCTGTTTGTTAATTGGCCAGAGGAGAACTGGCACCCCGACTGAGCCTGGTTTCTCCCAAGGTTTATTTTTCTCCATTAGGTCACCTGATGGGGTTTTGGTTTCCTTGCCACTGTTGCCTCTGGCTTGGCGTGCTCAGTTGGGGACACTAAAATTTTTCAACTAAACATCGAAATAAATCTAATTAATAAACTAAATTAACCATATAAACTAAATTACTGATCTAATTATTGATCTAAGGCCCACACTGTCACCGTATGGAAATTGTAATGAACTGATGACATCACATGGTTATACAGCTTAATAAAATTATGCTGCATTATTTTCCTGTTTATCACTGTAAAGCTGCTTTGAAACAATCTACATTGTTAAAAGCGCTATATAAATAAAGTTGACTTGACTTGAAAATACAATATGAGAATTAACTGCACAATTACTAAAAATATGTACCTTGGATATTATACAATTTGCATACATACAAAATTTGTGGAAATAGACACATTTTTTTCAAGATGTTTCAAACTCTGACTTTATAATATTCCATTTTAGCCTGCATTGATGTCAGCTTCATATGGGACATAGTTTAGAAATGGTGTCTCTCAAATAGATGCATTATGTAGTTTTGGAAACGTTAGCTGCTATCAGTTCCTCCCACAGACGGTTTAATGTGAGTAATCCAGTGCTAATTACTCGCTGAAGATACTCGGAACAGCTGCTTTATGTAGAACATGACTTTGTCCTCCGGGTCAGATCTGTACGTATTATATGCCAACCGACTTCAAGGGCGAACAACATCAAAAAGCACAATTTCATGTTTTGCATTCAACCTGCCGTACTAAATAAATCACCCACAGAAAGTGACAAAAAAACGGAGTCGGCCTCAAAATGCCTGGATGCCACCGACTGTCCACAAGGATATTTATAGACCTGGAGATCCCAGAGCCACAATAAAAGGAGAAAGGGAGAGAGCGAAATATTAGAAGAGCGACTCTGTGAAATATGGGATCTCTAGAAATGTCCCATTAGAGGGCTTGAATTACAGTCCTCTCTAGTGAGCCATTCTTGCGTATCCTCATCATTTTGCCTAATAATTTCACACAGAGAGTCTTTAAACTGCAAACAACTCCACAGGCCCTTCTTACAGGACCAGGCCTCCCCGTGGAGGGTTAGGGGACGGTACAAACTTGCAACCAGAGCTGAACGAGCCGTCTAAGTCCAACAAGAATGTGAGTCTCGCTCATTGGAAGTTAAAGATAGAGGCAACACATGCTGGATCCTGACGGGTTCTTATTTCAGTCGGCTGCCAAGAACTCTATAGGCCGCTTTTGTTGTGTTTCAACCTGACGAAAAGCATTATTAAAGCTTGCGGACTTGTTGCGGTCACTCGTAAATAAGCAAGAGGAGGACCATGGTGCTTTCTGAAGGGTATCTGGTTTGAATTGTCCTGTGTGTTTGTGACAATTGAGTTGTTTTTATAGAAATAGTTTGTTTATATCGATTCCATTTGGTTTTAACATGATAGATGCAGTGTTGAAACAGTGAACCAAAACACTAAATTACACTTAATTACGCTGTGGCAGCTTGTTTATCGCTGATGTGAGTTCAATAGGCTAGATAAGTGTCACATTACTGATGGATGATTTTTTTTGCAGTGCATTCTGGATATTTTTCACATCTGCAGGTGAATTTGATAGCGATGGCTGGATGTGTAGTGCTTTGTCTCTGAACTCTTGGATCTCTGGGATTGTGATTGGACATTCCTTAAAGTTAATTGAGCATTAAAAGCTTTGTGAAGGACAGAGTTTAACTTCTCTAGTAGATCAACCTCATGTTTCCTCTCACGGTTTAATCCAGGTGCTGTTTTAAAGAGAAGGGAAAGCCTGATTTTAAAGAGAGCACATTTTCTCCTAGTATGAAAGCATTCTTAATGGATGGCATTTAAGGTTATGATAGTAAGAACCAATCTATTAAGACATTGATTGCATTTCTAAAACTTTGTACCTTACTAAATGTATTGGGGATTTATAAAAGGTTTAGGTTCTGTAAGATTTTTTTAAAAGAAATTCATAATTTTATTCAGCATGGGCGCATTAAATTAATGAAAAGTCGCAGTGAAGACATTTAAAATGTTACAAAAATTTTATTTTTAATAGCACAATATTTTTGATCAAAATCAGACTTAGTGAACATAAGAGACATAAGTTTTACTTTTAAAAGCAAAACATTATAATAATAATGATAATAATCCATTGTACTGAATGATTTCCATATTTATCATATACTATATTTACTTGCAGTATTACATGGAACCATGCACAAAAAAAAAGTGCCATAATACTTTTTTTGTAAATGCATAAATTCAAAATGGAGGCTTTCAGATTAGAGAATTGAATCACTGTATGAATCATTTTAGCTCAGGATATATTTTATATATTTTTGTCAGAGGTTGAAATAGACGATACTATGGACTTGTTTCCGCCACAGAATAAAAAAATAAAAAAGGTAACTGTGACTTTTTATCTCGCTATTCTGACATTTCGCGATTCAGAATGTAATGATATATACGCGCAATTGCAAGTTATAAAGTCAGAATTGTGAGATATAAACTTGCAGTTCTAAGAAAAAAGTATTTAAAAAAAATCGCAATTCTGATTTTATAACAATTCTGACTTTATAACTCACAATTGTGTTTATATCTTGCAATTCTGACTTTATAACTCACAATTGTGTTTATTTTTCGCAATTCAGACTTTTATAACAATTTTGACTTTATAACTCAAATTTGTGTTTATATCTCGCAATTCTGACTTTATAACAATTCTGACTTTATAACAATTTTGACTTTATAACTCAAATTTGTGTTTATATCTCACAATTCTGACTTTATAACAATTCTGACTTTATAACAATTCTGACTTTATAACAATTTTGACTTTATAACTCAAATTTGTGTTTATATCTCACAATTCTGACTTTATAACTCACAATTGTGTTTATACCTTGCAATTCTGACTTTATAACTCACAATTGTGTTTATATCTCGCAATTCTGATTTTATAACAATTCTGACTTTATAACAATTTTGACTTTATAACTCAAATTTGTGTTTATATCTCACAATTCTGACTTTATAACTCACAATTGTGTTTATACCTTGCAATTCTGACTTTATAACTCACAATTGTGTTTACAGTATATCTCACAATTCTGACTTTATAACTCACGATTGTGTTTATATATCGCAATTCTGACTTTATAACTTACAATTGTGTTTATAACTCAAATTTGTGTTTATATCTCACAATTCTGATTTTATAACAATTCTGACTTTATAACAATTCTGACTTTATAACTCACAATTGTGCTTATATCTCACAATTCTGATTTTATAACAATTCTGACTTTATAACAATTTTGACTTTATAACTCAAATTTGTGTTTATATCTCACAATTCTGACTTTATAACTCACAATTGTGTTTACAGTATATCTCACAATTCTGACTTTATAACTCACGATTGTGTTTATAACTCAAATTTGTGTTTATATCTAACAATTCTGATTTTATAACAATTCTGACTTTATAACAATTCTGACTTTATAACTCACAATTGTGCTTATATCTCACAATTCTGATTTTATAACAATTCTGACTTTATAACAATTCTGACTTTATAACTCACAATTGTGTTTATATCTCGCAATTCTGACTTTATAACTCACAATTATGTTTATATATCGCAATTCTGATTTTATAACAATTCTGACTTTATAACAATTTTGACTTTATAACTCAAATTTGTGTTTATATCTCACAATTCTGACTTTATAACTCACGATTGTGTTTATATATCGCAATTCTGACTTTATAACTTACAATTGTGTTTATAACTCAAATTTGTGTTTATATCTAACAATTCTGACTTTATAACTCACAATTGTGTTTATATCTCACAATTCTGATTTTATAACAATTCTGACTTTATAACAATTCTGACTTTATAACTCACAATTGTGCTTATATCTCACAATTCTGATTTTATAACAATTCTGACTTTATAACAATTTTGACTTTATAACTCAAATTTGTGTTTATATCTCACAATTCTGACTTTATAACTCACAATTGTGTTTACAGTATATCTCACAATTCTGACTTTATAACTCACGATTGTGTTTATAACTCAAATTTGTGTTTATATCTAACAATTCTGACTTTATAACTCACAATTGTGTTTATATCTCACAATTCTGATTTTATAACAATTCTGACTTTATAACAATTCTGACTTTATAACTCACAATTGTGTTTATATCTCGCAATTCTGACTTTATAACTCACAATTATGTTTATATATCGCAATTCTGATTTTATAACAATTCTGACTTTATAACAATTCTGACTTTACAACTCACAATTGTGTTTTATAGCTTGTAATTATGACTTTATAACTCACAATTGTGCTTATATCTCACAATTCTGACTTTATAACAATTCTGACTTTATAACTCACAATTGTGTGTATAGCTTGTAATTCTGACTTTTTAACTCACAATTGTGTTTATATCTCACGATTTTGACTTTTTAACTCACAATTGTGTTTATATCTCACGATTTTGACTTTATAACTCACAATTGGGTTTATATCTTGTAATTCTATGGGGGTAGATTTGTTGCATTATTCCAAACAAATAGATTGTTATCCACAAATAAATGTAAATAGATTCACAAAAATTAAATCAATTCACAAATAAATAGAATGAGATCCACAAATGCACATATGCAGGAGTTTCACAAAAATGAATTAGATTCACAAATAAATACAATGACATTTGTGAATAAAAAAAATATCCACACATATGTTTTTATGTCACAAACACAACCCTGCCTTGCATTCATTTGTGAATCGCTTCCTCTGCATTGGTGGATCTCTTCTTGCACATTTGTAAATCGCAGCACAGCGCGTGGATTTTGAAACATTTCTAGCTTCTACACTCACACAAATCCACAAATAAGTGGACTCCACCCACCGTCTACTTAAGCCAATCAGATAACGGCCATATTGTGCTGACCAATCGCAACAAATCTACCACCATATAATTCTGACTTTATAACTCTCAATTGTGTTTATATCTCGCAATTATGATTTGCGAGATATAAACTTGAAATTGCGGAAAAAAATCAGATTTGTGAGTAATAAAGTCGCAATTGCAAGTTATAAAGTTACAATTATAAATTGTGATATATAAACTTGGAATTCTGAGAAAAAAGTATTCAGGAATTCACAATAAAGTCACAATTGCGAGTTTATATCTTACAATTCTGAGGAAAATAAAGTCCGAATTAGAAGATTCAACCTTGCAATTGTGAGGAAAAAAGTCAGAATTGTGAGACAAAAAGTTGCAATTTTCTTTTAAATTGTTTTATTCCGTGGCGGAAACAAGCTTCCATATTATACAGCTGTTGTTTGCTCGCAGTAAAAGAAGATGGTATATTGTACTGAAGGTCACAAGGCAGTGATCTTGTAAATGTTATTTTTAATCAAGGTCACAAGTGGAGTCAAAAACCTCTGTTATGTCTGTAATGTGAATCATAACAAAATGTCTCAGTACAAGAAGAAAGGGAGATAAACGCATGAATTACACCAAGGACCATGTCAGTGGTGGGTCACAGGTCTATTCTGGTAGGGTCGCTGACAGACGGGAAACACAAAGCTAAATACAGTACAAATGATGAAATTCAATTAGCAATACTTGTGTATAGCTGGATAGCAAAGTAAATAGTCTGATCAACTTTTAAAAAGGAGGTGAAAATGCTCTCATATCTTTTGTTGTTGACGTCAAAGGTTGTGGGTCCGATCAAACTAGCTATTTTGTTGCAAATTCATCTTTAACTCTGAATTAGGCAGATCTGGCATTTATGTAGCACTTGATAGTCTTGAGTTTATCTTGTTGTGTCTACAGGTTTTTTTTTAATCAGTCTTATAAAATGTGCAGTGGAGTTTTGATGGATTAACATCTTAAAACTATGTAATGCATTATAAATGTTGTTGCATAATAATTGTTAATTCCTCAAAAGGTCTATTTGCATTGCAGTTTGCCTGTGCAGCTGTTGGACGCCTGTCACACTGTCCTTTTGTTTTCTGCATGTGTGATGTTTCGCAGAATGATTGAAGAGTCAGGCCACAACAGAAGCACCATGGCAGACAGAAGACTACTGTTTGCTGAAATGCGTATGTATTTCACTCCTTCAGTCCATACCCAAGCTAACATGCTGATTATAGGTAATACACTTCTGTTCAAATTCAAACGTTTGAGGGCAGAACGTTTTTTTTTATTAAAGAAATGAAGGCTTCTATTCAGTAAGGATGCATACTTTTACTTTTTAAGTAAAATATTTTATTTAAAATAAATGCTGTTGTTTTGAACGTTCTATTCATTAATACATTCTGCAAAAAATGATCGTTTCCACAGTTTTTTAGCATTGATAATAATCATCAGAAATGTTTTTTTGAGGAGATTTTTAATTTTAGAATGATTTCTGATGGATAATATGTCTCTGAAGACTGATGCTGAAAATTCAGCTTTTTTTGTAACATATAAAATAGAAAATGGCTATTTTAAATTTTAATAATTTATCTCACTATGTGAGATGGTGGTCCAGTGGGTTAAACCATGGAACTGATATGCAGAAGGTTGCTGGTTCGATCCCAGTGGTCACCACCAGTGTGTCCTTGAGCAAGGCACTTTACTCCATGTTGCTCCAGGGGGATTGTCCCTGTAATAAGGCACTGTAAGTCGCTTTGGATAAAAGCGTCTGCCAAATGCATAAATGTAAATGTAAATAAATGTAATAATATTTCAATTTAAAATAATATATAATCCCTTACATGTGTTTTATTGAACTAAATACATCGCTATCACCTAAAACACATGCACTGGTTACTTTTCTTCCTGAAGAAGTGCGCACCGCATGACAATTTCGAACTATATTTATTAAAAAATTGAAGTCTTTGTGATTTCATAATCTCACTAAGCCAAATCATTATTTTGGTTTAATTTCAGTCAACCGTGCAGCCCTAGATAACCTCACACAAGCACAAAAACAAATTCTCACCTCACACAAACAAGCTCTGTCTCACATGCTAAACTGTATTCTTATCATTTTACCCTAAAATTCAACATATTGACACAAAATGATAACTGCAAATCCACATTTCGCTGCCTGTCCAGTTGTTTCTGTGAATTGCAGCGATCACTTTGCTTCTCTTTTCGAAAGCTTTCACAAGTCTGTAAAAATACTCCTCAGATTTCTTGTCAATCTCAAAGCTCTTTCCCGTTTTAGATGCCTTTTATGTGCTGAAAAACAATTCTGCGCATACCCTCTATACTTGCAATAGTTCCATTTTAGCACAATCAAATATACTTAAGTATATCTTTAGTTGGACTTCCGGATAACTAAAGTGCATTATAGTGCAGGGTGTTTGTACATAAGTACATTTCGACATAAGTACATAAATATGTACATGTGTTTGTAGTATACTTAGCATAAAATGTATGTATTTCAAATACAATCACACATGTGCCAATTGCCAAAGCACATTTATTTTTCACTAGGGAAGCCATGTTGTCTAGTGTGTTTTGGGATTTTGGACTCTTGACCACTTGCAAAGCCACCTAAACACCAGTTTGACAAGACTGGAAGATCATCTAGACATCTTAGGCACATTTAAGCTGTACGGTCTGCCATGTACGTTTAATAAATGTGATGTTTTCATCTCACAGGTGCACTAGATCTGGACTCCATCAGATTGTCCACATATAGGACAGCATGCAAGCTGAGATTTATTCAGAAGAGGTGCAATTGTAAGTTTGAAAAGATTTGACTGTGTTATAGTGTTTTTCACACAAACATTCTGAATGCAACTTTTATTTAGTATTCACAGTAGCTTCAGTCTTTGGAAATGATGCAATTCCAGATATTGCCATTTGTTCTTCGCTTCTTGCAGTGCATTTGGTGGATATCTGGAATATTATCGAGGTGTTCCGGGAAAACAGATTCAACTCCATGGACCTCAACACAGAGTTCTCAGTGTCAAATTTGCAAGCAATACTGTCCACCATCTTTTACCAGCTGAACAAGCGCTTGCCCACAACCCACCAGATCAATGTAGACCAGTCCATCTCCTACCTCCTCAACTTTCTGTTAGTGGCCTACGACCCGTAAGAAAACCTGACAGCATCATTTGCAATCTGATGACATTTCTTTAAGAGTAGAAAGTTTATTTGAAGTACACGGCAACCTTCATGAGGACGCTTCATAATCTTCACTTGCTTTATACCACTATATCACCTACTTTACTACCTACTACCTACAAACTATATGTGACCGTCCGATAATGTGTTAGATGACAATTGTGTCTTTTCTAGGGAAGGTGTGGGAAAGATCTCCGTTTTTGTGGTGAAGATGGCCCTGGCTGCCCTCTGTGGAGGGAAGATTTTGGATAAACTAAGATGTAAGTTTCACTTTGGATTTGCCTTTGAACTGATGAGTGTTCAATGGTTTGATGCTGATTAATGGACGCTTAAGTGAATGGATTAATCATTCTATCATCATTTTAAAGGTCAGAGCAGCTGTCGTTACTTGAAAGTCACTTCTAACCAAGAGGCATATTTGCCTCTGATGACCATGTCAATACTGTTGGAAGTGTAGTTAAACCTTTTTGGCTTGTTTCTGTTGAATCATTCCTAGTAATAAAACGTAAGACTACATTAATGTGTAAAAGTTTGGCGATTTTTAAAATGTTTTTGAAAGAAGTCTTGTATGTTCACCATCAGAAATTATTCTAATATGCTGATTTGCTGCTCAAGAAACATTTCTTAGTATTATCAATGTTGAAAACGCTTATATACGTATGTTTGTGGAATGTTTTTAGAATTCTTTGATGAATAGAAAGTCCAAAAGAACTGAATTTTATGCTTTGAGTTATTAAATTAAACCTGGATCTAAATGAACATTTTCTTTTGACAAAATAAAATTGATCACTCCTGATGCATGTCTTTTTTCCTCAAGATGTATTTTCACAGATATCGGACCCAAACGGTATAATGATATACTCACAGTTTGACCAGTTCCTAAGGGAGGTGCTGAAACTGCCCATGACGGTTTTTGAGGGACCATCTTTTGGGTACACTGAGCAGTCCACAAGAACCTGCTTTCCACAAGAGGTTTGTGAACATATATGTATAATTTAATGTAATTTAGTGCATAAAGGTGCGTCTATCACATGAAACATTCAAGGCGTGCTATTACTTTTTTAAGCAATCAGACTTACACTATCGTTTGGAAGTTTGGGATAAGTTAGATTTTGTTTTTTGAAAGAAATTAGTAGTTTTATTTAGGGATGCGCCGATATGAAAACTCTGGCCGATACCGATAATTGTTTATATTTGAAAGCCGATAATCAATATATTGTCCGATAAATCGAAATCCAAATTTTTATATAATTTTTGAGAGCCTGATTACAAAACCAAAAGTCTCACCATTAAAGCCATGTCCCAAGAACACCACGATTACAATGTTCTCATTATAATTTTATGTAGCCTATATGACAGACTTGCGCTGCACATGTTGCTCTTAACTGTATTTTCCTTTTTGAAGTGATTTCAATCATATTTCAAGCAATTCAAAACCATCATGGCGGACAGTACGTATCTGAAGTGTCTTAGCTGAAGGAAATAATACATTATTTATCTGCCTTTATATATCGGCCAAATTTTCTTATTCGGCTGATAACAATAACAATAAAGGGTAACTTTAGTGATTTAGGATTAAGCTTTGTATCAGTAGAAACCCTGTTGTATATTTCAATTAAGGTACTTTCCCCCCTCATATCCCCCTGAGACGAGAGAATTATGCATTTTATTTCTGGAAAAAATCCTCAGATGATGACGCAAACATCGTCATTTTGCGTCACCGGAGGATTTTTTGGCCAGAGGCTAAAGACTACAGCCAGTAGTGGGAGCTGTTCCGCATGTTTTCAACCCGCCCACAGGGGAGAGATCCAAGGGGGTAATCCTACACCCGGAAAGCATACCTTCCATAGGGGCAGCCATTGCTAACCAAGTCATCACCTGCTGTTAGCATCCTATTCACTCCCATTCATTTTGGCGTCACTTTGACAGCGAAGAACTTTACATCTGAGGCGTTTAAAGACTCCATTTGTCCATTGTTTATTTCTAAAGAAACACGACAATGTATAAAAGGCTCCATTACCTTGTCTCCATTATCTTACACTATTCGCCCTGTAGAAGCCGTTTTTTTTATAAAATGCCGCGCAGACGATAGACACAGACACAAAATGGGGAGAAATTCATTTGATTGTAGTTTAAATGAGAAATAATTGCAATGCTCTGTTCTACCACTATAAAGTTAGTATCGCTATCGTGTTTGAACCGGTGGATGCGGTTTACAGGTTTCATAGAAAGACAATGATGTCACGTGTGAGCACACAGCAGTGAGTAGTGTTTGCGGTCCAAATAGCTCAAAATGAGAGGCAACGAGAAACGCAAAGACGTGAAATAAAACCTCATCACGTTTTAATGAAGAGTGGCTAGATTAAGTGCTGGAAATAACAGATGATGGACACGGCACTAACAAAACTTCAACTTTTACTAAAAAAAAGACTTTTACAGTTACACACCCACCACAAGTGTAGCATGCAAACTCTACACACCAAAGTAACGTAATGTGTGTGTGGTTTGGGTTTCAGTGATGTTTAGATAACTATAAAAGAGTTCACATGTTCCCTTGAACATATTTAGATCTTAGATCTATTTAATTACTTCAGGAAATTTTTTTAACAAATTGAAGCATTTAAACTGATATAATATACTGTCAGTTTAAATACTTACATTAGTTTTTATATTGTATTATAGGCTATTATTAATTGTATTATCGTGTAAGCCTAATAAAGAATTGATCTCACAAGGGGATTGTTTAGGGATCCTTGCCATTAAAACATTTGAATACCCCTGATATAGAAAATCTTGGAAATTCATAAGCAATAAATAAACATTTAATATAGATGGTTTAATGCTGCCTGTCGCCAATAAATGACTGTACAAAAACACATAAAGAACCATCTCAGTGTAACTGCTTAATTTTTTTAATATTATATTTTAAAGAATTTAACTGTCCTGGGTGAGATTTTAATAGTATTTCTTGGTAAAGAAGACTACAGTTAACAGCACTGTAAAATGTGCTTAATGAAGTGACTTCTGAATTAACTGGGCTTTATTTTATTTTTCTATTTAATATATCACTAAGTTACATCAATGGTTAAATAAAATAGAAATGGCACATTAGACTTGCATAACTGCATGATGAAACCACTTTTTTATGTGTGTTTACATACGCTGTACAGGTAAACGAATGTTTTTGCTCGGGTGACCAAAATGTCCGCCCAATAGAGAAGTTTTGCTCAGTGAGAAAAGAAATAAGAGGGAACATTGGTTGCAACCACCAGCAAGTTTTAGCGTGTGCAAGCACCATTCACAATTTCTTTAGAAAATGTAAAAAAAGTGTTTTTCACTTGTACGTACATGGTATTTATTGACTCATTTGTTTACTAACTGCTGGCCTTCCACAGAAAAGGGTCTCGCTCAATGTGTTTCTTGACACATTCATGTCGGATCCTCCTCCTCAGTGTCTGGTTTGGTTACCGTTGATGCATAGGCTGGCAAATGTTGAAAACGGTGCGTCATTCTTCATTTTTGTAGCAAAACATATACATATATATATATATATAGCGATATGTTCGTACTTCCTTCATTCATGTACAGTATAACTTAAATGAATGACAAATATTGTGAATGCGCTCAATTAGTTTATTTTGCTCCTCTCCTATCTAGTCTTCCATCCTGTGGAGTGCTCCTACTGCCACAACCAGAGCATGATGGGATTCCGCTACCGTTGCCAACAATGTGATAATTACCAACTTTGCCAAGAGTGTTTTTGGAGGGGCCATGCCTCGGGCAGCCATAGCAACCAGCACCAGATGAAGGAGTACATGTCATGGGTAGGTGAACGGCCATGTGGGAGCGTGACTGAGTAAGTGTCAGTGACGGCCTGAGTCCCGTCATCCAAACAGTCAAATCACTTCATGCCTTTATACTAAATGTCCCAACTCTGAGCAATGAATTTGCATTTGGTAGCATTTCATTTTTTCCTCTAAAGGTTATTTGTAGTGGCTGACTAATATGGATTTTTCATATCACCGATGCAACATGGCCGATATATTAACTGTGATATATAAACTAGGCTACCATTCAAATGTTTGGGTTGGGTAATGTTTTTTTAAAGAAATATCACCCAATGTCACTTATGCTCACCAAGGCTGCATTTGTTTTGGAATATTGTGAAATATTATTCGAATTTAATATACAGTTTTTTCTGATGGCTTAAGCACATTTTTTGTAACTATTGGCTATTTTTGCAAAACTCTACACACAAATAAGAAAACCCTTCACCAAACCAGCAAAACATTGTAGTTCTCTTGCAAAAGCTAATAAACCTTGCTTAACTCTTCAAACCTTCGTAAAAATTTTATTTTCGTATCGCAGTTAACACAAGCCATCACATTAATAAGCACACAATGCACTAACTACACACTAATGCTATGAATAAAAAACACATCTGGCTTTTGCTTTCTCTGTGCACATGGTAGGCTATGTCAGTTTGAGGTCATACTTTTGTCATAGTTCTGTAAACATACAGGGATCCAAACTTCAAGTATTGATGTTTATTTACACTCGTCAAAACAAAGTGTTTTTTTCCAAGTCAATACACAAAATAGTAATTTCACTGAGAAAAAAATAAATAAATCAGTCTACATCGTGTCGTCTCTCTGGGTCCGGCCACAAAATTTAGTCTACATCACATACAATCTCCTCTAGTCCTAGGCACCGGGGAAAATATCTTCTGAAATGCCATATCCAGGCCTGACATGATGCCTGGTCAATATCCCCACATGCCTCCTCCATTGCCTGTAAAAGGGCTATGCATAGATGGGGATGACCTTCATAGACCTTCCAGCACCAGGCAGAGAAGAACTCCTCAATTGGATTCAAGAATGGAGAGTATGGGGGGAGGTTGAGTACAGTGAAGAGTGGGTGATCTGTAAACATCTGGTCTGCTCTGGTTTCTGAACATTAGTGAGCATGTCATGTAAGGTGTCCAGGTGCAGTGTTATATGGGCCTAGGGTTGCATGATGGTGAACAACACCATTTTGACTTATAGCTGCACACATAGTTATGTTACCACCACGTTGTCCTGGGACATTGATTATGACACGGTGTCCAATAATGTTCCTGCCACGTCTCCTTGTTTTATTGAGGTTACAACCTGCCTCATCCACAAACAGCTGCTCATGACCCATGGGCAAGTACATGAGATAATACAGAAATGCTCACATTGTGTATGTTTTGGAAGGTGGTGTCATCCTCAATTATGCGCTGCTGAATTTCTCGTAGCCTTATTTGCAATCATCATATTGACTATATGGATCTCTTGTTCTGCAGTGAACATTTTTCCTCTGACCCCAGCATCTGGACGTCTAGCAATTCTGTAAAGTAGCAATTTCAGTATTTTTACAAGTATGGTATTGTTGTGTTTCTCATTAGAGTATGGCAGTGCTACAAAACTCAGTGCAAAGTGACTGTACTAAACGATTCTCATTTCGAAATGTCCTTATGAGGCTTCCTACAGTGTAGCGGCTCAAGTTAGGCGAAACTCGTTGGCCAGCTTCCCTCAGGGTCATTCCATGGTTGATTACATGGTCCACTATTGTAGCTCTGATGTCATCAGTAATTCTATTTCTTACTCTTCTTACCCGTCCTCCTCGTCCTCCTCTCGCTCCTCCTCTAATTTCACCTCCGCGTCCTTGTCGTCCTCTCCCTCTTGCTTCTTCACCTCCGCGTCCTCTTCCTCCCTCTAATTCTCTCTCTTGTCACTCTTCCTGCTCCCTCCATTGTACTCCAGACGGACAGCTTACCTGTGGCTTATTTATAGTGCCTAGGCTGATTGCAAAGTGAACTAAATATCTAAAACAGTTTTCACATGTGACAGTGTGCCAGACAGTTGGCAAAATAGTGTAAAAAATAGCCATACATGTGTATAGTTGAGCTTGGAGTGTGTTGATCATTTGGAAATTGAGTGTAAAGCAGTGAGTTGTGTTTAAAGTTCCGCAAAAAGAGTGCTGTGCAGTGGATTGTACTTACAGTTTTGCAAAGTGTGTGTTACAAAATTACAAACTGAGTGCAAAGCAGTGTTTGTGCTTTTAGTTTTGCAAACTCAGTGAGTGGTTTTGCTATAAGTAATAATAGTTTTAGAAAGTGTGCTATAAGAATCACGGTTAGGGTTGTAAGCATTCAGAACTGTTTTCTATTGTAATATATTTTAAAATGTAATTTATTCCTGTGATCAAAGCTGAATTTTCAGCATCATTACTCCAGTCTTCAGTGTCACATGATCCTTCAGAAATCATTCTAATATGATGATTTGCTGCTCAAGAAAAATGTATTTATAATATTGTGCTGGGTCATATTTTTGAGGAAACTCTGATACATATTTGTATATGATACACGTTTGTAGCATTAAAAATGTCTTTTATGT
Organism: Romanogobio albipinnatus; assembly: GCA_023566225.1. Taxonomy (NCBI): domain Eukaryota; kingdom Metazoa; phylum Chordata; class Actinopteri; order Cypriniformes; family Gobionidae; genus Romanogobio; species Romanogobio albipinnatus. Next base: position 36,916,442 of record CM042260.1, on the reverse strand, counting down.
TAAGTTTGGTCAATTTAATGCAACATTTCTGAATAAAAGTATTGATTTCTTTAAAAAAAGAAAAGAAAGACTCTTATAGACCCCAAACTTTTGAACTGCTTGTGTACATAGAGTACAATAATTTTAATGATGGATTGCTGAAATGAAACACAATATTGCTGAAATTATATAAACATGAATTTTACGCAATATTTACAAAAACATTCTTTTAAAGTCCCCCTGTAGTCAATAATTTTATCCCTTAAAACTCATCTTTGATCACCAAGATTACTTTTTTTTTTTAATTCCTTGAAAAGAAAATTCTTCATGTCTTAAAATAGCTTGAATGTAACTCCTACACCCTTCATTTAGTATACGTGGTTCTATGAATATGCAAATTAGCCCCACTCATTTGAGACTGTCTTTGGTTCACGGCAGTTTTAAGGAGAAAATACTCGGCAATGGTGTTGACTTATGAATTTGCACATGGTTTGTCTTAAAGCATATTAAAAAAGCACCACATAGGCATATAAACACCATTGAAACCTTGATTTTCATCACAGGAGGACTTTAAAGTGAGTAAATAATTTGTACATGGCCGTCTCTGACTACAATTAAACATGTATTATCTGTTACTGTACCTTTAAGACCTATATATGTAAATAATCTCTCATGACATCTCCCTTAACTCTCATTTGCATTAAAAAAATTCTGATTTTCATAATATGTTTCCATTAAACATATTAATTTGTATTCTTATGGATGTTAATTCTTCTGGTTCAATACAGTCTTTTATTTTTCTCCAGAAATCTCCAGCTAAGAAGTTGTCAGACGCCCTCAGTAAATCTCTGAGTTGTGCCACCAGTCGAGAGCCTCCTTACCCGATGTTCTCCGATACTCCTGAGAAACCGCTCAACCTCACTCATGTTGTGTATGTAAAATCAGACATCATATCCACACATTTTGCTCAGATAACACTGATGGATAGTGTAAAATGATTGACCATATTTACGGTACATTGAATTTAACATGGATTGTGCATGCTAACATTTTCCTGCCTTCTGTTTTTCACTTTTATGCTGCAAAACAGGGACACATGGTAAGTAAAGTGATATAGAGTCATATATCATATATGTTGTAGGATTTCACAAAAATTGGGTATCACTAATGATATGTTTGGCACTACAGTAAGGCACGTTTTGGTCGCAACTCCTGAATTATTGTTTGCATTTCCTCCAGGCCTCCCAGACCTGTAAACACTGGAAATGAATACATGCTCTCTCACTCCATGCCTTCCTCAGGAAACCCTTACTCCAGCAAAACGTGAGTATAATACCATACAACACAAACTTTCAACAGAAGTATGTTTTGTGTAACAGTGTTGTCACTAGCTATGTTTCCATCCACCTATTTTTATGTGCATTTTGGGATATCATATTAAAAAAACGGAGTGTCTATTCACACCAAGTGTAAATAGCGTACCTTGTTGGCAAGTGCTATTCGCACTAGCTCTGCCTAACAATGCCTGGTTGGCCTAAACAAGATTAAAAAAAGACGCCAGTGGTTCAGCGTCTTCAGTGGTGTAGTCAGTAGAGCATAAGGCTCAGTAATCTTGGTTTTGATCGACCAGGGTTCGAATCCGCCTTTTGCCGAGCTTGCTCTTCTCTCTTTTCCCATAACATATAACATCAGAAAGGCATTTACTTTTTTTAAAAATTAAAGCTACACTGTGTAACTTTTTTAGTTTATTCTTAGCTAAAAACACTTAGTTCTTTCAAAAATATATGTGCTCATTAATGTATATTTACTTCTTTCAAGTAATAAAGTATTCTCGTAAGTTTATAATATGCCATTGAAAATACATACGGGTAAGGGGTTCGAATGGGGGTCGCCATGTTGCCCCTCCATCTTGAAAGTACATTAGACAAAGAGGGACATACCCGTAAATTCAAGCTTCGCCTTTCGCGTTTTAACACTCGATGGCACCGTGTCGAATGTGAAGAGGGGGATTGCTGGATTGAACTGGAAGCCATGTTAATCTTGGACTAAATCGGCCACCGTAGGAGTTCAAACGAAATCGGAATTGGGAGGAACAGAAACTAATATTTACTGGATGGTCATATACCTTTTCACCGCTAGATGGGGGAAAATATCACACAGTGTAGCTTTAAGAAAATGTTCTAAAAGTGGAAATAAAGTGCCTAAAGAAATGTTTAATAATAATAAAAGTATTTATTGGGGTAGGTGTAGGGAGGGCTTTTATTATCCCATTAAGACGGCATCCTTTTAATAATTTTAATAAATATAATCATTTACACTCTGTTATTATTGCATCCTTTTAATGTACAACAATACTGAGGTGCAAATAGTATGTATCTGTCAAAATAAAGTATAAATAGCATCTAATTAGGCTACTATTTACACATATTGCAAAGAACTGCTACTTTTACATGGTGTAAATAGAATATATCACTATTTTCACTTAGTAAATAGCATCTACAGCTATTTGCACTTAGTGTAAATATCATCTATCGCTAAGAAAATGTTATTTTCACTTAGCCGCTGCCTTAAAAAAAAGGCTGGATGGAAATGCCAAAATGCGCATAAATTCTAAAAATGCACATTAAAAAATGCATGCGCTCAATTGAGTCAGATAAACTTTTGTATCGGATGAGAAAACATGCGCATAAACTATGATGGAAACACATTTACTGAATAAATTCCTCAATGCGCATCAAAAAAGTCATGTGAATTTATGATGGGACGGCATAACTGGATTAATCAGCGGACCGATCTCATTGCACAATATCTGAAATGCTGTTTTGGTCATTCTGTAGTGCCTGAGCAAAGTCTGTTGTCAAAGTGGTTCAGTATTACCTCCCAGAACTGTCTTAAATGACTGTGATCCCAAACAGCAACATTCGCCTCTGAAAGCAAGATCACATTATGGTGTTTTGTCTGCGCGCTCTGAGCCACACGTTTATTATATACAAAATGATTATAAACAGTGGCTTCTCCTACTGCAGCAGATATTTAGCTGCAGTTTATCAGGAAGTGATGATTTTGTTCTCTTCAACTCACTGGATGGATGGATGGATGGATGTTTTATGTGATTTTCGAAGTTAAAATCGCAACTTTGGATGGAAACATAGCTATTGTTAATTAAAAATATTCAAAGTAATTTTTTAATTAAATAAATCTAAAATAAAATAAATGATAAATATTGTATACTTGAACTTTAGTGATAGTTAGAAATATCTCCTTGTCATCCAACTGATATAAGTGGCAACACTTTACATTAAGGTCTCATTTGTTAACATTAGTTAATACATTAACAAAACTAACAATGAGAAATATATTTTCTAAAGCATTTATTAACCTTTGTTAATGTTTAAAATTAACTAAGAATAATAAACGCTGTAGAAGTATTGTTCATTTTTAGTTCATGTTAACTAATGTCAAACAAATTAAACTTTATATATATTATACAGTATATAACATGACAAGCACATACAATTGCTAAAACTTATACAAAAATGAAAATATAAAAATAAAATCTAATTCAAAATATTAATAAATAATGCAATAGTATATAAACTAATATAAATTATACTAAAATAACACTGGTTTTAACACATGTTCAGATCCCTTTATGGTGTGTTGCTTATTAATTTGTTTTATTATGTGTCATTTTTGGTGTAAACAGATGTGTTCTCGATGAGACAATGCAAATGAAGCTCTTTTCCCGGACGACCCCAGATCTTTTAAAAGGGAAAGGGTAAGTTAGCCTGGCTGAAATAATGTTTATATGTCACTATTATCTGTTCTAAGTGATTGTGAAGTAATAATAATAATCTTGTAATGAGTATCAATAGGAATGTTTTGAGTAGATGCAAATAAAACAAGGCTGTGAGGGATTGACGTACAGCCTGTTTAAGGGTTTGTTCACACTTGTAGTTTGGTTTGCTTGGTTCGTTTGGTCAGGACCAAAAAAAACAACATTTAGTCCTGGTCCACTTAGCGTTCACATTGGCATTTTAACACTAAACCTTAAAGTTACTGAACCTAAAGGCATAGGGATATGTTCACAACCTGATTGGTTGGCTTTCATTACATATATTTCACGACGGAACTTACTGAACATCCAAAACAATGCTGTGTGCTGGGCTAAATGCGCTCGTTGTATGTGTGTAGCTACATATGGTGGTATTTTGACCAGCTGAGAACTCGTGAACCTCTTATAAAATGTGTAAAGGAGTCAAAACAGTGTCAGGAATCACTCCGTCACACACACAAACCAAGATCTGTTGAGAGGAGACGAGGATTTGACGCCTGTCCCGAACTGTAGCCGCGTTTCCATTACCCTTCAAAATGCGCAAATTGAAAATACGCCCAATGGAAACGCAGCAATTTGCAAAAACTCCCATATATCGCAAAAACGTTTTTACGCTCGGATGAGGTGGGTTTTCAGGCAATTGGAAAAAGGACATTTTCTCAAAACTGCAATGGAAACTTCAATGTTTTTTCGCATTTACAGGTCACCCGGCTTACGTAAAAGTCGATCATTCTTTACAGATGACGGTATGTTTGGACAGAAGACGAGACAGAGTTCTTTATTAAACTCATGAAAGACAAGAGAATTACAGGAATACTGGATTCTAAACAACAAAGAAATGCCACAAATGATCAAGACCTTGAAGCAGAAATAAGGGAGAAACACCCACAAACACCTCATACGTGGTCGCTCCCAAAGGGGCTTTCCTTGCCATTAAAGGTCCCGTTCTTCGTGTTTTTTTGAAGCTTTGATTGTGTTTACAGTGTGCAATATAACATGTGTTCATGTTTCGCGTGTAAAAAAAAACTGTATTTTTAACACAATTTACTTATCTGTATACCGCTGTTCTCACTGTCCTAAAAACGGGCTGATGAGTTCCTTGTTCTATGAAGTCCCTCCTTCAGAAATACGTAACGAGTTCTGATTGTGCCAGCGGTTCCCGTGTTGTGATTTGACCGCAGCTTAGCGAACGTGGAAAGGTCACGCCTCTTAACGGGAGATATATGCGCTTAATGATCTCTACAGCGTCCCTGGGAAAGCCAAACAAAGGTGATTTGACTCCGGGATGAAAATAACAGCGTCTCGACGACATGGCGACAAACACACTCAAACGCAACACTTCCTCTTCTCCACGCGACACGTCCTCTTCTCCACGTGGGACAGCAACAAGACCACGCCCTTTTTTCGCGTATTCTTGTGGGCGGAGGTTAGTCTGTTCTACTGTTCTACTGACGTCATTTATGAAGGAAGTACCAGGATGTAGTCCAAGCCAGCCGTTCGCTGTAGGCTTTGAAAGGGAACTTCTGTTAAATAAAATATCTCGCTTGGCATTGAACTTTGAGCTTTATAATTTTACAGATATTATTTATGCTCTAACAGCAACATTACACACTAACTAAAGTTTGAACAATGGGATCACGAAGAACGGGACCTTTAATGCTTGGATAACATGCCTACGTCTCCTTCTCTTAACTCAACCCCAGCTCAGATCCTAACTCCACCCACTGGCAATATTTGAAAAATGCTGGAAAAGTGGGCAGAGCCCAGCAGAGACAGAGGGGAGGAACCGAGGGTGGGGCTGAGTGGGGGGAGCCTTATCCGATATTGATGATGCTAGCGAAGCAGCAGCGCAAGAGAGAATGGGACCATTGACCTAATCTATGAACAGTCAAATCCTTGTACTGAATGCCACTAAAAATAGATCAGATACATGCGATTAGACATGTGCCGGTACACGGTAATACGATATATCACAATAATGAACATGCACGATATTGTTACCGTGGGCACTTCAAAATACCGTAAATAATTATTTATTACATATTATTTTGATTTCTTAGAATGCATTTTAAGAATACTTTACCCATCAACCGTTTAAAATGAACACGTCAAAGAGGAACGCACTGATGTAAACAAACTCAACATGAGCACATGGCAGAACACACATGGCGGAAGGCGTGAAGGAGGCGCTGAAGTGCACATTCACTCTCTGACAGCAGAGGGCGCTGACGGAACAGCAGAAATGCAGCCGTTTCCCCGGTAACCCTCGTAAACAAAACCATTTTCTTTATTTGCTATGGTGCTCATCACATAACCAAATACTTTAATACTTAAAGACTTAAGGCTATATTTTAATCTGGACTACATGCCCTAGATATTGTTTGAATATGTTCTGATTTTTTGTTGTTGAGTCACACACTTTACAATAAGGCTCTATTATTTAACATTAGTTCATTCATTAAAAAACTGACAATGAAAAATACTTCTAAAGCATTTATTAATCTTAGTTAAATGTAAATGTCACCATTTAATAACACATTATTAAAATCAAAAGTTGTAACTGTATTATTTAATGGACCTGAGCTAACATTAACTAACAGTTGCTTTTTTTTAACTATACGTTATCAAAGAATAATAACTTCTGTATAAATGTAGCTATTCGCTTTTGTTAATGTTAATGTATTAACTAGTGAGACCTTATTGTAAAGTGTTACCTATTGTTCATTTAGCTATAATTCTTTAGCACTTTAATCTGTAAATATGTTTACTTTATACATTTTTGTGTATTTCTTTATTGTATTTAAATGTTCAGTTCTTTTGTTATAAGAAAGTTATTAAACCTGTTATAGTATGACAACACTTTTTTTGCAACGGATTTCAACACCGTGATAATACCGAATACCGTGATTAAAGCTTCAGCAATTAATCGCAACATGAAAACTTGATACCGGCACATGCCTACATGCAATGTATTTTTATTCAAATTAACTGAATCAATAAGCAGTAAGTTTAATTCATAATGTTTCTACTTCATGTAACATGAGAGTTCATTCTGGAGTGAAGCTGTTCTCATGTGATCAATGAGGGCGTGGTTAGCTCGTGCCAATGAGCCGTTGGAAGAACCATCATACATCACGATGACCTACGATGTCCAATAGGAACATTCAACTGCGGTAGCCACCTTTCAACCTTAAGAGGGCAGCACTCAGACATTTTTACACCATATACCGGTATTGTAGAATTAAAACACTTTATACCCAAATGTCAAAACATTTACTCGAATCAATGAACAGCACTAATAAAGCCCCAGTCGTGCAGATCATTAACTAAAAAAAAGTTGGTTTAGGGTTTAGTTACCATTTAATAATAACGGCCAGTGCGGTGGCTGGGATATACATAAACCCAACATATGTGGCATAATTTTTGGAATGACTTATCGCGAGAGGAAAAAAATAAGTTTTAGTCGCATGACATCGGTTAATGGAAACACTGTCATTTCGCAATAGTTTTTTATGGACATTTAGATAGATTAGATTAGATAGATTAGATTCAACTTTATTGTCATTACACAAGTACAAGGCAACGAAATGCAGTTTAGGTCTAACCAGAAGTGCAATAGCAGCAAGTGCAGGATATACAATGGTTGCGTAAGTGCAGGACATGGAAATGTACTGAATATATATAAATATGTATAAATAGAGAGACGGTTATTACTATAAACAGAACTGAATTTACAGGTGAATATGTACATTGAATAAATATACAGATGGCTATTACTATAAAAAGAATTTACAGGTGAATATGTACTATGAAGATAATATACAGATGGCTATTACTATAAACAGAATTTTACAGATAGAGGTATACAATAATATGTTAGGCTAATATGAAGAATAGCAGGGATTAAGGTAGTGCAATAAATTATGGACAGAGCTATCCGAAAGAAAAGTGTAAAAGTGCAGTGGAAAGTGGTTGCATATTGCAGTTAGAAGTACGGTGCAAAATGCAAATGTAAACAGTTGGTACTATAAATACAGTCGGCAGTGCAAATGAGCATAATCCAGTTAAGATATGGCAGTGCAGAATGCATAAGTAAACAGTTGTTACTGTAATAAACAGTCGGTAGTGCAAATAACAAAGTGAAGGCAGATGTGAGGTAGGAGAGTTAGCAGTTTATGAGGGAAGTGGATCAACGGGGGTTTGAGTTCAGTAAAGAGACAGCTCTGGGGAAAAAACTGTTCTTTAGTCTACTGGTCCTGGTCCGGAGGATCCTGAAACAAATTTAGAAAGTATCGCAAACGTTTTGCACAAATCTGTAATGGAAATGCAGCTTGTGATGGGCAACATCACGACTATGGCGAGAAAAAAGGGTCGCATCTTGGGACATCATGTCCTGTTTTTGGTTCGTTTACGTGTTTTTAGTCTGTGTTGCATTAATATTTCAGTCAAACCGCACCAGTGGATTGGACTGAGACCCATCTTTTCAGTAGTTTGATGCTCACCAGGGTTCAGATGGCAGCGTTCACACTTATTCAAATGAACCGCACTAACAGGGCAATCGCACCAGGGTTGGTTTTAATCCATCCAAACATGCCAAGTGTGAACACACCCTAACATGTCAAACTGTTTTGTGTCACATTGTCATACGTTCAGCCAAGAAAACTGAGAATATGTTCTTTGTCTGTTGCAAACTGTTCATTGTAAGTTCATGTCAGTTCAAGTCCATTAAATAATATGAATAGATACTTTTGATTTTAACAATGTATTAGTAAATGTTACAATTAGTTATAATTAACTAATAGTGATAAATGCTTTAGAAGAAATAAATGCTTTATTTTTCATTGTTAGTTCATGTTAACTAATGCTAGTATTATCATATTTAAATAATGCATTATTGCACAGTGGAATCATAAGAATGTTTTTTTCGACTCCACCATTACAACTGCAGAAAGTTGCTCTTGTTGCAGGAGTGTTTCTTCTTAAAGTCATCACACTCATTGTGACGTGACCTGTGTTTCTGAAACGTGGTTTCAGGGTTCAGTACAACCTCGATATTGCGGATAGGCTCGCTGACGAGCACATACTTATCGGACTTTATGTGAATCTCCTCCGAAAGGACCGTTCATGGTCAGTGTGAGCTGTCGGTCTGTCTGAGGTTGCTGTGGCAGTTTTCTTCCTAATCTGTTTTTATAGCCTAGGTCACCATGTCAATCTGGCAGTACGCAGAATTCAACATAACATTGTTAATCATTTGAAGAAACTATGCAGGTCTTTCCACATTTTAAATGTTCCTAATTTGATTCCCGAGTGTTAAAAAGGATGCCAGATGTGGGATGGTGACTATTCTGGCCACAATTCTGTCTTATGTTTGCAGCTTGCTAACTGGCTAGGCTTTCGTTGTGTTTAAGCAGTGTATTTACTCTGTCTTGATCATATTACATTTCACTGCCATAGAGCACAACAGTCCAGAGGTAATGCCCTTCATTTTCACCATAGAGAGCCAATGTATAAAACGTTTAATAGAGAACTAACATGAGCTAGCAATGTGCTTCTATTGAGTGCGATTTCAAAATCACGTTTAATTGCTGAATTCCCAGTGAAGAACTACACTACCCATAATCCTACACTATCCATAATTCACCAATTCCAGAAGCTTCTGTTGTCATGGGAACAGGAAGCACGCCAAAAACAGCTCAGTAGTGAATGCACACTCATATGAAGCACAGAGAATGACATAATCGAGTCTCCCTGCACTCTCAAATAATTTATATATAGCATATATGACTATTTTGCAACTATACAATATAAGTTTTATACTTATAATCATTGACTATTTTACCATTTCAATTATGTAATTTGAAATGTTTTATATAACATTCCTGTATCTGAACCATTATATTTATGCATTTGGCAGACGCTTTTTTCCAAAGCGACTTACAGTGCCCTTATTACAGGGACAATCCCCCTGGAGCAACATGGAGTAAAGTGCCTTGCTCAAGGACACACTGGTGGTGACCGCTGGGATCGAACCAGCAACCTTCTGCATATCAGTTCCATGGTTTAACCCACTGGACCACCATCTCACATTAGATAAAGATTATGGGTTTGATTTAAAAGGGAATGCATGTAAGTATGGAAGCTCGTTTCCGCCACAGAATAAAACATTTGAAAAGATAATTGCGACTTTTTACCACGCAATTCTGACTTTATAACTCACAATTGTGACTTTATATCACGTAATTCTGACTTTCTATCACGTAATTCTGACTTTATAACTCGCAATTGTGACTTTATATCACGTAATTCTGACTTTATAACTCGCAATTCTGTCTTTATAACTCGCAATTGTGACTTTATATCACGTAATTCTGACTTTATATCACGTAATTCTGACTTTATAACTCGCAATTGTTACTTTATATCAAGTAATTCTGACTTTATATAACATAATTCTGATTTATAACTCGCAATTGTGACTTTATATCACATAATTCTGACTTTATAACTCGCAATTGTGACTTTATATCACGTAATTCTGACTTCATAACTCACAATTGTGACTTTATATCACATAATTCTGACTTTATAACTCGCAATTGTGACTTTATATCACGTAATTCTGACTTCATAACTCACAATTGTGACTTTATATTACGTAATTCTGACTTTATAACTCACAATTTTGACTTTATATCACATAATTCTGACTTTATGTCACGTAATTCTGACTTTATAACTTGCAATTGTGACTTTATATCACATAATTCTGACTTTATAACGCGCAATTGTGACTTTATATCACGTAATTCTGACTTTATAACTCGCAATTGTGACTTTATATCACGTAATTCTGACTTTATAATTCGCAATTGTGACTTTATATCACGTAATTCTGACTTTATAACTCGCAATTGTGACTTTATATCACGTAATTCTGACTTTATAACTCGCAATTGTGACTTTATATCACGTAATTCTGACTTTATAATTCGCAATTGTGACTTTATATCACATAATTCTGACTTTATAACGCGCAATTGTGACTTTATATCACGTAATTCTGACTTTATAACTCGCAATTGTGACTTTATATCACGTAATTCTGACTTTATAATTCGCAATTGTGACTTTATATCACGTAAGTCTGACTTTATAACTCGCAATTGCGACTTTATATCACGCAAAAAATCTTAATTGTGAGATCAAAAATAGCAATTACCTTTTTTTTCTGTGGCGGAAACAAGCGAATATAAGTGATAATGTGCATATCTTGAATGCAATGTCACTTTGGATGAAAGCATGTACTAAATTCATAAATATATTATTCATAATATGACTAGGTTAATCCCTCATCACAGTATTTAAGGACACAACCGTCTCGGTTACGTATGGTAACCCTCGTTCCCTGAAGGAGGGAACGGAGACGTACGTCGGTAATAACCGACGAATTGGGATCACTTCAGAGAGCCCCTATCAGCTTCGAGAACTTAAGAACAGGCCAATGAACAATTGGCGTGCGAGATTTGCATCTCGCGCCCCGCCCCGCGCCGCGGGTATAAACAGGAAGCGAGAGCACCGCACTGACGTTTTTCACTGAGGAGCCGAACCAGAGACCGGCCAAGCAGTGATGGAAGGAACTGTGGCGACGGGACGTACGTCTCCGTTCCCTCCTTCAGGGAACGAGGGTTACCATACGTAACCGAGACGTTCCCTTTCAGTCGGTCACTACGACGTACGTCGGTAATAACCGACGAATTGGGATCCCTATGGAAAACGCCACAGTTACTACCACTTCCAGCGCCCAGCGAGAGCCCCTCAGACCCCGTACTGAAGCGGGCGGGAAGATTCACGCTAGAAGAGTCAACTGCTGTTCCGCAAGACCCATTCAGCAGACTTGATTGGATAACGCTGGGAAAGCGTGCCCGAAGGACGCTGCGGGAGCCACATCATGCCCGGAGGGAGTTACCATGTGGAGAACACGTATGGGCTGGCCGTGGGCAGCACAACATACGGAGTCCCAGGGGAGGCCCCGGCCTAATGCAGGCGGGGGACGACACCGTACTGAGACGGCAGAGAACTCTGCCAAGGGAAAGACACGAGCTCGCCGTAGGGAGCTGTACCGTGGAAATACACGTATGGGACCGCCGTAGGGGTCACGACATACGGAACCCAGCCTGACACAAGTTCCACCAATGCATACGAGTGCCAGACCTGGCGTCGGACGCTCCGCAACATCCGACTGCCGAGGGGTGCGGAGGACTCAACAGGGTTCGCCATCCTGGGGAACTCGACTGGAGAAAAAAAGCACACGTATCCGTTCCAGGGGAAGGGAATGGCGCAGCAAGCCGACACTAGAACGGGCACTTCAGTGAAGCTGACTATGGGAAGCGAGCACACGAGAAGCCACCGGCTCTACACGCAGGCTATAAAATCTAGCGAACGTGTTGGGTGTCGCCCAGCCCGCAGCTCTACAAATGTCTGTCAGCGAGGCGCCACGAGCCAGCGCCCAGGAAGAAGCAACACCCCTGGTGGAGTGCGCTCTAACCCCGAGCGGGCAGGGCACGTCTTGGGATTCATACGCCAAGACGATGGCATCCACTATCCAGTGGGCCATCCTCTGCTTGGAGACAGCCTTTCCCTTCTGCTGTCCTCCGTAACAGACGAAGAGCTGCTCTGAGGTCCTGAAGCTTTGCGTTCTGTCCACGTAAGTCCGGAGAGCACGGACGGGACAGAGCAAAGCTAGGGCTGGGTCCGCCTCCTCCGAAGGCAGCGCTTGCAGGCTCACCACTTGGTCCCGGAAGGGAGTAGTGGGAACCTTGGGCACATATCCAGGCCGGGGTCTCAGGATCACCTGAGAATCACCCGGCCCGAATTCCAGGCACGATTCGTCGACCGAAAATGCCTGCAGGTCCCCTACCCTCTTAACTGAGGCCAATGCAATCAGGAGTATTGTCTTTAGAGACAAGATCTTAAGCTCTACTGACTGTAAAGGCTCGAAGGGCGCCCTCTGAAGTGCGGTCAGCACCAGAGTCAAGTCCCAAGAGGGTATAGAAGAAGGGCGAGGAGGATTCAGTCTCCTCGCTCCCCTTAGGAACCTGACGATCAGATCATGCTTGCCTAAGGACTCACCATTAATGAGGTCATGGCTTGCGGCGATGGCGGCAACATATACCTTGAGGGTGGAGGGAGACAGCCTTCTCTCCAACCCGTCTTGAAGAAAAGATAGCACAGATCCGATCGAACACTTCCGGGGGTCTTCTCGGCGAGAAGAGCACCAGTCGACGAACAGGTTCCACTTCAACGCATATAGCCGTCTCGTAGAGGGGGCTCTGGCGGAAGCGATGGTGTCGACTACCGCTTGCGGTAGGTCACCTAGAACCTCCGCGTCCCGTCCAGGGACCAGACATGGAGTTTCCAGAGGTCTGGACGCGGGTGCCATAGGGTGCCCCGTCTCTGAGACAGAAGGTCCTGCCTCAGAGGAATGGGCCAAGGAGGTGCTGTCGCGAGGAGCACTAGTTCCGGGAACCACGTCCTGTTGGGCCAGTACGGAGCTACCAAGAGGAGTTGCTCCTCGCCCTCCCTGACCTTGCACAGAGTCTGTGCAAGAAGGCTCACTGGGGGAAACGCATATTTGCGCAGAGCCCGGGGCCAGCTGTGTGCCAGTGCATCCGTGCCGAGGGTCCCCTCGGACAGGGAATAGAACAACTGGCAGTGGGTCGTGTCGTGGGCGGCAAACAGATCGATCTGTGCGGCCCCAAAGCGACTCCAAATCAGCTGGACCACCTGGGGGTGGAGTCGCCACTCTCCGGGAAGCACTGGCAACCGCGACAGCTCGTCGGCCGCACGGTTGAGCAGGCCCGGAATGTGAATAGCACGAAGGGACCTCAGATGCTTCTGACTCCACAGGAGGAGATGGCGGGCGAGTTGGGACAAACGGCGGGAGCGTAGACCACCTTGTTTGTTGATGTACGCAACGGCCGTCGTGCTGTCCGTCCGGACCAGAACGTGCTTGTCTTTGAGCGACCCTTTGAGGCGGCTGAGAGCAAGACGAACTGCCAGCAACTCTAGGCAATTGATATGCCATTGCAGTTGGGGCCCCGTCCACAGACCCGATACTGCAAGCCCGTTGTACGTGGCACCCCAACCCGTGGGTGAGGCATCCGTGGAGACAACATGATGCCTGGACACTTGTTCTAGAGGCACTCCTGCCCGTAGAAATGAAGGGTCCGACCACGGGGTGAGGGTTTGGCGGCATCTCGGCGTCACTTGGACACGGAGGGACCCGCTGTGCCACGCCCATCTCGGGACTCGGTCGTGTAGCCAGTGCTGAAGCGGTCTCATATGGAGCAGCCCTAGCTGCGTTACTGCGGCTGCTGCTGCCATATGCCCCAGGAGCCTCTGAAAATGTTTCAGTGGAACCGCTGTACTGCGTTTGAGCGTACTCAAGCAGCTCAGCACCGACTGGACGCGCTCCTCTGTGAGGCGCGCAGTCATGGCGACCGAGTCGATCTCCATCCCGAGAAAAGAGATCCTCTGTACGGGACAGAGTTTGCTCTTCTCCCAGTTGACCCGAAGACCCAACTGGCTGAGGTGCCGGAGCACCATGTCCCTGTGTTCGCACAACTGCTCCCGCGACTGGGCAAGAATCAGCCAGTCGTCGAGATAGTTGAGGATGCGAACACCACGCTCTCTCATGGGAGCAATGGCCGCCTCCGCGACTTTCGTGAAGACACGGGGCGACAGGGACAACCCGAAGGGTAGGACTTTGTACTGGTATGCCCGTCCGTCGAAAGCAAAGCGTAGAAACGGTCTGTGTCGAGGGAGAATCGAGACATGAAAGTACGCGTCCTTCAGGTCGATCGCTGCAAACCAATCCTGGGGACGGATGCACCTGAAGATGCGTTTCTGGGTTAACATTCGGAACGGCATCCTGTGAAGGGAGCGGTTCAAGTAACGCAGATCCAGGATCGGTCGTAACCCGCCACCTTTCTTGGGTACAATGAAGTACGGGCTGTAAAACCCGGACTTCATATCGGCTGGAGGGACCGGCTCTATCGCGTCCTTCGCCAACAGGACCGCGATCTCCGCCTGAAGCACGGGGGCGCCCTCCTTCGGTATAGAAGTGAAGTGGACACCCCTGAACTTCGGGGGACGCCGGGCGAACTGAATCGCATAGCCGAGTCTGATGGTGCGGATGATCCAGCGAGACGGGCTGGGGAGCGCTAGCCAGGCCCCCAGAGACCGAGCAAGCGGGATCATCCGCACCACGGACGTACCCGGAGCGGGGCAGCGCAGCGGAACGCAGGGGCCCCAGGACGACATAGGAGTGGTCCGTGCAGGGGTCTGGGTCTGACACACGACCTGCATCCGCTGAGGGGACGGGCGAGCGTGGGGAGGCACTTTGTGTGCGTCCGCACAACCGACGCCCCCTGTTGGCGAGGAGAGAGGTGTCTGAGGGGTACTAGGCATGGTAGCGTCGCATACCGCCAGACGCGCTCTCTTGGCACCCAGAGATGTTGGAAACTGCTCTTTTATTGAAAATTTGGGTGCCACTGGCACTGGGGCCAGTGGCGGAACAGAAAGAAAAATGGGGTTCCCCCGGCCCTCCACCGGGGGAAGGAGTGGTGCTGCAGCCATCTCCTGAAGAGCAGTTCCCTCCATCTCTGGGCGGCCCGTCTCAGGGTCTCTTCCGACGGCGCTTGCCACCTGGCTTGGCAGCGGCCTGAGCGGGCTGGACGTTCTTCCCGCGACCGGCTCCACGCCCACGGCCGGTGGAAGGCTGCTGCTGGGCTGGGGCGGGAGCGGAGGCGGCCGCAGGAGGACGTCCTCGGCGACGGGCAGACGGAGGTGCTGCAGCCGGCGGCTGGGTGGAGGCAGCAGCGGGCCGCCGGTGCAGGATGTGTTTGATGGCCTCCGTCTGCTTCTGGGCGGCCGAGAATTGCTGGGCGAAATTCTCGACCGCGTCGCCGAACAACCCGGCCGACGAAATGGGGGAGTCCAGAGATGCCGTTCCTGGACCACTAAGGTGGACATCGCCTGACCCACGGAACGGGCGGTAACTTTCGCTCCCGGAGGAGCTCTGGGTCAGACCTACCCTCGTGCATGTCCAGGAGTGCTTGGGCTTGGTGCACCTGAAGCAACGCCATGGCATGCAAGGCAGACGCGGCCTGTCCGCAGGACCTGTAGGCCTTCGCAGTTAGACTGGACGAAAACCTACAGGCTTTGGACGGGAGACGAGGATCACCACGCCACTCGGAGGCGGTCGCCGGACGCAGCTGCATCGCGACGGCGCGTTCGACTGGCGGGATCCTCTCGTAACCCTTGGCCTGTCCACCGTCAAGGGTAGTGAGGAGGGAGGAGCCTCCAGGTCTGTTTCTGGCACTGAAGGGTGTCGTCCACGACCTGGAAAGCTCCTCATGCACCTCCGGGAAGAATGGCACTGGGGCGGGACGCTGAGAACCAGCGCGACCCCCCCCCAATCATCCAACCTAGAAGGTTCGGGACGTGGTGGAGGGTTCCACACAAGCCCGACCTTTTCGGCGGCCCGGGAAAGCATAGCCGTCAACTCAGGGTCCGACTCAGCCGCAGCCACTCTCCCAGAGGGAGGCAGTGCAGCTGAATCCTCATCCTCTGAGGACTGGAACTCCCCGTCCGATGCTGCGATCGACATCTGCTCGTCCGCGGGCGCTCCGAAAGAGATGACTGGGCGCCCGTGGGCGGGACCAGCGATCTCTTCCGGTGGCGCCACCGGCAGCGGTGCTTGAGAGGGTTCAGGGACCTGCGTAGGAGCACTAGGCGGGTTTGTCCTGAACGTTATCCTCAGATCACCCCGGCCATCCGTCGAAGTAGGTCTATCCTGGTTAGGGATAGCTCTAGATCGAGGTATGGGGAGGGGGACTCCGCCTTCCCGAAGGTAGGTGAGTCTCGACCTAAGCACCGCAATAGTCATGTTCCCGCAGTGGGAACACGAGCTATTCACAAACGCTGCCTCAGCGTGCTGTAAGCCCAGGCACGTGATGCAGTGAGTGTGGCCGTCAGCGGGCGAGAGGGAACGACCGCATCCAGAAACGCACGGGTGGAATGACATCTTGAAAAAGACGCAGTGTCACACCCGTGTTGCTCTTTTTGTGAGGAAACGCTCTTTTAAGAGAGTGCTGAAGCACCCAGGGAAACCGCGGCAACACACAGGGATAGTGCAGCCTGTGTTTGCACTCAAGAAAGGAACGCCCACCGATACCAACAGCTTGCTGTGATAACAGCAGTTTGTTCCTCCTGGCAGCTGAGTTCACGGTCCCGCTGGAAAGTGCCGTCACACCAGCACACGATCCTCTTCTCTGTTCTGATGAATACTCTTTCGCTGAAAGACAGGAAAGCAGTCTCTGCAACTTCAACGCCGGTTCGGCTCCGAAGTGAATGACGTCAGTG
The DNA here is from genome assembly GCA_023566225.1 of Romanogobio albipinnatus. Taxonomy (NCBI): domain Eukaryota; kingdom Metazoa; phylum Chordata; class Actinopteri; order Cypriniformes; family Gobionidae; genus Romanogobio; species Romanogobio albipinnatus. The sequence goes on along the minus strand of CM042260.1, from coordinate 36,899,203 downwards.
CGGTGCTCTCGCTTCCTGTTTATACCCGCGGCGCGGGGCGGGGCGCGAGATGCAAATCTCGCACGCCAATTGTTCATTGGCCTGTTCTTAAGTTCTCGAAGCTGATAGGGGCTCTCTGAAGTGATCCCAATTCGTCGGTTATTACCGACGTACGTCGTAGTGACCGACTGAAAGGGAACTTTTGTTTTCGTATTTTCATGTAATTGTTTGCTGCAATCAAATGCTGTGAATTCCCTTCAGAGCCTGTGGAGAAAATGAATGGGAAAAAATAAATTTGAAACCAGAACTGATGGAAAAGTGGCAAGTTAACTGTGGCGCTCTATTGCACCAGATGTATGCACATAATAGTTCACAAATATTAACAACATCCCTCCCTTGCTTATTAAATAGATAATGCCAACTTAACCCTTGTGCATAAATTTTAAAAGTTACTCTGAGATCCTTAGAGGACAAAAATGGCTGTCAAAAAAACAAAAAAGACATAAAAATAAGAAACTTATGAAGACTTTGGTCTCATTTTAAAGAAGACCCTTAGCAGAATATTGTTGAAGTGAAAAAAGTTTTATATTAAATCTATATTTTATAAAAACATATTGATGACTAGAAAATCAAACCATAAATCTAAGTTGTGTTCCAAATTTGAGGTTGATATCTCAAAAAATGAGCTTTCAGTAAGATTTTGTTTAGGCGCAGCACCAAATTTTTCCCATTATTCCAGCAAAGCTCCAGTTGTATAGACAGCGCTGGGATTTGTGATTTGCAGTACAGTATAAGTTCTCTCTCAAATATTACATGCACAAATTTTTTTTAAATTATACAATCTGACATCCATATCAACACACCCATACAATTATAGCTGAGTAATTTATCCAATTGGCTCTGTAATACGCAGAAGCAGAAAACAGAAAAAAGTGAGTATTTGCTTTATAGGCCAAACCTGAGAAAATGGCGCTATCTGGTAGAAGAAAAAAAAAGTACAAATGAAAATTTTGAATCCTTGCCAACAGAATGAAAGCCTATTAACAAACACTGCATAGTTTTATAGTTAAATGGCCCTGGGATTAAAAATGTCAGTTTTAATGGGTTTCAATGGGGACATTCCTGAGTGTAACTATTTTGTGTAAATCTAATTTTTATTAAAGGAAATGAAGGTGAAATAGTACAATTTCAATAACATTTATGCAGTTGGCATTAACACAGGCAAAATGTACAAAAACAAAACTGAACAAGACAAAAATTTAAGATGCACAGGGGTTACGTAAATCCATCCCAAACTCCAATTTGACCTTTATTTTTTAAGACAAACCTTTTTGGAATAATATTTTGTTCCCATCCATTATTAAACTTCTAATTTGATTAATGATGATTGTATGAATTATTTTGAACGTGTAAGTGTTTGTGTGTGTGTGTGTGTGTGTGTGTGTGTGTGTGTGTGTGTGTGTGTGTGTGTGTGTGTGTGTGTGTGTGTGTGTGTGTGTGTGTGTGTGTGTGTGTGTGTGTGTGTGTGTGTGTGTGTGTGTGTGTGTGTGTGTGTGTGTGTGTGTGTGTAGAAGTACATGTCATTCTTGGGGAAATTTGTGTATCTATTTGGTATGCAAAAACAGAAAATACACCATCACTGATCTACTTTAGTCTTGGCCACTCGTCTTTAAACTGGTCTTTTATTCTATCTGAAGTGAAGGCTGGTTTGCTCAAGGACAGGATTATTTCAGTCCATTGGAACATATACCTTTGGCTACAGTATATGTTCATATGTTTACCCATTAGGCAGCACCCTTAGCCATGGCTGTGTTTTCCCAGCAAAGATATCTAATATGGAGATTATCCTTGCCTTTGCTCCTAACATTGCAGTGTTTTTTGGGGGAAAATGTGGCTCTATGGTCTTCATGCTTTGCTTAGATCCTGAAATGTGCTGGCAATGCTATTTTATTCTGCCATTAGGGTATTATTGGTGACTAATTTCACTAAAAATGTTCTTTTGATTTATAAAACCTATTTTTATAAATGTTGCAAGAACTTTCTTGTGATTTTCAACTTGAAAACACAAATATATTTAGATGTATGTCTGTATGTATATATACATTGCTCTAAGTATATATAAATTAACTTCGCATAGGCTCCTAATTGCTATATAAATGTTACTGTAAATGGCTTTGTGATTCTGAACTAGTAATTCTAAAGTAAACTTTTAAAGCTCCATTCTTGTCCCTTGATTGATAGTTTCCAGGAGAGCTGTAAAAACCAAGATGATGAGCACTGCCTCATTGCCCGTTATGCCTCCCGATTGGCTGCTGATGGAGCTGCGGCGGTAAGACGGCCAATCAGAACACTCGCTCAAAGAAACATTCCACCATTCATCCCTACCATAAAGATGGCTGCCTAAGTGGATTTTTAATAAATCACTAAATTAAATTAGAAAAGATTTTCATGTATAGCATTTAGTGTATTTTAATCAATTAAATGTGATTGTTCAGTACGTTAAGTTTGCTACCTGTTTGTCCAAATAATGAGTGTTTGGAAACAACCATTATTTTTGCAGTTAAGCTTGTGGCACAGAAATGACACACTTCATCTTTAACCATTATAGATATGTAAATAAACGCATGTAAACAACTCTGTTTAACTATAATCTGACTGTTGTTAACAGAAGACCAGAGTCCCAGCAGACATCTCTCTCTGTCTGGACACCAATAAACAGCAGCGGCAACTTATCGCCGAGCTAGAGAACAAGAACAAGTGAGTTTTAGTCTGTTTATTTTGCTATTGCATAGTGATTTGATTTTGCATTCTTAAAGTTAATAAACTGTGTATTTTCAGGGAGATTTTGCAAGAGATACAACGCCTCAGACAACAACATGAAGAAGCTTCCCAGCCTCCATTGGACAAAAGCCAGCAAAACCCAACGTTGCTGGCTGAACTGAGACTGCTCAGGTAAACACCTGCACACACACACACACACACACACACACACAGCGTACAGCCGTGAATCAGACCTGAAACCTGATCGGATGTGGTGAACAACAGATGCTGATGGTTACGAGATAGACGGCATTGAAAGTGAGTGTAACCTGATCATGGCTCCTCTCATGAATGAGTGAAAGTACTTTAAAAGCAATTTGCAACACTGAGACTCCTTCCTGTTTGTGGACATCACCAATGCAGATTCGAATGGTGAACTGAGTCAAGCGTGCATATTTAAATACGCTCTAGTTTTTTTCAATTTAGAAAGTTTACTGTTGTTTTACTCTAGTACAGTCTAGGTCTTTACTTTTGTGATACTACATTAATTGTAGTTACAAAATATTCTGGTGCAAAAGTTATATATATTCATACTAAATCATCTGTTAGCGGAGTGAGAGAATCCCTCACACACTCACACACTTCTTTAGGGACATTGTTTGTCTTGTGTGTGGCAGGTTTGGTTTCTAAAAGGGTTTGTATTTTATTATTTGCACAATGAGCACCATAGTTACATTTATGGAAATTAGATTTTTTAAAACTAGCCTGATGTTGTCATACTAAATTCTAGTCAAAATATGAGTCTGATCCGTTGGGCTGTGATTATGGGGCGTGTTTCAACCGAACCAGGAAAGACCTCAATTGGATAGACCTACAACCAATCAGAGCAACGGAGCGACGCATAACGTTAGTTGTCAAATTAACTCAACTGCACACAGTATTGCCATGTCCGCGGTTTTCCTGCAGGCTGCTTTTCCATGTCCGCGGGTTGAAGCGACCCCAATTATGTGATATTTAGACCCAGGAATGCGAATTTTAGCAGGCAACCAAAAAAAACTGCCAAAAAAAAACACATATTTTACCCACCAAATGCCCCCTCGCCCCTAGTTTTAGGTAGCAATTGGGCGGGTTTTGTTGTGAAAACTTGGCAACCCTGTCTGCACGCACTCTGGAAGAAGTAGAAGAAGAAGATGAGTGTAAACGATCTTTGCCGGTGTTGTGAAAAAGAATTTAAGGATACACAGAGTACTTACCAACATGATCATAATTTTTGAGAGAAATATTAAAGGTGAAGGCATATAAGTTCTCCGTTTAGTAAATTAATTCAACCCAAGCACTCTTTTGTGACGTGGATGATTACTTTACTGTTGATCATCTGTCCATCATCGTATAAAGCCCGCCCGTGACAATTTGATTGGTCCGAACAGCCCTGGTTTGAGCATAGTTGCTCCACAATGGATCAAATCCAGACCGAACTACCCGACCTCACGTTGTGTGCGGGGCTAAGTTTGGCTGGCATCCAGGCTAGATTAAAACCTACTTCTGTTTTAATTTGTTGACAAAATAATTTTCATCATAATTTTCATCAACTACATTTTTTCCACTGAGACGATAACTAAATTAAAACGGTCCTTAAAGGGTTAGTTCACCCAAAATGGAAAATTCTGTCATTAATTACTCATGCCGCTCCAAACCCGTAAGACCTTCGTTCGGAACACAAATTAAGATGTTTCTGATGAAATCTGAGAGGTTTTAAACACTATTATTTTTAACTACATTTTTGCAGAAAAATTTACTTTAAAGAAGATCTACATTTATCATTTTCATTCATGGCGATAACATGGAAAATGTGCCATTGCTTTAGTGGAGGATTTCTGTCACTTAGTGAAAAACAAACACACCTTTAACATGAAAATGACATGAAATTACCACTATAACCAGTAGATGGCAGCAGATGACCACTCATTTGCCATTGCACCAATTAGTGTCCATATTACGGAGTTAATCGCACATTTTTAGGGGGCTGGGTGGAAAATTTAGCAGGGCTAAAGCCCCTGCTGTCAATGTTTTTATCATTCATCAACTGAAAAAAGTCGCTCTGAAAGTGCATGTAAACAACACTATCAGGCTGTTTGTTGCACAATTCATTTTTAGTTAATGTCAAAGATATGATGAGAACCTTGTGGCTTTCTTTGTCTCAGGCAGAGGAAGGAGGAGTTGGAGCACAGGATGTCAGCCCTTCAGGACAGCCGCCGAGAACTTATGGTCCAACTAGAGCAGCTCATGCTTCTGTTAAAGGTAGAAAAGGTCTCACACACACATAATCAAATGATGATTGCACAATTTTAATGTGAGATCCCTGTTAATGAGCTGAACTGCTCCATCTACAGGAAGAAGAGCTAAAAAGAGCTGTAAGTCTCAGAGCCCCAGTAACAAAACTGTTTTAATCTACTTCATCTGACTCGAGATTAACTGTATGTTGTGTGTTTGATCTCCCTAATATTAAACTACAATATGAAATGTGTTGTGTTGGTTGTGTCTGGCATCCCGAACTTGCATTTGTTCATTTGCACAAAGTTAACGCATGCTGTTATTCAGACTGACTACATTTCGACATGTCGATCACATACTCTAATTCTTCTTTGTATGATTTTGAACAAACTTCTAACCCTATAATAAATAATACACTGTAACGACACAGTAAACCATTTACCATTTCTCTTACAAAATGTCTGTTATTTGAAATAATAAGTTGTTGATCATTATTTAATTTACAACAAATTAACTTTAAAATTAATGTATGTTATGTTTTGACACTCATTCAGACACTATGGACACCTATTATTGCAGTGTTTTTATTATTAATTCAGTGATATTTTAGTATTATTTATATGCTATTATAGTATGTATTCATATTTTAATTAGCTTTTATTTTTAATATTTTTAGTTTAATTCTATTTATTTTAGGTTTTAATAGTTTTATGTTCCGTGTCATTTTTAAATAAATATTTATATTTATCGTTTCTATTTATTTATACCTTTATTTCCATTTTAGTTTTAGACTTTCAATGTTTTAGTTTTTTAAGATTAAGTTATATCTAATAATTAACCATTATGTCAATTAACAAAAACAAGGTTTCTGCGGGTCTTAAAATGTCTTTAAAAAAATTAAGTTCTTAAAATGAAGGTCTTAAGTCGTGGCATTAAATATTGCATGCACTGCAGAAAATTCCTCATTATTTTGTTCTGTTTTCCTATACAAATATCTAAACAGTTTTGATGGAAATGTAAAATGAAATATTGAAACATTTAAAAAAATTAAGTGAGTTTAATCATAAGCATTTTGATATATTTCACAGAAAACAAGACTTTATATTTTATATAATTTTGCATCTCTAGTAAATGCATCTTGATTTAAGAACCTTTTATACATTGCACTGGAAAACAAGACCGAGATACTGAGGAAGAATAACGCAGTGTGATCAGTAGGTACTAGGGGTGTAACGATTCGTTTTAACAACGATTCGATTCGTATCACGATTTGAGGTTGTCGATACGATTCAAGGACGATTTTGGTTCATAGAACGATACGATCCGAAACGATTCAGTGACTTGAAATCGATTCAGTAACTTTTTAGCCAAAAATTGTGTGACTGAAATAAATATCTGGATACTGGTCAGTGCAGGTGAAGTTTCCTAGATTCCTGTTGTTTCTTGTAAGGGAATCAGGTATCAATTAATTATGGATATAAACAAACAAGTAAACAACAATTAATGGCAAATGCATTCAAATTTTATTTGAATAAAGTGCAACCAACAGTTTAGGTTGAATTAACAGGAAGTTAACCTTTTCTGCTCTCATTTTCAATATTCAATACATTTTCAATAAAAGCACAGTAAGTGCAACAGTAGGTTAACCTGCTACTTCTGCTTTTGTTTTCCAACATATTAATATTACAATATTAATATCAAAAATAAAGTGTAACTAACTTCTCTTCAGGTTTAATTAATAGTAGGTGTACCTGTTACTTTTGCTGTTGTTTTTCAACATTAAAATAATACAAATACAATATTAATATCAAAAATAAAGTGCAACCAACATTTCTTCAGGTTGAATAAACTGGCTGAACCTGCTACTACTCTCAGTTTAATAAACAAACAATATTTAACAAAAGATAAAATGTAACCAACTACTCTTCAATGACTCTACATATTTCTTTTTCAAAAATATCAACATGATCTGACCGCAGAACACTTCTCTGTACGTTCACTATGTCGCCAGCAGTACTACAAACTCGCTCTGCTGGCACACTGGTGTCAGGAATGCACAGGTAACATTTAGCCAGGGTTGAAAGTACAGGTAGCTCTTTCTCCTGGTGGCTTGATAATTTCTCGCTGGTTGGCTTCTCCTCTGCCATCCGCCATGCTATGTTTTGTTTTCTTAGCGCTGCTGCTGGTGCGTGCGTTGCGATGATGTCACAGATAGGCAGAATGAATCGAGTAACGTTTAACGCCTTCATCATTAAAAGTGCTAAGAAAAAACATCCATTTAAAGTCTGACGTGCTTAAATCCAATGCGTTATTTCCTATGATCGATACAATCGATTGATTACCTTTTAAAACGATGTTAGATCGATATATGTCGTCCGTAAGGCCAACTTGCCGAGCACAGATCGATGTAGTTAGATCGTAGGAAAATAAATCGATACATCGATGTAGTAGATGAATCGTTACACCCCTAGTAGGTACAGTACAAGTCATGTCAATCCTAGTGGTTGAGAGCAGAGCTATTTAAGCTACTTTAAAAAAAAAAATTGAATGAAAAAGTAATTGATATCTGTAAGAAGGTGTATTTTCAAACTCTAAAGTGTTGCCAATACAGCTCATTGTGTTTCTCCCTTGACATTTACATTTAGAGAACATATGTTGACTTGGGGGGGTCTTTAAAAAGTCTTTCATTTACCTTCATAAAACCTGCAGAAACCCTGCAAAAGGATTTTTAATTGTTTTAGTTTTAGTCAACATTAACAACACTGGATTAAGCAGTTTTGATTTTTATTTTACAATAATCTCCTTTTGTTCCGTAGACCCAAGGCCCTGGCCTCTCCCCTCGCTCCTCCCCCAGCCACACGATCAACACATCCATCCAATCAGTATCCGGCAATACCACACCCATCCCCATGCCCCTCCAATCAACATCCGGCAATACCACACCCAGTCAGACGCCTCAGGACTCGCTGATGGGCCTGGGAGGAGAGGTGCAGCAGGCCTTCGCTCAGGGTAACAAACATGTTCCTCTTGCCAATCAGTTCAGTCAATTAAAACCAAGTGATACTGCAGATCAGGGTTACCAGGGTTGCACAAAACCTGCCCAATCACTAGCCCAATCACGTTCCGGGGGGTAAAAAGCAAGTTTCGGCAACACAACCAGCGGCAATAATAGAATAAAAGTAGCCCAAGAGTTTTAAAAGAGTTACATGAATTATGCTGCATAAACATGTTTATTATTTGATCTGTGAAGTTGTCTAAATCATTTTGGAGTAAGAGTGCTTCTCTAGATTCCATGTAAACAGTTTAACTAGAGCATATTGAGCCCCAAATCTTCCTGTAAACCAGTGCTTCTCAACCAAGGGGCCTCCGCTACCTTCTAAGGGGACCTGAATTAATTTTAATCAACCTACTGTCTAATCCATCTAAAAACGTTTTTTGGAAAATCTGGAAAAACAAACATTAAAATAAGCCAAAACATCTAGAACAAGATATTTATGTCAATTTAATATTTTTTCTTTAATTAATTTGGAATTAATTTTAATCCAGCCACTATCTAATCCATCCAACCCATCCTTTCTTGGAAAAATGAGGAAGTCTTTAAAAATGTAGACCTGGAAAAGTTATGCAAGTTAATAAAACCATTAATGTTCATAGGCATTTTAATAATGAATATTTAAAAATGAATACAACATTTTTCTAATCCTTATCTAGTAAATCATGAAGAACTGGAAAAGTTTGAATATTCTTATCTGCAGTATGGGGCCTTGGAGTTAAAAAGGTTGAGAAGAACTGCTTTTAACTGAGTTAAACACACTTGTCTGTAAATCAGAACTGTACCTTGCAATATATTGAGTAATATAATATTATTATTAAATAGCAATGAATAAATACTATTATTAATTTTACTTAATAATATTATAAATATTTAATATGAAATCATTAATTTTTTTTAAGGCTCCAGAAGGAATTTAAGAAATGATCTCCTGGTAGCTGCAGACTCCATAACCAACACAATGTCTTCACTGGTGAAAGAACTTAACTCAGGTAATATTGAATGTTCCTGATCAAACTCATGACTACCAATGATAGAATAAGTAATTTGCTGATGTTTAAACTTTGCCTTTGATGATGTTTAGAGGCTGGGAGTGAAACAGACAGCATCTCTGACCTCACATTCCCAACGTCAGACGTTCTCCACGCACGGAGCCTTTCAAGATCAGGGTAACAAAAAATGTTTGCTAAATCACCTGCTGAAGTGGGTGATCACGTGTCGTCCAGATCTCCTGGGCATGTGCTCACAGTGTTTCTGCTCTCATAGGGCAGCAGGTAAGCTGGAGCCGGGGGAGTTCTATGGACATGATCTGGAGAAGCAGCTGAACAGAGAGCTGAAGCTGGAGGAACGGCTCAGGCACACGCAGGAACAGGACAAGAATGTCCTGGTGAGACAGTTGAACATAAGGAGGCCTGTAATGCAGTAGTAAGATCAGCAGAGAGTATTGCATGTGAAATGTTGGAATATGCAAATTGTCAAATGACTCAACCAACCATCATCAGTCCCCGTTTTACTCTTTACATTTACATTTATAATCTTTGCATTATTAGTGTCTGTAGTGTCTATTTACACTATTCACAAGTGCAAATAGGCCACCTTGTTGGCTCTGCAGAGGCTATTTATTCCAGCAGCCATATCACCCTGTAGCCCAAGACTGGTTTCTCACTGAAGCTAAGCAGGGCTGAGCCTGGTCAGTACCTGCATGGGAGACCAACTGGGAAAACTAGGTTGCTGCTGGTAGAGGTGTTAGTGAGGCCAGCAGGGGGCGCTCACCCTGTGTGGGTCCTTACACCCCAGTATAGTGATGGGGACACTATACTGTAACAAGCACCGTCCTTCGGATGAGACGTTAAACCAAGGTCCTGACTCTCTGTGGTCATTAAAATTCCCAGGATGTCCTTCGATAAAGAGTAGGGGTGTAACCCCGGCATCCTGGCCAAATTTGCCCATTGGCCCCTGTCTATCATGGCCTCCTTATCATCCCCATATATATATATATATATATATATATATATATATATATATATATATATATATATATATATATATATATATATATATATATATATATATATATATATATATATATATATATATACAATTGGCTTCATCACTCTCCACCAATCAGCTGGTGTGTGGTGGGCGTTCTGGTGCAATATGGCTGCCGTCGCATCCTTCAGGTGGAGGAGGCTATATGTAAAGCGCTTTGAGTGCCTAGAAAAGCGCTACATAAATGTAACAAATTATTATTATTATTATTTACACTAACTCCGCCCACTGCGTCTGGTTTGGCCAGACAAAATTACTGAAGACACTGAATTGTCAACCGTAGCAATAGTGTAAGGGGTAAGGTGTGTGGTAGAACGTTTTGGTGCAAATCGACCTGAGTTTGAATCCACCTTTTGCTGAACTCACTCTACTCCCTTTTCCCCATCACATATCAGATCGGAAAGGCATTTATTTTCAAAAAGTTTTTTGAACATATTCGAAAAGTAGAAGTAAATCATCCAACGTGTTTAATAATAAGGTGTTTATCGGTTAGGGTTAGGGTAGGGCGAGGGGTATCCTAGTGAAAAATAAATATACTAAAATATATAACTAAAGTATACTACAAATACATTTACATATTACGTACTTAATATAAATTCCCTACAATTGTACTTTTAGTATACTAAATTGATTTACTTATAGTCTGCTAAATTGGAACAACTAATTTTGTACTTAATGTACTTTAGTTATCCAGAAGTAGTGCTGAGGTTCAACTATGTATACTTAAGTATATTTGATTGTGCTAAAATGCAAGTATAATTTATGTACACCTTTAATGCACTGCATTTAAAGACTTTTTATTATACAGAGATCACACTATCCTTACTAATAGTGATATTAAACACATTTTAGGCTTCATATTAAAAAATATGCACTGTGCAATAAAGTTTAATATTTATATCAGTAAGTCTCAAGCGATATGTCAGTAAATATGTTAATAGTTTTGTAGTATACTTAGTATGAAATAAATGTCTTTTAAAAACATTTTGGTATAGGTTTTTTCTCTAGGGTAGGGAGCATCCGTTTAACAATTTTAATAAATATAATAATTTATACTCAATGTTATTATTGCATACCGTTTAATGTACAACAACACTGAGGAGCAAATAGTATCTGCCACTAATTATAAGTATAAATAGCATCTAACTACTATTTACCCTTATTACAAAGAAATATTCCTGCCAAATATTAAGGAGGAAATAAGTTTTCATCATTGATAATAATCAGAAATGTTTCTTTAGAAGCCAATCAAGATATTAAAATGATTTCTGAAGGATCATGTGACACTGAAGACTGGAGTAATGATGCTGAAAATTCAGCTTTGCATCACAGGAATAAATTACATATTAAAATACATTTAAACAGAAAGTATTTAAGTTAAATTGTAACACTTTTTCACAGTATTACTTAATTTCTTTGATCAAATAAATGCAGCCTTGAGCAGTCTGCTTTTAAAAACATTTAAAAATCTTACTAACAACAAACTTTTGAACGGTAATTCGGCAGAATTAATTTAGCCTTAAATTAAATAATATGCATCAAGTGGTTTATATTTAAGATATAACCCCCCAAAAGAGAAATAATGTCTCATATGTTTCTGTATTCACATCAATATTGTTATCTACCCCAAAGCCATTTTTAAGTATCAAACTTTGGATGGATATTCTGGGAAATATGCCAACGGTGTGTCATGAGTACGTTGCATCATATATCAAATTTGATTTCTTTTTAATTGCTATAGAAATTAGATGAAATAGAAATGAAATACCCATTAAAGCAAATGGATATTTCATTGTAATGAACATATCCCCAGGCTGCTTCCAGGCACCTGTTCTTGAGGGCCAAGATGATGTTCATTTTAACTGCATCTGGACGAGTTTTGCATGCAAAGGAAAAAGTGGAGGGAAACCTGCTATCTCTGCTCCCATAAAAGTTTCATGTAATGCAACATTTCCACCAACTAAGGTCTTCGTCAGGCTGCATGCAACTATTACCGTTAAAGGCACAATATGTAATTTTCCATCACTAGTGGTCTCTTATTCAAAACAAAAGCGTAGCTTGATGACGCCTTGATTTCGTGAGCTTTTATTATGCCGCAGACGAGCGCTTCCACTTCTTCCGCTCATGCGTATGTGAGGGAACACAGTGCTGTTTTATCATATTAGATATGTTATTTGAGTGTGTTGAAAGTTGTTATAATGCTACTCTGTTGCACACTGCAGTGAGCTAGATCGATATTAGGCATGGTAAAACATGGTACTCGCGGTAAATCAAGAAAATAAGATTTAAACAGTAAGGGCCCTATTTTAATGATCAAAGCCAGGGGTGGCAAACTCCGGTCCTGGAGAGCCAGTACATAAAATAGCTTATCAAAAACTTGAAAAAATGAGCAGCATCTGCTCTCAAACGCTGGGGGTGTGTCCGCTGTCGCCGCCAAAACCACGCCCACTCGCGGGAAAGCTGCCGTTGCACTCAAGACAACACGTACTGATCACGACCGTCTATGATCACGACACAACAGGTGTAGGCGGGACGGGAGGATGAAGGCCGGGTAGTTGGTTCGGCCCCATTCTGCAGCGGATTGTCAGGGAATCCCAGTTGTCTCCGGTGAAAGTTTGTAAAACGATCCGGTGTAAAGTCACTGCAGAAGCGGGTGTTGGTGGCGATACTCAGCTATCCATCAAGGCAATGTTCACAACATTATTCCACCTCTTCTTGATCATCGTTTTTGTTTTGTAAGCTGTTTTGTAAGTTGTAGGCTATAGTAATCAACAGTACTGACAGTAACTCGCGATTGAGCGGGCGAACTGATGCAAATGTGCACTAGATATGATCGTATTAGGGGAGGAGCCAGGCTAGCCCCGCCCAGAAAATCCTGAACACAGCAACGGTGAAAAACTGTTTAACTTCTGAATTCAGTACTACATAGTTCACAGTCTTTGTAACGTGTTTCAGCAATACATTTCTAACATTTAGAATGTGTTTAAAAACAAATCTCAGAATTGCCTTTACAGAGACTTTAACGACGGGAAAAATGGTCGGCGTGCCTGGCGCATGGTCTAAAAGGGTTGTACCTAGTCTCTTAGGGCGTTTTCACACCTGAAAGTCTATCACATTGCAATTATGCGAGCGCACTAAAGAACTTTACATGACACACTTGCGTCCACTCGTTATCATCTATGTGGGCTGCATCTTGACATTGACTGGTTTGTAAACGGACGTGCGTCTGACGTCAACGTCTTTGACAAGAATGAATGAACGGACGCATATCGTGGCCACTATTGAACAGTGCGCATTGCTTGACTATTTTCTTTTCGTTACGTTTAAAAGTGGACATTTCAAGTTTTATATACACATATTTCTTATTTTTGTGAGACAAGTAGCCTGCTGAGTTTCGGTTTATTTGAGACGCGCTCCAGTTCATGTGCAAAGCATGTGATCGCTCCCGCGATTATTGTCTGCTATATACTATTTGCTTCTTATTTATTAAATCCAGGCGATTATCTGATTAAACGTTGATTAAAATTAAGATACAATTTATACGAAACGAAATTCACTTTAAATAAAGGCTTTCTAAGCAAAATCATACAAAATTTATTTCAAAATCATTTCTGACCTTCTGTCTTCTGACATATTGCGCATCTTTTCACTTTTCATAATCAATCTAGCCTAGATTGAATTTAAAAATAACATTATAATATTTAAACATAAACAGGAACTTCCTGTAAATGGTCTGAAAGTCCGAACCATACAGAAAATGCTTTCACACTAGAAACGAACCGAACCTTTGTTCAGTTTGATCTGGACCGAGACTCCCTCTTTTTGTCGGACCAAATTTCGTCTGTTTGGTCCGGACCATGGTACGGGGGGAGGTTTCACACCTGTAATTTTGATTCGGACCAAACTGAAAAGTCTGAAAATCCGGACCAAACAAGGTAGGTGTGAAAACACCCTTAAAGGTGCCCTGCCACACAAAACCGGTTTTAATTGTATTTTTTTTAAATATGTTAGGTCCATATGTGTTTGTGTTATGTCTTGAATGTGAAAATGAACTGCTACCTCCTCTGTCAGCTCTAACTACTGAAAAGAAATAAGCAGAGAAATCAGGCCATTTACAAAAGCTGGTCAGTTGCCTGAGCTCATTACTATTCATGAGCTCACCCAGTTGAGACCGCGCCCACAGAATTCGTCTAGCTCAGTGACAGTTTTCATATACAGCCAGCATGGCTGAACGTCATATATATATATATATATATATATATATATATATATATATATATATATATATATATATATATATATAGAGTTCAACATTATTATTCATGACCCTTCCAAATAAGGTTAAAACAGCCCATTTCATTCTAGGGACAAATCCTAGGGTTGAAAATGTAAATGTAAAACTATACATGGAGTATTTTTGCCCTTACCTGAGCCACATACCTTATATGTATATCAGAGAACAATTTAAAATATTGTATCAATGTATTCTATGACACCTTTAAATAACACATAAAATACTGTGCTTTTGACTTTATACAAGGTTTTTGTTGGTCAGTGGTCGATTTCAGTTCGGTTTCACAGTCGATTTCAGTTCCTCAATAGCAAGGTGCCATGAACATGCGCCTGAACAGAACAACGTTTTCAGACCAGCACGCCCATGGGCGAACAGATGGGGCAAATGTATTTGAACATTGTTCCTGTGGGTTTTGGATATTTTAATCCAAAAATCGTACATATTGTGCCTTTAATTTAGAATATTCTGATGATTTTAGCGTGGGACGGAAAGCCTTATGAGGAACACCTCGGCTTGATTCTGAGAATTTTAAACTTTCCTCGCTGCTGTTTTTTCCAGGTGACCTTACAAGAATAGCTGTGTTTAATAAGCAACGGTAAGCCTTCGCCCCTTGCGCTGTGACAGATGCAATACGACAGCATTTGAAGGTTGAAACGAAGGTTTTTCCTTTGTCTTTTTCTGTCCTCACAGACAGATGGAGCGACTCTGAAGCACTGTGCAACCAGACCTGAGCTGGAACATACACCACTTCTGAAAAGCATCAACTCGCAACAATACTGTGGTACACAACCCAATCTATAAATATAGAAATATATTTTTAGACTCAACAAAAAGTTTTAAGACAATACTGTGAACTGACTTTGGGAATTACAAATAATGGAACTGTCTACAACACCGCGAGTGCCATAAATCCAATGATTAGAGATTATTTCATTTACTTGGTGTTAATGTGTTCAGTTTGGTTTATTTCCGTGTGTGTCCGTTCCAAACGTGTACTGTATTGAAATATCTGTGGGGGTGGGCTTTACTGAAGCTGCTATCTTTACAAACAACATCTTTTATTGTACATTAAGCCTGGCCTGATGGTCTTTTAAAGCATATCACATATTAGGATTATGCTGTAGATTCAGTTTGTCCTTGAGAGTGGAATCATTTAATCATTTCTTTGATACACAAATACACTGCCTTAGCTTATCAGACTACGTTTGTTTTAATAGGTGGGTAGGTATGTGTACTATTCATTTTTAAAGACGAATCTCATGAATGCGTCACCAGGTCACATTTAATTTTAGAATCCCCAAAATAGAAATGCAGTATGTTTTGCATGAAGATAATGAAGCCTATTTTTAGCACCATTTATAGTTCTGACATTATTAAAAAAATTGTGCTTTCAATGCTTTTATTTAAATCAGTAGTAGATACTAGCATCATTTGCCGTTTTTAGTCATATAATTACTGTATATATTTCATCCTAAATAATACATTTCATAATATATCAATATATATATATATATGAGATTGTTCTTGCATTACAATAATTATTTGGCAGTAAAACTCGTTTATCTCTACATAATTTAACATCTTACTGGTTCTAAAATATAGAATTCATTCTCTTTATGCAAAATATATATATGATTTTTATGCTTTAGAGTCAAATATGACCTGGTTTCATGAGATTCATGCAAAACTTTGTACCTCTGGATTCAAAGGAACATATTATTTGACTCCAAAGTGAATATTTACCATGCTCTATTATTTAAAATGAGCTTTTTTGAGACAAACACTGAATGTGCTGTTATGTTGTTCAAGGACTGACAAGATGCCTTTTACAAAAGCATATTTTTGGTGTATGATATGTTGATCTGGAACATAATTATCACGCTTGGGTTGATTTCGTTGCTGAATATGAATTCCTTGTAAAGATGTCCACTCGACTGGTTTGGCTTTGGCCATCTCCAGACTCGTTCATTGATGTTTTTTTCTTTGATGTGCTACTGTCACACTGCATCGGTCACATTGATCACATGGTTTACTCCGAGCATTGCTTTTTCTGACGGGCGGTTATATGCCAGAACAAAAACAGCATTCGCAACCTGCTGCCAGCCGTTGAACTTTTCAGTGATTTTGCATGGTACTGAAGAAAAAATAAAAATATTATGTTGTACAAATATCATCAAGTGTCCACGGTGTTATTTTATATCATTTGGGCTATCAGTTTGTTAAAACTGATCCGTTCATTTATAGTGTTGTTGTACTCGAGACTGGTCTTAAAGGGATAGTTCACCCAAAAATGACAATTAGCCCATGATTTACTCACCCTCAAGTCATCCTAGGTGTATATAACATTCTTCTTTCAGACGAACACAATCAGAGATATATTAAAAATGTCCTGGCTCTTCCAAGCTTTATAATGGCAGTGAATGTTGCTCTGTTTTTGAAGTCCATAAAAGTGCATCTATCCATCATATAACTGCTCCACACTGCTTCTGAAGCGAAGCGATGCATTTGCGTAAGAAAATATCCATATTTAAAACTTTACTTCACAGAAAATGTCACGTACAGGGAAAGAGGACCCAAAAGCAGAAGGTGATTTGACAAAGTTTAATATATGAAATCAGTTCAGGCAAAATAACTCGGGCATGTAAATCCAACAGAAAGTCTCTCAGCGTAAACTCCAACAAAGGAATGTCTCAGTGCCAGGGAACGCCAAACCGTGGACCACTCACGTAAACTGGAGATCTGAACAGAGGAGAGACGAGGTGATAATATCCGCTAGAGATGAACCCGCTCCAGACAGGACTCGATAAGACAAGACAGAGGCTGGAATAGCAGGCAAACAGGTACGTAACATCTGGCAATAATCTGACAAAGAACAAGAGAAAGGAAGGACTAGAAATAGAGAGTCTAATCAGAGAAGGTGGGAAACAGGTGAGAACGATAGAGATAAAGAACGTGAATGTGTGTGCGTAAAAGAATGTAATAATGAGTGTGACCAGAAAAGGAAGGAAAAGAGAGAGAGAAAAGAACCAGGATCATGACAGAAAAAGTGTAACTGCCGTAACGATGGCGTTGGACGTAACGTAAGCGTGTTGAACTGCGAGAGGCGTTACACTTTCTGCTTAATACAGAAGGCGGTCCGCCGGAAGCTAGATATTTTACTTTCTAACGTGTAAAATGTGGATATTTTTCTTACACAAACCCATCAATTCGCTTCAGAAGGCCTTTATTAACTTGGAGCCGTGTGGAGTACTTTTATAATGGATGGATGCACTTTTTTTTGGTCTACAAATGTTGGATTAGCCAGGACCTTTTTAATATAACTCTGATTGTATTCGTCTGAAAGAAGAATGTCATATACACCTAGGATGAGTGAATTACGGGATCATTTTCATTTTTGGGTGAACTATCCCTTTAAGACAATTTTTTGATGGTCTCTGTCTAGGTCTCCGGACTTGGGATTTTGTTTCAAGACTAGTCAAGACCACAACTGCTGGGATATTACTAAATCGCCGGTGCATTTATTTATTAACATCATTATTGTGATTGGATGATGCAATCAATAACTTATTTCTAATTTGATTTATTTATTGTGCCGGTTCAGAAATTAATTAGGGATTGTGTCAAAAATGTCACCAAAATGAATACAAATGCTCACAAAATGTCAAGATTTTGTTGCAAAAAATTACTTCTGGATTTGTAAAGAGTGAGATCTGGATTTTTTTAATTATAACCTGTGATATAATTAACAAATATCACAAGTGCAAGAGATCATTTTTCACAAATTTGAGCATGACTGCAAACATCATATTGATTTTATACAAATATTCAATAAAAAAATGTAAAACATTATTCTCAGCTTAATTTATACATTTGTAATTGACCAATTCAGATGCATCTTCTGTACCACCCCTGCAGTATAAAGATGAATTTTGTTGTTAATTATTAATAATTAATTATTAATAGTTAATAATTATTTTGTTGCAAATTAGTAAATTTGATTGGTAACAGTTCTATATAGTGTCTTATTTAGGGTGACCATATTTTGAGTACCGAAAACCAGGACACTCGGCCCGGCAATGAGATACTCAAATGATACTCGAAGTTTACTCAAAGATTCCTTATTCATTTCAATACATTTAAAGTATGCCCCCTCTGTATGGATAGAAAACTGTTATATTAGGGACATGACTTGAAAACAGGACATGAATTTAAGGAGTGCTGGGCTGGTCTTGGTCTCAACACACACTGGTCTTGGTCTCGGATTAGGGGGTCTTGACTACAACACTGTTCATTTCAAATAATTTGGCACAAAATGCTCTTCTAACTGTTGAATTGTCATGTTGATGCAATGCACACAACAGCCACTAGATGGCGCTGTTGAACAATTCGATATCTTTTCCCAATAAGACGACAAAAATCACATTAAGAAAAAATAAATAAAATCAACTAAACATCGATTAGTCAAATTGAATGAACGATGTTAAAGATAAAACATTATAACATTTTTCCAAAAACGAATTCAATAATTTGGGACGCTTTTGAACTATTAAAGTGACTTTTACCTCACAATATGCTATTTGACTTTCTACCTACACACAGTGACTTTATTAGTTAATAATAATATATAGTATCATTATATTAGTTTATTAGGCTGTCTGCTCCCCATAAACTTAGCTTTTTATCGTCATTCAAACGTTTCCCGTCGTGATAAATTAACGCATCACTCAATTTTTCCTTGAATACATAAAACATCCGGAAACCACAGGCAACTGTATTCAACGAGCAGCGCACTGCTTTCCTATTGGCCAAGAAAGACAACATCCGTTGCTTCCGTCAACCAATCGTCCGAGCGAAGGGAGGAGCAAATGAGAAAAACAACGGTCAGTCTATTGATCAACCAATCAGCGGATAGTCGAAGGGCCATCCGCCAATCAGCGGCGGCGGGTGGATAGGTGTTTTGTGCTGATGGTTCACTGAGGCGCTGGAGGGTGGGGTTCGAATCGAGAAGCGCAGCTGGTTTGGTCGGATTTACTATTGAGTTCACGGGTGAGTCGAGCTTATATCAGGCGCTGTCTTTAAACTCTTACTGTGATTTCTTTTTATAGAGAGGTTTGGTTTTGCAATGGCAGGACTGAGCCTATGGGAAACCATCGCTTCATATTTAATATTGCCATTAAGTTCAAAGATCAAGCAGGCAGAGTAGCTTGTTAGCGTAGCGCCAGCTGTTCATTACGTTCAAGTGCTTTGATGATGGTCTCATCATGGTCATAACTTTAACCCTTTATATGTTTTATGATGGCGTGGCTAATAAATGCATCATATCACTTCTGACACAAATTTGTACTGTTGTATTTTTCTTTTGTAATTAACATGAAGTTGTTAATTTGCTAAGCACACTTCCTGTTCTTAGATAAATATGTTTAGGTTGCAACTTTTACCTCGATGCTGGACGTTTAGTCCACATATTGAACACATTTGCACAAAGAAATAAAAGATTAAAGTGGCTGCATAACCATTTTCTGCCTTGAGGGGGAAACGAGCCAACAAAAGACAATTGAACAGCCTGGTGCAATTAAAAATGCAGTAATCTGCAACTCAAGCAGCTCAATGTCTGCATGTTTAACATTTCAGTGCTCCTTCAGAAACATACCTGACCCAAAAAGTCAAAAGTCTGAGATCATTGGTGCATTCTTTTCTATACAAGACAAATTATATTGTCAGCATGTGAAATTCTTTTCAAAATGCATATGAATGTTTTAGTATGTATTTCGGGGTATTTTTCTAGGGGTGCGATATGATAATTTTGGCCCATACCGATAATTCTTTATATTTGAAAGCCGATAACCGAGATTATATATATATATATATATATATATATATATATATATATATATATATATATATATATATATATATATATATATATATAATAGCCAAGAGCACTGGATTACCTGATCCTGGATAGCAAAACATGGGATTTCCAAATCCAGATCATTTTGATCCAGATTAAATGTTTTGAACAACTGACCCCATGTTATCAAGTTGCAAAACAACATCTGTTTTCACACTTGTATAAATGAAATAAAAGTAAGAGTTAATCTAAGTTCAGCATATTTGTGTACATTACAGTTGCTATAATTAAACGGTATTATTAGCTTATCAAATCTATATCTATATCACAGTGAGGAAAATAAGTATTTGAACACCCTGCTATTTTGCCAGTTCTCCCACTTGGAAATCATGGAGGGGTCTGAAATTGTCATTTTAGGTGCATGTCCACTGTGAGAGACATAATCTAAAAAAGAAAATCCAGAAATCACAATATATGAGTTTTTAACTATTTATTTGTATGATACAGCTGCAAATAAGTATTTGAACACCTGTCTATCAGCTAGAATTCTGACCCTCAAAGACCTGTTAGTCTGCCTTTAAAATGTCCACCTCCACTCCATTTATTAACCTAAATTAGATGCACCTGTTTGAGGTCGTTAGCTGCATAAAGACACCTGTCCACCCCATACAATCAGTAAGAATCCAACTACTAACATGGCCAAGACCAAAGAGCTGTCCAAAGACACTAGAGACAAAATTGTACACCTCCACAAGGCTGGAAAGGGCTACGGGGAAATTGCCAAGCAGCTTGGTGAAAAAAGGTCCACTGTTGGAGCAATCATTAGAAAATGGAAGAAGCTAAACATGACTGTCAATCTCCCTTGGACTGGGGCTCCATGCAAGATCTCACCTCGTGGGGTCTCAATGATCCTAAGAAAGGTGAGAAATCAGCCCAGAACTACACGGGAGGAGCTGGTCAATGACCTGAAAAGAGCTAGGACCACCGTTTCCAAGGTTACTGTTGGTAATACACTAAGACGTCATGGTTTGAAATCATGCATGGCACGGAAGGTTCCCCTGCTTAAACCAGCACATGTCAAGGCCCGTCTTAAGTTTGCCAATGACCATTTGGATGATCCAGAGGAGTCATGGGAGAAAGTCATGTGGTCAGATGAGACCAAAATAGAACTTTTTGGTCATAATTCCACTAAACGTGTTTGGAGGAAGAAGAATGATGAGTACCATCCCAAGAACACCATCCCTACTGTGAAGCATGGGGGTGGTAGCATCATGCTTTGGGGGTGTTTTTCTGCACATGGGACAGGGTGACTGCACTGTATTAAGGAGAGGATGACCGGGGCCATGTATTGCCCGATTTTGGGGAACAACCTCCTTCCCTCAGTTAGAGCATTGAAGATGGGTCGAGGCTGGGTCTTCCAACATGACAATGACCCGAAGCACACAGCCAGGATAACCAAGGAGTGGCTCTGTAAGAAGCATATCAAGGTTCTGGCGTGGCCTAGCCAGTCTCCAGACCTAAATCCTTGAGAATCTTTGGAGGGAGCTCAAACTCCGTGTTTCTCAGCGACAGGCCAGCAACCTGACTGATCTAGAGAAGATCTGTGTGGAGGAGTGGGCCAAAATCCCTCCTGCAGTGTGTGCAAACCTGGTGAAAAACTACAGGAAACGTTTGACCTCTGTAATTGCAAACAAAGGCTACTGTACCAAATATTAACATTGATTTTCTCAGGTGTTCAAATACTTATTTGCAGCTGTATCATACAAATAAATGGTTTAAAAAATCATACATTGTGATTTCTGGATTTTTTTTTAGATTATGTCTCACAGTAGTGGGAGAACTTGCAAAATAGCAGGGTGTTCAAATACTTATTTTCCTCACTGTATGTTGACTCTAAACTCTGAACCACTGAATGCTCAACCAATAATGCAGTAATATACAACTAATCTTAAAATTCTCCACCAGTAATTTATTAATTATTATGTCCAGATTTATTGTAGAAGACCTATATGGAAACCCACCTTTACTATCAATATGGCTATGTAATTCTTTGTAGCTATTAACTTTAATAATATTTTTGATGCATGTTAATTTTCCAGACTCCAGATATTTATCTGAATGTCTCATATAGGGTGATAATAAGTAAATGCTTATTAGCTAAAGCTCACCTTGAATAACGTCAAATGCAATTGATTCATACTAATTCGTATATAGAACATCAACAGATGTTTTCCTTAAAGATGCCGTCTTGTTTTAGATCTCATAGATATTGTGTAGGTTACACTGTAAATGACACTCCAGACGTGATCATTTTCTATAGACAAACTGTAGCGTAGTGTTGGTTTACTGTTAATATGAAGCCGTGTTGAAGCTTGAGAAAACTATAAATACTCTCACTAATGTTTTTCCACTTGTGATGTCGCTTTATTTGAAAAGTATGAGAACTTCTTCAATCAGTGACTAGGCCTTTGCTCATGACCTGGATAGATTTATCGATCTGTTTTGACTCTAAAAACCATAGATTTGATTGATTGGAGAGACTACGTTGTAAAGATGTCACACTATATACATTAACAGGAGCCGTATCTAAACATTGAGTAATGCGTGTATATACCGTATGTATATATACAATATATTAAATCACAGTACTCTGCAATACAGTGAAGAATAATGAGCCATTTTTTATATTCATTTATTTATTAGTGCGGTGGAAAAATTAATTGTGATTAATCGCATCCAAAATAAAAGTTAGTGTTTACATAATATATGTGTGTGTACGGTGTATAATTATTATGTATATATAAATACACACGCACATGTATATATTTAAGAAAAATGTTATGTTTTGCATAAAAAAATTATATTTATATAAGATAAAATATATATAAAAAGTATATACATGCAAATATTTCTTAAATATATACATATATGTGTGTGTATTTATATATACATAATAATTATACACAGTACACACACATATATTATGTAAACACAAACTTTTATTTTGAATGCGATTAATCACCATTAATTTTTCCCCAGCAACAATGTTATTTCTGCAATGCAAAGCTGAATTTTCAGCATCATTACTCCAGTCTTCAGTGTCACATAATCCTTCAGAAATTATTCTAATATGATGTTTAAGAAACCTTTTGTATTAATGTCATCATATTATTTCTAGATTTTATTTGTGTGTTAATAGTTTAGTAGTAGTTTATAAATAGTTAGTAGTTTAGTCATATATTGGAATATCTGTGCCAACCTATAACATGTTTATGAACCTTTAACACACATTTTTACCCATGCATGAAATATGAACTAATATGGGGAAAATGTAGCCTAGAAATCTAGACGCACCCTAGCGGCAGCAAATCTAATTTGCAGCCAGGGTTGTCTAGCAACTCTCCGTTGGCTTGCGAGCTGGAAATACCAAACTCTGGTCAGGCCAATCACATTGTGTATAGAGTTGGTGGGCGGGCTTAACATAATGACGGCAGAGTTGATGCGGTTCCGCGTGCTACTTGTAAACAAAGAAGCTGGCGAACCGCGTCATTCGAATCGGCTTTGGCCGCGACTCTGGAAGACTTGGAGTTCAGGTTTTCTTTGAGAAAAGAACAAAGAACGGCACTGAAGTCATTCTTAAGAAAGGAAGATGTGTTCAGAGATTTGCCGACCGGATACGGCGAAAGTTTAATCTATCAACTAGTTCCGCTTCACCTTCTTCATCGTTACTCTGGTTGGTTGTAGCCCTGTCCTATTGCGTGCAGAGGGAATGTGAAAGACAGCCGTTTATCCCGCCCCTCGGATTGAGCTTCAATGGTGAGTTCCCAGACCCAACATCTTGATGTGGGTCTGGCTTGTCAGGCTAGGGAAAATGCAATAAAAAATCTGCTTACATTCTTTATTTTAAGGTGACAGTTACATTGCTATAGAGTTGCGGTTAGGGTTAGTTACTTGTAATTATGCATAATTTACTGTTATTCATATAGTTAGTACATGTTTTAAGGTGTTACTATGTCACTAAAATAGTGTTTCCAAAAGTATGGACAAATTTCAGGCCGATATGCAGGCCTGTCTTTAGAAGGAGACACCTAGGAGTTTTTTTCTGGGTCCTATGAAGAGGGCTGACCTCTTGGGTATATTCATATTCATATACAGGTGCTGGTCATATAATTAGAATATCATCAAAAAGTTAATTTATTTCACTAATTCCATTCAAAAAGTGAAACTTGTATATTATATCCATTCATTACACACAGACTGATATATTTTAAATGTTTATTTCTTTTCATTTTGATGATTATAACAGACAACTAAGGAAAATCCCAAATTCAGTATCTCAGAAAATTTGAATATTACTTAAGACCAATACAAAGAAAGGATTTTTAGAAATCTTGGCCAACTGAAAAGTATGAACATGAAAAGTATGAGCATGTACAGCACTCAATACGTAGTTGGGCTCCTTTTGCCTGAATTACTGCAGCAATGCGGCGTGGCATGGAGTCGATCAGTCTGTGGCACTGCTCAGGTGTTATGAGAGCCCAGGTTGCTCTGATAGTGGCCTTCAGCTCTTCTGCATTGTTGGGTCTGGCATATCGCATCTTCCTCTTCACAATACCCCATAGATTTTCTATGGAGTTAAGGTCAGGCGAGTTTGCTGGCCAATTAAGAACAGGGATACCATGGTCCTTAAACCAGGTACTGGTTGCTTTGGCACTGTGTGCAGGTGCCAAGTCCTGTTGGAAAATGAAATCTGCATCTCCATAAAGTTGGTCAGCAGTAGGAAGCATGAAGTGATCTAAAACTTCCTGGCATACGGCTGCGTTGACCTTGGACCTCAGAAAGCACAGTGGACCAACACCAGCAGATGACATGGCACCCCAAACCATCACTGACTGTGGAAACGTTACACTGGACCTCAAGCAATGGATTGTGTGCCTCTCCTCTCTTCCTCCAGACTCTGGGACCCTGATTTCCAAAGGAAATGCAAAATTTACTTTCATCAGAGAACATAACTTTAGTTGTTTTCTTTAACATTGTCTTTAGCACAGGCGAGACGCTTCTGACGCTGTCTGTTGTTCAAGAGTGGCTTGACACCAGGAATGCGACAGCTGAAACCCATGTCTTGCATACGTCTGTGTGTAGTGGTTATTGAAGCACTGACTCCAGCTGCAGTCCACTCTTTGTGAATCTCCCCCACATTTTTGAATGGGTTTTGTTTCACAATCCTCTCCAGGGTGCGGTTATCCCTATTGCTTGTACACTTTTTTCTACCACATCTTTTCCTTCCCTTCGCCTCTCTATTAATGTGCTTGGACACAGAGCTCTGTGAACAGCCGGCCTTTTTTGCGATGACCTTTTGTGTCTTGCCCTCCTTGTGCAAGGTGTCAATTGTCGTCTTTTGGACAACTGTCAGGTCAGCAGTCTTCCCCATGATTGTGTAGCCTACAGAACTAGACTGATGCTGCGTTCTATTATTTATCCGTGTCGGAGCTCCGACTAGGAAGACAGACGTTACCTAGCAACACGCACCAACACGCCCCCTTTCCTCGGATTTTGCCGCTCGGAAGTTTGGACAACCGTGAGGACACCGAGCAAGAATTCCGAATCGGAATACAAGATGGCTGCGACCTGTGTGACTTTAAGTACGAATTGTTTTCATTGTTTTTGGACCGATTTAGTTGTTTAAATGTTCATTTGGCAAAGATGTTCAGATATCTCTATGCCTAGTAGACCTACAACAAACGTTCATTAAAAAGGGTCCTGTACCCGCCTTTTTCAAACTGGCGCAGCGCTGACTCGCGGTAGGTAACGTTAGAAAATGCATGATTTGATTTGATAACGTTAACCTAGATTATTGTTAGCTATTATTATATAACCAAGTGTGTGTGCGGAGTGTGGAGCGGCCAGTGCTACCATAGCAACAGCTTTCCGGGTGGCGTCCATGTTTTTCTCCGACTCGGACGCGCAAAACATACCAGAACGCTTGAAGTGTGGAAGTGACGTCATATCCGAGGGCCGAGTCGGATCGTTGACCATAATAGAACGCACCATGAGAGACCATTTAAAGGCCTTTGCAGGTGTTTTGAGTTAATTAGCTGATTAGAGTGTGGCACCAGGTGTCTTCAATATTGAACCTTTTCACAATATTCTAATTTTCTGAGATACTGAATTTGGGATTTATGGCGGTAATACACCATTTCGTTGTTTGTCAACCGCCAATAAATATCAAATAATAATAAGAAGAATTTGGGATTTATAATCATCAAAATTAAAAGTAATAAACATTTGAAATATATCAGTCTGTGTGTAATGAATGAATATAATATACAAGTTTCACTTTTTGAATGGAATTAGTGAAATAAATCAACTTTTTGATGATATTCTAATTATATGACCAGCACCTGTATGTGACCCTGGACCACAAAACCAGTCATAAGTCGCACGGGTAGATTTGTGGCAATAGCCAACAATACATTGTATGGGTCAAAGTTATCGATTTTTCTTTTATGGCAAAAGTCATTAGGATATCAAGTAAAGATCATGTTTCACAAAGATATTTGGTAAATTATGTTTGTAAATATATCAAACATGCATTATTAGTAATAATATACATTGCTAAGGTCTTCATTTGAACAACTTTAAAGGCGATTTTCCTCAATATTTAGATTTTCTTGCTCCCTCAGATTCCAGATTTTCAAATAGTTGCATCTCTGCCAAATATTGTCCTATCCTAACAAACCATACATCAACGGAAAGCTTATTTATTCAGCGTCATGGTGTATAAATCTCAATTTCCAAAAAAAAAATACTCTTATGACTGGTTTTGTGGTCCAGGGTCACGTATATAATTTGTAATATATGTATTTAGGAAGAGGCAAAGTTACTCCAACACCCTGGCTCAAATCTAAAGCACCCCTCCCAAAGTCACATGACTGTCGTTCCGTGAATCACCTGCGAGGTCGCTGTTGAGTCGCTGGCAGAGACACACATCCATACACTCACACATACACACACACACGGGATTTACACTGAGAACAAGCAGGCAGACGGCAGGGAACATCCCCGACGTCCCTTTCCTAGTCCGTTCGAGTAATTCACAGAGCCAAATGCCCGGTCCGACCCAAGCTCTGTCCCCCAATGGAGAGAACAACAACGACATCATTCCGGACAACGGCACCAACATCATTCCCTACAGAAAGAACACAGTGCGCGGAGAGCGCGCCTACAGGTACACCACTGCCATTACCATCCGCCGGCCGCTTTACAAAGAAACCCCCGCTTTAAACGCGCTTACAATCAATGCATTTAACCGAAAATATCAAGATCATCCGTTTGAATCCATGCATTCCCAATGCACTCGCTCGGGAACCCCCGACTCCCATTATGGCTGCGTTATTTATCTATTGGTGGGGCTTTTCCTGAGCCAGCTATGGCGTTTTCCCGATGGTGCAACCATTAAGAAACCATGTTAAAAGCGTTTTAGTGATTGCGTTCGTGCTTTGAGGGTTTTCCCCAAATGTTATGCACATGATGTAGGATGGATGTATGTCGGGATGTACGCTGACAGGGTGCTTTCCCAGGTTTTGACAGTCCATGGCCTGTATGTTCACTAAGCAGTCAGCCATTGCGTAATGTAATTCATTTCATCCTAGTCCCAAAATGTGTTCAAATTGACTGTTGTGTCGTGCATATCGTGCCTAATACCAGTTCATGTTTCGTGCATGAGCGAAAAAACGATTGTGTGTGTTTTACGGGACGATGAACATGTTTTGGGTTGATTGCTTTTGTTGACACTGATTTTTTTCCCTCCCCCTTCATTCCAACATCTCACTAAACTGTTTATCTTTCCTGCTAAATTTAGATGAATCTGCTCTTTAAGCACAAAAGCACTGTCTGGAAATGCAATGTGCTTTTAAGCTTATTAAAGCCTGGAGAAATTAATATGGGGGTAGATTTGTCATCCTGGAGGGTTTTAAAGAAATCTTAAATGGGAGATGTGGGTTTTCTTGAGGGATTCAGTTTATTATTCATATGATGATGCACTAGGAATTGAAGGGGATTGGGATTGATGTGCTGGATCTTCTATTTGCTTTAATCTGAAATTGGATTCAGTCAGTTGAATTAGGTTAGTTTATTACATGTAGTAAGTTGAGATGATCTTTGATATGTTCATATGCTTAATTGTGAACTATTAATAACTGGATGTGGACAGCATTGCTTTTTTTACTTGTGCATAGTGTTGATTTGTTATAGTTTTTTCATTATTATTATTTTTAAACAACCAGTTTGTACTAGGGATTCATTATATTTCAGGACCATGTCCATTATAATCTGAAATATTGAACCTTTTTTTTTTTTGTCAGTGTAAATGCTTGTTTATTGCAATTTTTTTGGTGTCCCACTGTGCGACTTTCTAAAAAAATTATAATCTGTCTTTCATAATGTTGCCTAAATTAATTTAAACATTGAGACATTGACTTAACATTGACAAGTGTTTGGTTTGCTTTTTTTATTTTATTTTTAGACACAATAGTATAGATTTTTAGGACTGGTCATATATAGGTTATCAGCCATAACATGAAAATAATTCTCAATTTATATAATTTTGGCAAGAATTTGAATATTGGCGCCTTCCTAGTTTGTTTTATTCACCCAATCAAATTGTGTTTTGTGCTAAACGGAGAAATGTTTCAAATCTATTATCACATCAGCAGCTTTTCAAGGACACAAGTTTAAGAAAATATTAATAATATTTTTTTGTGTGAAGCAAATGTATAGTCTGGCACTAAAAGCTTTTCTCAGATCGAAAATTTCTATATTTGTGCATACATTAAAAAATAGTTGCTTTTAATGTTAGTTTTGAGTAACTTTTTGAAAAAAATGGGATGGATAGAATTGATGAGCTCAAATTGTGTATGAGAACAAACAAAAGCTCAATGGCTTCTGTTTAACATTGTGGAGTGTTCTATATGTCTTTATATTTACGATATCACCTAGTTGACATTGGGATCATGTTACACAGTGTTTACAGGCAAAACTTGCAGTGCTAGACATAACAGGAATTCAAATTCAAATTCAGTAACATGTAAATCATGGGCCTTTTGTTGTGTCAGTTCAGTTTCTAAGTATTAGAAATATTTGAATCACTTAGAAATGCTTTGCAGTGGCACAGTTTCATATTTTTAGTCACAAAGAAAGCATTATATAGTGAGCAGGCTAAACTGGACGCCAACTGTAACAATAACAATGAAGATATAGCCTAGTTCTAAAAATCGTTCTAAATGTAAAAAAAATAAAACTAGAATATATATATAACGAGAATGGAACAGAGAAACAATATCATTGGAATCACTTTCAGAACGATTTCTTCCAGCTGAACGATAAAAACATTGACAGCCAATCAGAATCAGTCCTGCTTTATAAAGAGCTCAAGCATTTAAAGTGGGAGACGACAAATCTGCAGTGTTATTGCTCTTGGTGTGAACGGTCCCGTAAGATAATTAAATTAGACTGGGTGTAACCGGTCCTACTCGACCCGCTCCGAGTGGTATTCGAACCTGGGTCTTCGGCCTGGGACGCGCTAACAAGGATGCTTAAGATTGCGCACCTCATGAGGCCAAGCGAGTGGGCATTACGAGTGGGATTCGAACCATGGTCTCTGGCGTGGGAAGCAGGCATGCTAACAAGTCGCTAACAAGAGCATCAGTCGCTAGTGTGCCTCTTGAGGCCAGGGGAGTGAGATTTACACCGCTCATTCCCATCCGGCTTCGAGCGGGATTCGAACCGGGGTCTCTGGCATGGGCGGTGGCCGTGCTAACAAGGACGCTAAAGAGTGACCCTCCTGAGGCCAGGGGAGGTGAAGTGAGGTTTATATGCACAGCTCTCACTGGCTTACGTCCGTTACATTGGTACACTACTGTTATAGTGTATGCATTGTAAATACTTCAGAATAGCAGAGCTGATAGTGCGTTCAGACTTTGAGCTGTCCTTCACTACATCTGCACTACATCTGCACACGATTCTGACGGTGATGATGGTGATGATGATGATGTTTATGTCTCGTCCACAGCTGGGGGATGGCGGTCAACGTGTATTCTACCTCAATCACCCAGGAGACTATGAGCAGGCATGACATCACGGCCTGGGTGAACGATCTGCTCTGTCTAAACTACACTAAAGTGGAGCAGCTGTCATCAGGTATGTGAACCTCCCAACTTAAACTAGCACTGACACTCATTAGACACAAAGACCAATAATCCCAGAGGATTTACACTAAGGCATTTTGCTAGTGCCCGCCTGTTTGGCCGAAGGGCTGCTGCTACCTTTAAACATTTGTGTAATGCGTTTGTCTGTCTGCTCAGTAAAGCTGTTGTAAATTCTCAGCTGCTTTAGGTAAAACTGCCATGATTTATAAACCTGGGAATAGAGTAAATCACATTAAAAACATTAAACTAGAACCTTTTTACTACAGCCCAAAAAAAAAAAATGTAAAGATCGATTTGTATTGTCTGATAATGGGGTTTGTACCATGGTTTTTACAGTTAACTGAATCTAAAACCATAAAAAAACACTACTTTATATAAAATACAATATTAAAAGCAATTTTTATTTCTTAAAAACTGAAATAAAAATATAAAAATGATTAAAAAATTCTATAGTAGTATCTCAATGATACTAAAATAACACTGGTTTCGTAGCATTAAATGTATTGTGTGCAGTGTTGCATGCTATATTTAATTTGAAACCATTTCATTTAATTCTTGTATAATTTTTATACATGCAATTTTAAATGACTACATGGACATTTTTCATACCACAGGACTATTTAAATGAATTGCAAAACAGCTAAAAGGTAACATTTTTAGATGCATTTCAATCTTTCATCGAGTACTTTAGCTTTTAATCTGAAATGACTACATTACTTTTGATCAACTGCTATGATTAAGTGTCGTTTGCATTTGTTTCATTAGTTGTGACATTTTCTTCAGGTCATTCACAACCCTCAGATGATCAGTTCAGCCCTTTGTGTGATTTTTGCATGATGGGATTTTGCAGGAGAAATGGGATTTCAGAAGGAGTTTGATGAACAATAAAAAAGGAATTATGTTGATGAATGGTAAATATAGGCTAATAAAGCCCGGTAATTAAACTAAAGAAGACTTTATAAATGCACGCATAGCATTATTTATATTTGTAAATATGGGCTTGTGTGTTATGATTTTTAGTATGTAATTAATCATTTTGGAAATATATATCTTTACCAGGTTACTGTGATTTTACAGACCTAGAAATGTTAATGGAATGTATTAAATCTTTAAAAATATGATTAAATAACAGTATAATGTTCTTATATCTTAATAAATCTATATTTATTCTAGTTAAAGGGTTACTTCAGCGATTTAGCATTAAGCTTTGTATCAGTAGAAACCCGGTAGTATATTCGAATAATCGTGACCCCCCCCCCCCCCCCCCCCCCCCCATATCCCCCTGAGACGAGAGATTTATGTATTTTATATCTGGAAAAAACCCTCC
Organism: Romanogobio albipinnatus; assembly: GCA_023566225.1. Lineage (NCBI taxonomy): Eukaryota > Metazoa > Chordata > Actinopteri > Cypriniformes > Gobionidae > Romanogobio > Romanogobio albipinnatus. Next base: position 36,867,415 of record CM042260.1, on the reverse strand, counting down.
AATGATGCAAATATCGGCATTTTGCGTCATCGGAGGCTTTTTGGGCCAGAGGTTAGTAGTAGGAGTTATTTCCGCATGTTTTCAACCTGCCCACAGGGGTGGGATCTCACTCACAGAATGTAAGACAGACGGCTGCACTAAGGGTGTGAACCTACACTGGTCTCACGGTTCGGTTCGATTACGATTATCATGCCATCGATTCGGTTCGATATCGCGATGCATCACAATGCATTGACGATGCACTGAATCCTCATGTATATCATTTTGTCAGTCAGTTATATGAACTGAACCTTTCATTTTACCTGCTCAAAGAAAACACTCTTCTTGAATGTATCAAACAACAAACAAAACTCAAGTCTGGGCACAGAAGACAACAGGAGCATTTAGAACAAATACACAATATACTAAAAGCCACTTCAGGAGGTGGTCTGGGCCGCATTACAGTGAAAGCTAATGTCTAAATGCATCTAGTTGTTGAAACGCACAGCACGTGTCTTCTCCAGGTCGTGCTTACCAGGTTGTTCATAAAAGCCGAAATGTGCCCAGATGTCAGCTTTTAAAGTAGTTGGAGCATTTTGAATTACTCGCACTCGCGTCTCGGCTCCCTCTGCCATTGTATGCTACAGCGACAAAGCACGTGTGTAACAAATGACGGCAGAAAAGCGTCAGTACATTATAACCGGTTACGGTTATTAATTTCGACACCCCTAGGCCACACGTACATTCATAACGGAGTGGTGCAGAGCAAAGTGAGTGTATTCAATGAATTCCTATGAAAGTTAAGCTTCCATAGACATGAACTGAAAACGCGCCAGATTGGACACGCACTGTGCGGCCGTGAATGACTGACAATGCGGCCGTGAATGAATGCCGTGCTCATTTTAAAATTAGCGCCAATTTGGGGTGGGTTGCTTGAATTGTGGGTTCATGAAAAAACAACAACAAAACGATACAATGACAAACTCACTTAAAGGTAGGGTAGGTAAGAATTGGTTAACTTTTTTTCCAAATTTGTTTAAAGGTCCCGTTCTTCGTGTTTTTTTGAAGCTTTGATTGTGTGCAATATAACATGTGTTCATGTTTTGCGTGTAAAAAAACACCGTATTTTTCACACAATGTACTTATCTGTACACCGCTGTTTTCACTGTCCTAAAAACGGCTGACGAGTTCCTTGTTCTATGAAGTCCCTCCTTCAGAAATACGTAACGAGTTCTGATTGTGCCAGCGGTTCCTGTGTTGTGATTCGACAGCAGCTTAGCGCACGTAACTTGCAAGGAAAGGTCACGCCTCTTAACGGGAGATGTATGCGCTCAATGATCTCTACAGCGTCCCTGGGAAAGCCAAACAAAGGTGATTTGACTCCGGGATGAAAATAACAGCGTCTCAACGACATGGTGACAAACACAGTCAAACGCAACAATTCCTTTTCTCCACGCAACACTTCCTCTTCTCCACGTGGGACAGCAACAAGACCACGCCCCCTTTTTTCGCGTATTCTTGTGGGCGGAGGTTAGTCTGTTCTACTGACGTAATTAATGAAGGAAGTACCAGGATGTAGTCCAAGCCGGCCGTTCGCTGTAGGCTTTGAAAGGAAACTTCTGTTAAATAAAATATCTTGCTTGGCATTGAACTTTGAGCTTTATAATTTTACAGGTATTATTTATGCTCTAACAGCAACATTACACACTAACTAAAGTTTGAACAATGGGATCACGAAGAACGGGACCTTTAAACTTTCTTTATATATCAATACATAATTAAAATGTAAGTACTCTGAAAAAGAAAGTATAAAAATTGAGTGTCTGTAGACCTCTCACGACTGTTTTAAAGACAGCTCATTATTTCCATTCACTCCACCTTCTCCCTTCTGGGCTCTTTCCAAAGCCACGCCCCCAAAACACATGAACGCGCTACGTGTACTAGCTTTTACACATGCATTTTGTTATCTAAAGTTAAATTTTGCGAAATTCAACACGACAGCGATCAACTTGAGCTAAGCATATTGAGTATTTATCATCTCTACTAATGGCTCGCTAAGTGTATAACATTGTAACTTTATGCTAAGTAATGTTATGTTAGCTATATTAGGCAGCTACGTGTGCTAGTGATACATGCTTCATGAAAACATAAACCAAAAAAATGTATAATCAAAATGAAAGATTACCTGTCCAGCAGAAATACAGCCATCAAGGAGTCGCTTTTCAGCCCCTTGAGGTCCCTCAGTTCTCGCCAGCGTTGGAAAGCCACGCCGATATTTTCTCGCGTTTGATTTCTTTGTTTATCCAAAGACTTTTTGTGCATTGCCTATTCTTGTACCGTCTTCCTTTTTTTGCATTGTTTGCCTTTGCTGATTGCAAAACCCGGCACTGTGAATTTTGAATGCTCTTTATTTGCCATTATTTTGCTCTTCCTAGGTTTCGTGCCTCTTGAACTCCTCAAATCAAATGGGTGCGCGCATGTGGGCAGATCCTGTAGCAAAAGGGGTGGTAGCCATGGTAGCGAGAGAGAGAGAGAGAGAGAGAGAGAGAGAGAGAGAGTGACAGTCGCCCAAACCAATCACTTGTTTCGTCCCGGACGAAAATAATAAGCAGTGTTTATTGCAGATTAAAAACTTTAAGAGTCTCTCAATTTTTATACTCTCTTTTTCAGAGTACTTACATTTTAATTATGTATTGACATATAAAGAAAGTTTAAACAAATTTGGACAAAAGTGTTTTAGATAATTCTTACCTACCCTACCTTTAAATAGGCGCATTTCGCTTTGAAACCAAATCTTCCGCGGTCATCTGGTCTGTCATCTCTTCACTCTCTGATGAATGAAATCTGACTCCTGCTGTGTTTGTGCTGCGACTCTTGTTTGGCTCATGCTGTATTGAGCAAACACGTTCAGATTTTAATCGTAGTGTCTGTTCTCTAACTGAACTAAATTATTTTATTACTATCAAAATGAAAACGACAGTGGGGTTGTGCCGCGGTGGGCAAGAGATGTAATTAGTAGGCGTGGCTTGGGAGTGGCCTAGTAGGGCAGCGAAGCAAGTGCATTCTGGGAGTTGTGGTCTTTCATCCACATAAAACAAAAATACATTTTCTGTCTTCTCAGTCTAGAAGGCACCAAATTCTAAAAAAACTTCACATTTCTACTACATAAATGACCCAGTTTAAATACACATTCATCTTTCCAGCGCTGAAGTACCCCTTTTAATAGTTTGCTCTGCTATAAAATAATTTGTAGGTGTTACTCATTACTTGGCACTAAGCATACCAGTTTGTACACTATAAGACAAAGTTAAAGGGCTGCGTTCCAAGTTTTTAAAAAATGTTTATAAGTATTATTTTCTTTAATTATTGGTATTAGAACCAATTTCTATAAAATGATTCTAATCCTCATCCATTAATCATGCAATTGAGTCATTAAAATTCATCATTTAAAATTATTTGGAACCGTTACTAGTAATATCAAACTGTAAACATCTATGCTTTAGCATGACATCACATTGGACCTTAATTTAGTTCAGGATGAGAACAGGTCAGGCCAGAGGTATTTAAGGATCTCTGAGACACTGAATATCCTCTGGAACGGGTCCAGGTCTACCTAGAAAGGCTGAAGACATTGATTTACATGACGTTGCACTGCCATTATAAATTACATCCTTGGAGTCGAATGGATCCTCCCTTTAAGTGCCCTTGTTTTAGTTCTTCTGATTGAGCAGATTAAGTTAAATTAGACTGTTAGATGGGGATGAAACCAAATCTAAATCTGGTTGAAAGTTTTGGAGATGCAGAATCCTATGAGTCCTACAGATTGTCTTGGCAAAGCCTTGTTCACCCAGCGAATCATTTGTGCGTCACATTACAGGAGCAGCGTACTGTCAGTTCATGGACATGCTGTTTCCCGGCTGTATCAGTCTTAAGAAGGTGAAATTCCAGGCCAAGTTGGAGCATGAATACATCCACAACTTCAAACTCCTGCAGGCCTCCTTCAAGAGGATGAATGTTGATAAGGTGAGACAAACATGAGGGCATTTCGGTCACGCTATAAGGGTGACGGAAATAAAATCTGCTCAAAATCAACAGAGAGAAGGACATTTTTTAGAGACAGTTGTGGTTTTGTCTGATAAGAAAATGCATAAAAAAATGATGCTGCTTCACTATGCCTAAAAGGCTGTAACCACTTATTTTACCTCAAAAAATTACGATTTTATTCATTTTTCAACCACACATTGAAGTTCCAGTTCTTTCCCCGAAAAATTAATATAAATTCTCACTGACCCAAAAGCTTTCTATTTCAGATAAATACTGTTCTTTTGAACTTTCTATTCATCAGAGAATCCTACAATTTCTTTTTTATAATAATCATAAATGTTTCTTGTGCATCAAATCATCATATTTAGAATGATTTCTGAAGGATCATGTGACACTGAAGACTGGAGTAATGGTGCTGAAAATTCAGTTTTGATCTCAGGAATCAATTACATTTCAAAATATATTTAAATAGAAAAGTTATTTTATTTCACAACATTACAGTTTTTTTTGTATTTTTATTCAAATAAATGCAGCCTTGGTGAGCATAAGAGACGACTTCTAAAAACATTTAAAATCTTAGTGTGAACCTATATTAAATATATATAAAGCCCTATTCGGACGGTAATCGTTTCTCGCGGGGTCATTGACGGGGGCTAGTCTGTGATTTTATTGCCGCCTGAATCCAGAACGTCAGTGCCCGTACAAATCCCCGGCCGAATTACCTACTGTTTTTTGATAAACACCAACATCGTGTGGTAATTTAATTGCCGTCCGAATCAACATCTCTGAGTTTTCAAGAATATATCACTTAAAATTCACTGTTTATATCCTTTTTGACCACTGCAGAGCACCGTATGGTTGCGCTGCGCTGTAATTTGGATGCATTTTAAAGACCTAGCCTACGCTTTTATTACTGAAATGCTTGCAAGTATTTATGAGAGCAATATATTTCATCACCACTCAAAAAAAATTAAAAGTAGAAAAGCACGTAAGCATTTGAAATGGGCCGTTATTATGGCAGCAATTATATATGTTAAAATAACCAAGCAGCATTACGTTTACCTCATGTAAATAAGAGGCTGTTTTAACTAATTTCCGCTCATTTCAATGTAGAATAAAATGACATCCTTTATTTTAAAATAAAATACAAGACCGAAAACCATTTTAACTATAATGTTCGTCTATATATATTCCTATTTTTTAAACAGATTTAAATAAATAATAATTAGGATATTATTATTAAATTAAATATGCATTTATTCTTATTATACCAAGCATATAACATTTTATTTACAGCATACAATCATGACCACGTGAGAGAAACTCGCTCCTCCACCGTTAATAAATCGCTGTTCGAATGCACAAGTTTTACCACTGAGATGGCATGCAAATTAATTTTCACGTGAGAAACGATTACCGTCCGAATAAGGCTTAAGAGTGCATGTTTTCCCATTCATTATTTTGTAAGAATTGTATAGGGTCACTAATGACCCGATGTGTGTAACAGTGTAAGTATATTTTTTCTGCACAACAATAATTGATTTTTTTACGACTGAATAAATGCAATTCACCTTTATTCTAGAAGTTGGCAATGTCTGATACACAATGATGAAGTGACGTTTCACTGAAACGGCTCAGCGTTTTACTGCAGAGCAAGAACTGAACGCAGTCAAATATTACTGTCACTGTCACTTGATGGTGGATCTGGTGAAGAAGCTCATTGAAAATGATAGTTTTGAGAATATATGAGCAAAATATGAGCTATGACGAGGACAGTTGTATAAAACATCTGCTCAAACTGAACCCTTCCAAGCTCTAAAAGGTAACAAAATTATTCTTCTGTAATTGTTACTCTAATATCAGAAGAGTTTTATTTTATCACGACAGGTAGAGATCCATCCGTGTTAGATATAGATCTGGGTTGCTAAAGACCCGAATATGTGATAATGATTGGCGAAACATTCATGCATTTAAGAGTCAAGCAAAGTTATCTGTGTGAGGTTCTTTTTTCACAATTACACTCACATCCTGTTTCCTTTCCTCTAAGATTATCCCTGTAGAGAAGCTCGTCAAGGGACGATTTCAAGACAACCTGGACTTCATTCAGTGGTTCAAGAAGTTCTTCGATGCTAACTACGACGGGAAGGAGTATGACCCAGTCCAGGCGAGACAGGGCCAGGATGCCATCCCCCCTCCAGATCCTGGGGAGCAGATCTTCAACCTGCCAAAGAAATCCCTCCATGCTGCCAGCTCTCCCACCGCAGGTCTGTTCGGGCTGCTCGTAATTTATTAACAATCATGATTAATCAACTGGCAAATTGACATCTACTAAACTTTGAGCCTCCTGCATCATGGCATCTGTTAACTTGTGTGCAGGAGCTACTAGATCAGCCAGTTCAACCCCTAAATCCTCCACCTCGACCTCCCGACCCTCCTCTGCCAAAAAGATTCCTGTGATGTCAGCGACACCCGCTAAGGGAGAGAAGGAGCTGGAAGCCCAAGTAACACAACTAGGCGAACAGGTGGACCCCCCCTAACGATATTAACGCTATTAAAATCCATAAATAGACTGTTTCAGCAATCAAGAACATAATAGCTATAAGTGCTAAACAAGACCATGAGATAAGAAGCTATTTTAGTAGATCATTTTGCTAGACCTTTGTTTAAATGTATTATTGCATTGCTTTTAACCTTGACACACATAGTAAGCTGCCTAAGTAGCCTGCTTTTTAGGGATAGTGAGCTAGATCATTTTTGGGTATCAAAGCCTAAATTCCTAGACAGCATATAGGGCACCTAGTGATCTGTTTTCCTTCTTCCTTCATCTATCTAGATGTTCTTATGACATAATAGGCATCTTTTGACATCATGGGCATCTTTCTAGATGTTCTTGTGACATCATAGGCATTTTTCTAGGTCTTGCAACATCATAGGCATCTTTCTAGATATTCTTATGGCATATGCGTCTTAGATCTTTTTACAACATCATAGACATCATTTTAGATCTTACGACATCATGGGCATCTTAGATCTGTTTATGACATCATAGGCATCTTAGATCTTTTTACAACATCATAGACATCATTTTAGATCTTACGACATCATGGGCATCTTAGATCTGTTTATGACATCATAGGCATCTTAGATCTTTTTTACAACATCATGGGCATCTTTTTAGATCTTACGACATCATGGGCATCTTAGATCTTTTTATGACATCATAGGCATCTTAGATCTTTTTACAACATCATGGGGATCTTTTTAGATCTTACGACATCATGGGCATCTTAGATCTTTTTATGACATCATAGGCATCTTAGATCTTTTTACAACATCATGGGGATCTTTTTAGATCTTACGACATCATGGGCATCTTTCTAGATGTTCTTGTGACATCATAGGCATCTTAGATCCTTTTTATGACATCATAGACATCTTTTTAGATCTTATGACATCATAGGCATCTTAGATCTTTTTATGACATCATAGGCATCTTAGATCTTTTTACAACATCATGGGGATCTTTTTAGATCTTACGACATCATGGGCATCTTTCTAGATGTTCTTGTGACATCATAGGCATCTTAGATCCTTTTTATGACATCATAGACATCTTTTTAGATCTTATGACATAATAGGCATTTTCTAGATGTTATTGTGGCATCATAGGCATCTTAGATCTTTTTACGACATCTTTTTAGACCTCTTTCATGACATCATGGCATCTTAGATCTTTTTATGACAGGCATCTTAGATCTTATGACATCATAGTCATCATCTTAGATCTTATGACATCATAGGCATCATCTTAGATCTTATGACATCATAGGCATCATCTTAGATCTTATGACATCATAGGCATCGTCTTAGATCTTATGACATCATAAGCATCATCTTAGATCTTATGACATCATAGGCATCTTAGATCTTTTTACAACATCATGGGGATCTTTTTAGATCTTACGACATCATGGGCATCTTAGATCTGTTTATGACATCATAGGCATCTTAGATCTTTTTTACAACATCATGGGCATCTTTTTAGATCTTACGACATGGGCATCTTAGATCTTTTTATGACATCATAGGCATCTTAGATCTTTTTACAACATCATGGGCATCTTTTTAGATCTTACGACATCATGGGCATCTTTCTAGATGTTCTTGTGACATCATAGGCATCTTAGATCCTTTTTATGACATCATAGACATCTTTTTAGATCTTATGACATAATAGGCATTTTCTAGATGTTATTGTGGCATCATAGGCATCTTAGATCTTTTTACGACATCTTTTTAGACCTCTTTCATGACATCATGGCATCTTAGATCTTTTTATGACAGGCATTTTAGATCTTATGACATCATAGTCATCATCTTAGATCTTATGACATCATAGGCATCATCTTAGATCTTATGACATCATAGGCATCATCTTAGATCTTATGACATCATAGGCATCGTCTTAGATCTTATGACATCATAGGCATCATCTTAGATCTTATGACATCATAGGCATCATCTTAGATCTTATGACATCATAGGCATCATCTTAGATCTTATGACATCATAGGCATCATCTTAGATCTTATGACATCATAGGCATCGTCTTAGATCTTATGACATCATAGGCATCATCTTAGATCTTATGACATCATAGGCATCATCTTAGATCTTATGACATCATAGGCATCATCTTAGATCTTATGACATCATAGGCATCATCTTAGATCTTATGACATCATAGGCATCGTCTTAGATCTTATGACATCATAGGCATCATCTTAGATCTTATGACATCATAGGCATCGTCTTAGATCTTATGACATCATAGGCATCATCTTAGATCTTATGACATCATAGGCATCATCTTAGATCTTATGACATCATAGGCATCATCTTAGATCTTATGACATCATAGGCATCGTCTTAGATCTTATGACATCATAGGCATCATCTTAGATCTTATGACATCATAGGCATCATCTTAGATCTTATGACATCATAGGCATCATCTTAGATCTTATGACATCATAGGCATCGTCTTAGATCTTATGACATCATAGACAAACTGTTTTTTTTTTTACCTTTGGTTGACAAGTTTTTGGGAGCCTAGTGAACTGTTTTCTCTATCATAGGCTGTCTACCTAGACAGACAGCCTATAAGTATCTCCAAAGATACTATAGCCTATAAGGAGTATGCCATAAGTATCTCCAAAAATGCTGTTCATCTAGACTAGCTTTTTTTGGGCATCTTGTGAGCTGCCCTGTTAGACATACATTTTTAGGAATCATTTGCATAAAACAAGGCTTTCATTAATAAAGGAGTAATGCATTACTAATTATGTACAAAAACAAGTAAATTACTTGGATCATACAAAAATCAATTAAACTCTGAAAAGGCTGCTAAAACAGGAAGTTGACAATGAAGAATTATGTTGCTTAAAAGCATGTCTACTAAAGCAATTACTGTCCATTTAACTCTCGTGTCTCTCCACTGCTGTAGCTCAATACATTAAAGCTAGCACTAGAAGGAGTGGAGAAGGAGCGGGATTTCTACTTCGGAAAGCTGAGAGAGGTGGAGCTGTTGTGTCAGGAGCAGGGCCAGGACAACGGGCCCTTTGTGGAGAGACTCATGGAGGTGCTGTACTCAGCAGATGACCAGGTTAGTACTTCACTCTGTAGAATTTAGGTTAGGTTTTTTTTTCCTTTGTTTTTTTTATAGTACTTGTCTGCTTGTTTTTGCTTTTAATAAAACACACCATTTTTTATTATTTTTATCATTAAATTGTTTAATTTTTTTCTTTGAATAAGCCATCACACCTATTTATATATGTATGTATTAAATTACTTTTTTCTGCTCTTTTGTTTTTTAATAAAACATTAAAAAAAATCCATTATCTTTTAATAAAACACCACACCATTTGTTATAATTATTGTTTTATTATTATTATTATTATTATTTAATATTTTCTTTTTTTGTAAGACAACACCTTGTTCATTCATTCATTGGACTTTTTTCTTTCCACCCTAAAAAGAGTCATATTCTAAACTTATGTAGCATTTTCGCTTGAGGTCCACCTATGATTTTGGATGAGGTCATAATTTAGTTTTTCATGATTCCTTTTTACCCTTTATCAGACATTTAGAATCAAACAGGCTATTTTTCTATAAATGGCCTGTTATTGTTAACATTCTGCATCTTAGTTGCAACTTACACTCTCCTAAAGGATTATTAGGAACACCTGTTCAATTTCTCATTAATGCAATTATCTAATCAACCAATCACATGGCAGTTGCTTCAATGCATTTAGGGGTGTGGTCCTGGTCAAGACAATCTCCTGAACTCCAAACTGAATGTCAGAATGGGAAAGAAAGGTGATTTAAGCAATTTTGAGCGTGGCATGGTTGTTGGTGCCAGACGGGCCGGTCTGAGTATTTCACAATCTGCTCAGTTACTGGGATTTTCACACACAACCATTTCTAGGGTTTACAAAGAATGGTGTGAAAAGGGAAAAACATCCAGTATGCGGCAGTCCTGTGGGCGAAAATGCCTTGTTGATGCTAGAGGTCAGAGGAGAATGGGCCGACTGATTCAAGCTGATAGAAGAGCAACTTTGACTGAAATAACCACTCGTTACAACCGAGGTATGCAGCAAAGCATTTGTGAAGCCATAACACGCACAACCTTGAGGTGGACGGGCTACAACAGCAGAAGACCCCACCGGGTACCACTCATCTCCACTACAAATAGGAAAAAGAGGCTACAATTTGCACAAGCTCACTAAAATTGGACAGTTGAAGACTGGAAAAATGTTGCCTGGTCTGATGGGTCTCGATTTCTGTTGAGACATTCAGATGGTAGAGTCAGAATTTGGCGTAAACAGAATGAGAACATGGATCCATCATGCCTTGTTACCACTGTGCAGGCTGGTGGTGGTGGTGTAATGGTGTGGAGGATGTTTTCTTGGCAAACTTTAGGCCCCTTAGTGCCAATTGGGCATCGTTTAAATGCCACGGCCTACCTGAGCATTGTTTCTGACCATGTCCATCCCTTTATGACCACCATGTACCCATCCTCTGATGACTACTTCCAGCAGGATAATGCACCATGTCACAAAACTCGAATCATTTCAAATTGGTTTCTTGAACATGACATTGAGTTCACTGTACTAAAATGGCCCCCACAGTCACCAGATCTCAACCCAATAGAGCATCTTTGGGATGTGGTGGAACGGGAGCTTCGTGCCCTGGATGTGCATCCCACAAATCTCCATCAACTGCAAGATGCTATCCTATCAATATGGGCCAACATTTCTAAAGAATGCTTTCAGAACCTTGTTGAATCAAAGCCACGTAGAATTAAGGCAGTTCTGAAGGCGAAAGGGGGTCAAACACAGTATTAGTATGGTGTTCCTAATAATCCTTTAGGTGAGTGTAGATATACATAAATCAATATACACTTTATTTGTGACATCATATCTATGATTTCTAAAGGACCCATTTTTATTGTTTTGTTTTTGAGAAGTGCTTCCGTCTCATATGTAGTGCAGAATGTCGCGGATCATAACATTAAATGAAAGACTGTTTTAAAATATGTAGTTAAAGGGATAGTTCACCCAAAAAGGAAAATTATCCCATAATTTACTCACCCTCAAGCCATCCTAGGAGTATATCACTTTCTTCTTTCAGACAAATACAATCAGAGTTATATTAATATCCTGGCTCTTCCCAGCTTTATAATGGCATTACAAAGGGGTCAGAGGTCACTCTTCCTCTGGAACTCGACTCTCTCGTGAACATGCATACATCCGTTGCCGGAAGCCAGTGATTTATATTTTAAGTATGAATATTTTTCCTACAAAAACACATCGCTTCTCTTCAGAAGGCCTTTGTTAACCCCCCGGAGTCATATTGATTACTTTTATGATGGATGGATGCGCTTTTTGGAGCTTAAAAAACAAATTTCAATGCCATTACAAAGCTGGGAAGAGCCAGGATATTTTTTAATATAACTCAAGATTTTGCTCGGCTGAAAGAAGAAAGTCATACACACCTAGGATGGCTTGAGGGCGGGTAAATTATGGGATCATTTTCATTTTGGGGTGAACTAACCCTTAAAACCACTATACAAGGACAAACTGACATTATCTAAGATCCTCAAATATAACTAACAACATTGTGTGTGTGTGTGTGCAGGAGGCCGGCGGAGAGGAACATGAGGCTCCGGCTCAGGAGGAGGACGTCCCTGACGACACACAGGACGAATACTAAACATACATGCACTCAGTCAGAAAACTGCTTTGGGTTCACTTTCTCAAACTCATTACGGTTTATTTCTCATTTGCTCTGGTGGTGAAGGAGTGACACAAATTGGCCAAATATTCAAGTGTGTGTCTTGTCATTTTGTTTTGTTTGTTTTCATGAGCCCTGTTTAATGACTATTATGAACATGCATCTGACAGCAGCTTAAATGGTGAATCTTGTTCGTGTAAAGCTCTTGCCACCGCACAGCAACTACATTTGGTTTTTCCTTTAGCTGAAGTCTGTTGGCTTTCCCACCTGCTGTTTTTCATCTCACCACACTGAGGAAGGAAAATGGATTTCTTAAGCTGTTTATGTTTTTTAGATGTGACATCATGCAATTTTAAAATACTGCAATAAGAGTAGTTTAAAGAGCTACCGATACCATTTGTGAAATAAAGCCTCCTGTTAGATCCCTTACAAAAAACTGACCGTTGGTCACTATGGTAAATTTTGCATTGGAATATAATGCATACTGGTTCTGTGCATTTAATTTGGAAACGTTGCTCCGTTTTCACCTTATTAGATTATATATATATATATATATATATATATATATACATGTATTTTTGTTTAGTTTTTTGGCTAAATGTGTCTCAACTTCACAGAGGTGGATGCCAATCACAGTGTTTGATAGGAAGCATTTTATTTGAACTTTGCAATCGGTATTCTGTGTCTAAACATGTTTTACTTTATATGTACAGTACAAAAGCAGCCATCACCTGAAGAAAACAATGCATATTGAAGAATTTTTTTTAACTGTTGTTCTAAAGCACAGGTTTTAGCAGACGATCTTCTGAACAGAAAACATTCTCGTGATCTCCTGATACTCGTCAATATTCTCCACAGGTCAACGCTTATGTCATTTATTATTGTGTACAATGAAAAGGAATGTAAACATATGTACTGTTAATAATTATAAATAGACAATGTTTTTTTTTATTTCCCTCACAGTATCTCCCCTTATGCATTCCCCAAATGTGTTGCATGTTTGCATTTTATTTGTGAATAACTTGACCTGCTTTTTACATATTTAATAAAAAAAGAAGGAAAAAAAAAACTAATTATGTTAAATGTTTTTTTTTTGTATGTTTAACTTGCTGTTTAAAATCTCTGAAGATATGGATAGACTTGCCGTAATAAAAACCCTTTCATTTTCAAAAGGAAGAAATTGTTTTTTTATTATGAATAATTTGCTATTTATTTAGGGTAAAACGATTCGTTTGTCCACTATTGTAGACATATTTTATATAATATCTATGATATTATGCTTACCACGGTTTTAAGTAATTTAAAAATATATATATATACTAAATATTTGAGGATGTTGTCATTAAGTTAATAGAAATATACAACTCCTGAGACACTCTTAGGGTTCTATTTTAAAGAGATGGTTGGTTTTTAAAAACAAACCTTTTCAGAATATCTGACATAAAGAAAACAACACGTTTTATGGAAAAAGTAACATTAGGTAGCCTATTATTTATCAGTTATTAGTATTTATTATTATTTTTTCATATGAACAAACGTCTTAAGAGGACAGCGTATGATTTTATTTGACAAGAAAAAATATTCGTTCGTTCTTTCGTTCATAATGATACAAAAAAACTCCATCACATCGCTTTTGTACAGCAGTGCTGGGAGCATTAAATGACTCTGACCGCCAGGTGTCAGTCGTGCGCAGCGTCATAAACTAAAAGAGCGGGAGAGACGAACCGAGGAAGAAACCGGTGAACTACACTACAGCGATGTAAACAGAAAAATAAAGTCTTAACATCATGTCCAAGGTAAGCGATCAATAAACTCCGTGAACACACTTTCCTAAACTTTGTATATGTTTCAGATATTTGGGAGAACCACTTGTAGACTTGTATTCACTGTCAGTCCATTCGAAGTGTAACGTATTTATCCACAATATATAAAAGTAATGAAAACTCAGTAGAGTTAGAAATATACAGTGCCACACCTTCTCCTTCAATGGTTTTATTTATTTTTTATTATTTTCAACATTGTACATTAATACTGAAGATTTCCAAACTATGAAAGAACACGTGTGGAATTAGTAAACAAAAAAAGTGTTAAACAACCCAGAATATGTTTTATAATTTATATCGCCCAAAGTAGCTTATATATATATATATTAGGGCTGTCAAAAGATTAATCACGATTAATCACATCCAAAATAAAAGTTTGTGTTTACATAATATATGTGTGTGAACTGTGTATAATTATTATTTATATATAAAAACACACACAAGCATGTATATATTTAAGAAAAATGTATTATATTTATATATAAAATATTTATATTTATATATAATATAAATTATATAAATGTATACAGTATATACATGCAAATATTTCTTAAATATATACATGAATATTTATATAAACATAATAATTATACAGAGTACACACAAATATATTATGTAAACACAAACTTTTATTTTGGATGTGATTAATCGTGATTAATCTTTTGACAGCCCTAATATATATATATATATATATATATATATATATATATATATATATATATATATATAAATAACAAATGTATGTATGTATGTATATTGTATATATTGTAGATAGATACACACACATACATATATAACAAATATAAATTATAGTAGTAAATTATAGTAGCTTTTATATATATATATATATATATATATATATATATATATATATATATATATATATATATATATATATATTATATATTGTTTGTTATTTATATTTATATATAAAAATAACAAATACACACTCACACACACACATATATATATATGTATATATATATATATAATATATACAGTCAAGTCCGAAATGAAGAAGGCTATGAAAATAAATCTGCGTTGTTAATCCTTTTGATCTTTTGTTTTAAAAATTGATAAAATTCTACCCTTTCATTAGAGAATAAGAATTTTAAATGGGGGGGGATTTATTTCTTATTATGAAATAAATGTTTTTCTCTAATACACATTGCTCACAATTAATCATACCCTTTTATTCAATACTTTTTGCAACCTCTTTTTGCCAAGATAACAGCTCTGAGTCTTCTTTTATAATGCCTGATGAGTTTGGAGAACCCCTGACAAGAAATCAGAGACCATTCCTCCATACAGCATCTCTCCAGATCCTTCAGATTCCCAGATCCATGTTGGTGCTTCTTCTCTTCAGTTTACCCCACTCATCTTCTGTAGTGTTAAGGTCAGGGACTGAGATGGCCATGGCAGAAACTTGGTTTTGTACTCAGTGACACATTTTTGTGTTGATTTTGATGTTTGTTTTGGATCACTGTCCTGTTGGAAGATCCAATCTTGGCCCATTATAAAATTTCTAGCTGGGACAGTCAGGTTAATTTTTTATCTGTTGGTATTTGCTAGAATTCATGATACCATGTATCTGAACAATGTCCACGATCTCTGGAAAAAAGATAGGCCCACAACATTAAAGATACAGCAGAGCATTTCATTTTACACATGGGATACTTTTTTATCCCTGTGTGCAACACAAAATCTTGAGTGTTTGCTGACAAAAAGCTCTTTTTTTGTTTTCGTCTGACCACAGAACGTTTGAAAAGTAACTGACACTACTGGAACTTCAGATGGGACCTGGTTCTGTGGTCAGATGAGGAAAAAATAGCTTTTTGTCAGCAAACACTCAAGATGGGTTCACCAACAGATAAAAAATTAACCTGACTGTCCCAGCTAGAAATCCTATAATGGGCCAAGATTGGATCTTCCAACAGGACAGTGATCCAAAACAAACATCAAAATCAACACAAAAATGTATCACTGAGTACAAAACCAAGTTTCTGCCATGGTCATCCCAGTCCCTGACCTTAACACTGCAGAAGATGAGTGGGGTAAACTGAAGAGAAGAAGCACCAGCATGGATCTGGGAATCAGATCAAACTCATCAGGCATTATAAAAGAAGACTCAGAGCTGTTATCTTGGCAAAAAGATGTTGCAAAAAGTATTGAATAAAAGGGTATGATTAATTGTGAGCAATGTGTATTAGAGAAAAACATTTATTTCATAATAAGACACCCCCCCCCCCCCCCATTTAAAAATCATATTCTCAGACGAAAGGTTAGAATGTTATAAATTTTTAAAACAAAAGATCAAAAGGATTAACAACACAGATTTAAAGTTTTTTTCCAGGTGGCTTTTTTAATTATATGATGTCATTACGTTGTCTTGACGCCAGCCAATCGCTGCATTGCTGATCGTGGTTTCGAGTATCGATGCATCTGCCCTCTTCAGTGAACACAAGAACACGCTGTAATCTTAGATAATTTAATCCAGATATTTTAATCCAATCCTCAAATTCGTTTGAAGAACCAAATTAGCCTGAGATCAGTTATCATGATTAAAAATTCTGGGATCTGTCAAATCATCTCAGATGTATTAAGCGAGGTACGAAGAACGGACCCCTGGAATGGTTTTCAATTCACAGGTGTGCCTTGTCCAGAGTTCATTTGTGACATTGAAATTTCTTGCATTCTTAATATGCAATGTGTCTCGTGCAGAGGAAGGGTGAGTACAGAGTCAATAGCCCTAATAGTGCTACTACAACTACTGTACACATCCATGTTATGGCAAGAGTTAAGTAAAGAGAAAAGATGGTCCAACATCACTTTAAGAAATGAAGGTCAGTCGATCTGAAAAATCTCAAGAACTTTGAATGTATCCCCAAGTCCAGTCGCCACAATCAAACGCTATGAGGGAACTCATAGCTGCTGCAGAGGATACGTTTATTAGAATTACCAGCCTCAGAAACCGCCGATTTTACAGCACCTCTCAGATTACAGCCCATATTAATGCTTCTCGGAGTGGCAGACATATTTCAACATCCACTGTTCATAGGAGACTGTGTGAGTCAGGCCTTCATGGTCGAATTGCAGCAAAGAATCCAAAACTACTGACCTAATGTTCAAAGTGGCTATTCTTTGTCTAGATTAACAAAAAACAAAAATTATATATACAATGAGGAAAATAAGTATTTGAACACCCTGCTATTTTGCAAGTTCTCCCACTTGGAAATCATGGAGGGGTCTGAAATTGTCATCGTAGGTGCATGTCCACTGTGAGAAACATAATCCAAAAATCACAATGTATGTGTGTATATATATATATATACAGGTCCTTCTAAAAAAATTAGCATATTGTGATAAAGTTCATTATTTTCCATAATGTAATGATAAAAATTAAACTTTCATATATTTTAGATTAATTGCACACCAACTGAAATATTTCAGGTCTTTTATTGTTTTAATACTGATGATTTTGGCATACAGCTCATGAAAACCCAAAATTCCTATCTCAAAAAATTAGCATATCATGAAAAGGTTCTCTAAACAAGCTATTAACCTAATCATCTGAATCAAAATTACACCTGCAAAAGATTCCTGAGGCTTTTAAAAACTCCCAGCCTGGTTCATTACTCAAAACCGCAATCATGGGTAAGACTGCCGACCTGACTGCTGTCCAGAAGGCCATCATTGACTCCCTCAAGCAAGAGGGTAAGACACAGAAAGAAATTTCTGAACGAATAGGCTGTTCCCAGAGTGCTGTATCAAGGCACCTCAGTGGGAAGTCTGTGGGAAGGAAAAAGTGTGGCAAAAAACGCTGCACAACGAGAAGAGGTGACCGGACCCTGAGGAAGATTGTGGAGAAGGACCGATTCCAGACCTTGGGGGACCTGCGGAAGCAGTGGACTGAGTCTGGAGTAGAAACATCCAGAGCCACCGTGCACAGGCGTGTGAAGGAAATGGGCTACAGGTGCCGCATTCCCCAGGTCAAGCCACTTTTGACCCAGAAACAGCGGCAGAAGCGCCTGACCTGGGCTACAGAGAGAAGCAGCACTGGACTGTTGCTCAGTGGTCCAAAGTACTTTTTTCGGATGAAAGCAAATTTTGCATGTCATTCGGAAATCAAGGTGTCAGAGTCTGGAGGAAGACTGGGGAGAAGGAAATGCCAAAATGCCTGAAGTCCAGTGTCAAGTACCCACAGTCAGTGATGGTCTGGGGTGCCATGTCAACTGCTGGTGTTGGTCCACTGTGTTTTATCAAGGGCAGGGTCAATGCAGCTAGCTATCAGATTTTGGAGCACTTCATGCTTCCATCTGCTGAAAAGCTTTATGGAGATGAAGATTTCATTTTTCAGCACGAGCTGGCACCTGCTCACAGTGCCAAAACCACTGGTAAATGGTTTACTGACCATGGTATTACTGTGCTCAATTGGCCTGCCAACTCTCCTGACCTGAACCCCATTGAGAATCTGTGGGATATTGTGAAGAGAAAGTTGAGAGACGCAAGACCCAACACTCTGGATGAGCTTAAGGCCGCTATCGAAGCATCCTGGGCCTCCATAACACCTCAGCAGTGCCACAGGCTGATTGCCTCCATGCCACGCCGCATTGAAGCAGTCATTTCTGCAAAAGGATTCCCGACCAAGTATTGAGGGCATAACTGAACATAATTATTTGAAGGTTGACTTTTTTTTGTATTAAAAACACTTTTCTTTTATTGGTTGGATGAAATATGCTAATTTTTTGAGATAGGAATTTTGGGTTTTCATGAGCTGTATGCCAAAATCATCAGTATTAAAACAATAAAAGACCTGAAATATTTCAGTTGGTGTGCAATGAATCTAAAATATATGAAAGTTTAATTTTTATCATTACATTATGGAAAATAATGAACTTTATCACAATATGCTAATTTTTTGAGAAGGACCATATATATATATATATATATATATATATATATATATATATAAAATATAACATGAACTAATTAATTTATCTATCCATGTTTGTGTGTATGTGGTTTCAGCGTAAGAAAAACCTGGACATGAGGTGTGTGTTATTCCCAGACGATGTGAAGGACACTTTCAGAAAGGCAGGAAAAGCCTCTGCCAGAACATCCACTCCTGCCACAAAGTGCTGGGAGAGATGTGGGGACAGTTTCCAGGACACATCTGTCATCGAGGTGTGTAGACGTCACATAATGCTGTTGCTCTGCTACACGCATGCACTGAGCATCATGTGTTTGTGTTTCAGAAGCTGCAAACGTCAGAGAAGAAGAGCAGAAACGCACATAAAGTGGCTCTGATGTCTGTTACTGGTAACAACACAGATTGATCAATCTATAAAGTGTGAAATTAATAAGCATTCAGAGATTTATAATTAGATGAAAAGTGCAACAATATCATCAAATTTACACTACTATTCAACACTTAGGGGTTGGTAAGATTTTTTTGTAAAACAAATTATGAAGTATTATTTTTAATTTAATGTACTGTTTTCTGTTTGAATATATTTAAAAATGTAATTTATTCCTGTGATCAAAGCTGAATTTTCAGCATCATTACTCAGTCAGCATCATTAACAGTCTTCAGTGTCACATGATCCTTCAGAAATCAATCTAATATGATGATTTGCTGCTCAAGAAACATTTATTATTATTATTATCCATGTTGAAAACATTGAATTTGTGGAAACCATGATCCATTTTGTTTCAGGGTTCTTTGATGAATAGAAAGTTCAAAAGAACAGCATTTATTTTAAATAGAAATAATTTGTAAACACTTTTGATCAATGTAATGTGTCCTTTAAGGGAACAGAGATGCTGGCACAGATGAGCCTGTGCACATTGCCTGGAGCTCCAGTGAAGAGGAAGAAGCAGACAGTAATAGTCATCATCCTTCTCGACTGACTGTCACACAGGCACCACATCGGCCCAGAGCACACAAACAACATCCTGTTGACTATTTCAGGAGTCTGCGGATGTTCAGCACTGGTGTAGGTAAGAACAGATTTGTTGTTTTTTGTTAGTTATGAAGATGAATATTTCACAAGGTTAATTTGACACACAGTTTCAGGATTCAACTGGCCCACGTATGCATATATTTGATCATGAATGCATATTGTTGCTTTGCACAATTTAAAATTTAATTGTGAATTTTGCATGTCTACTAGGTTTAATCAGAATTATTGACTGGCTAACACAGATAAATTGACGTGATTTTCTAGGCGTTTATGGAATTCATGGCTGTCTTGGAGTTGCCTTGTATAATTTACGGCTATTATTGAAAAAAAATATTTTTAAAGTGAAAAAAAAAAATGAAATGCTTATGTTGAATTGTAAAATATCAGATGAAATTCCAAAAAATACATAATGCAGAGTTGAATAGAATTTAGCTTGGGGTTGTAGTGAAGAATTATACATTTTGTATATTAAATTTCATATTACTCAACAAGTGTAGTGTGATTATTACTTGACAAGTGCTATCAGGTATGTGGAAGGATGTAAAAATGTTCTCATCCAATCAAAACCTTCCACTCTGGCTGCAGTTCTAACTGTATTCTAATATTCATAACTTCATTACGATTCATAACTGTAGTTTAATATGCACTGGCTTATGTAATCCAGATAACACATGATATTATCTGCTGCATTGCCCTCAGAGACAGATGACCTGCCCTCTATAGATTCAGACAGCGAGTTAGAGGAGGATGATTCAGCTTCAAAAGAGCACAGTGACTTTCTAAATCCTGTTCCGGTAAGTATGCTTTATAGTTTACCATTGGCAGAATAATTTGACATGTATCAAAGTAATGTCATGTTACCTTTATAAGAATGGGGGAAGAAAGAAAAATATTAAAAGACAGAACATTTTGGATCAGGTGAGATATATACTGGACACAGAAGGGGGCGCTAGGATCCCTCAGATGAGACGTCTTAAGCGCTCACCAGGGTTCTCAATGTCCCTGCTCCTTTTAGGACTGACCTTTGGGCCAAATATTTATTTGCAACCTTACTTGGTATTAGTTTATTAATATTTGGCATTTTGTGTCACTCAAGTCACCCGAATATAAGATCAAATGTGGCTCTACCTCATTATTTTCCACAACAACATGACACATGCAAATTAAGTATTAATAAGACATTCGTTTAGTATAATTAAATGTTTGTCTAACTCAGATCTGTTGTTTTGCCAGTGCACACAATGTGTCTCTTTGTTGTATTATGTGTAGTACATATTATCTAAAAGCCGTAGTGAAGTTGAAGTCTTTGTGGAGATGTCTGAGACATGCTAAATGAAATGAAGGAGAATAAAGTAACCATTTAGATTAGAAATATACCCATCATTAATAGTGCATTATGAACTGTGGTTTGAGAATGTAAATTAGATGAGGCAATGAAGGTAGGTTATGAAGTTAAAGGGTTAGTTCACCCAAAAATGAAAATTAGCCCATGATTTACTCACCCTCAAGCCAAATATATGACATTCTTCTGTCAGACGAACACAATCTGAGTTATATTAAAGATGTCCTGGCTCTTCCGAGCTTTATAATGGCAGTGAATTGTTTCTTCATTTATGAAGTCCATAAAAGTGCATCTATTCATCATATAACTGCTCCACATGGCTCCGGGGGGGTTAAAGGGTTACTTCAGTGCTGGGAAGATGAATGTGTATTTAAACTGGGTCATTTATGTAGTAGAAAAGTGAAATTATTTTTGAATGTGGTGCTTTGTAGACTGCGAAAAGACTGAAAATGTATTTTTGTCTCATGTGGATGAAAGACAACAACTCCCAGAATGCACTTGCTTCGCTGCTCAACGAGGCCACTCCCAAAGCCACGGCTACTGGTTATCACTTGTCCACCATGACACTGCCCCCACCGTTGTTTTGAATTTCATAGTAATAAAATAATTTCGTTCAGTTAGGGAATAGACACTACAATAAAAACTGAACGTGTCTTTTCAATAACGTGTGAGTGAGCCGAACGAAAGTCACGGCACAGACGCAGCAGGAGTCAGATTTCATTCCTCACGAGAGAAGAGCTGAGCAGAGCTGAGGTAAGCACGGCAGTCATTCACGACGCATGTCCAGTCTGGCGCGTTTTCAGATCATGCCTGTGGAAGCTTAACTTTCATAGGAATTAATTGAAAAGTTGAAACACTCACTTTGTTCCGCACTGCTCCGTTATGAATGCCCAAGCTGAGTGGCCATGTGCATTTACGTTTTGTGAGTAAGATCCCTCCCCTGTGGGCGGGTTGAAAACATCCGGAACTAGCTCCTACTACTGGCTGTAGTCTTTAGCCTCTGGCCAAAAAATCCTCCGATGACGCAAAATGACAATATTTTACGTCATCAGAGGATTTTTTCCAGAAATAAAGTGCATAATTCTCTCGTCTCAGGGGACATGAGGGGCGAAAGTACGATAATTTGAATATACTACCGGGTTTCTACTGATACAAAGCTTAATGCTAATCGCTGAAGTAACCCTTTAACAAAGGCCTTCTGAAGCGAAGTGATGCGTTTGTGTAAGGAAAATATCCATAGTGTAGTGCCTCTCGCAGTTCAAAATGCTTACGCTAAGTCTGACAACATAGCACACCACCAGTTACCCTCGTCAGACGTAGCGTAAGAATTTTGAACTTCGAGAGGCGTTATACTTTTTCCGTTAGTTGAATACCGAAGACGGTCCACCGGAAGCTAGAAATTTGACTTTATAAAGTTTTAAATATGGATAGTTTCTTACACAAACGCACCGCTTCGCTTCAGAAGGCCTTTATTAACCCCCTTGAGCCGTGTGGAGCAGTTATATGATGGATAGATGCACTTTTATAGACTTCAAAAAACGAAACAACCATTCACTGCCATTATAAAGCTTGGAAGAGCCAGGACATTTTTTTAATATAACTCCGGTTGTGTTCGTCTGAAAGAAGAATGTCATATACACCTAGGATGACTTGAGGGTGAGTAAATCATGGGCTAGTTTTCATTTTTGGGTGAACCAACCTTTTAATAACTATCTGCCTAGCTTATAATAATTGTAGTGAAGTGGTTATGATTTGGGTTGAGAACAAAGCAATTTCAGGTTCAGTCCTCAGTATATTCAAGAACTGGAGACAAACAGATCTCAGTCCTGCTCTCATCAATGTGATCGTGAGCCAGACCCTTAAAAACGATAGTTTACCCAAACCTGTCATCTACTCACACTCATAGGGCTATTGTGAAAAATTTCTTGTTTTGAAGAATGTTACAACTGCTTTTGTCTATACAAAGAATGTCAATGGGGTCCAAAACATCATTGGATCCCTTTGACTTTCAGTTATGAATGGACAAAAACATTCTTATCTAGATTCTTTTGTGTTCAAGTCATAAAGTTTCGGAATGACACAAGGGTGAGCGAATGATGACAGACTTTTCATTTTGGGATGAACCATTTCAAATATCCTGATTAATGTTTTATACCAGGAATGTTATTCCCAGCATCTGTGTCATCAGCAATGACCTCATGAACTAGTCTATTTAACTTATGCTATTGCTCTTTGACCATGATTATCATAATTCAGCATGATGCATCGTATTGTCATAATGGTACAATTCACTATTACTGGTATGAACTGCAATTCTGTTCAGACTGATCTGGCTAGATAGTTCATTCTGCTTCCTGGTAGGGCAAGGGTAGCCAAGTTTGTCATGTTAAAGAGATGTTGTGTAGCACTGCATAAACACGGCTCATAATTGACTAATTAATAGTTGGAAGACATCCCATCACACATTGCATAAACATTCAAAGGTTTCCTTGTAGTTTAGTCTGGTCATGTGGCATACATCCAAATAATAATTTGAGAACACTCAAGATATAGATACAGTTTCTTTGTCATCGGAAATGCTTGGGTTATCGGAAAACCCCCCTATAAAGACTCATTAAATCATTTAGCCATTATTTAGGTCAAGAAATCTTCAAAATCTTGATCCGTTTTGCTTCACCTTAAATTGGCAACCAAACCAAAAGTAAAACATTGAGTAATTAATAAAACCATTATAATATTAAATATATCTATTTATTTAAAGAAATAAATCTTTAATTTATTGTTGTCGCGCATGCGTCGTGGCACTCCCGCGAACTCTCGTCAGAGAGTATATAGTGGGATAAATAGTGGGATAAAGTCGTTATTTTTGTTGTTTTTCCGCTCAAAAAGTATTTTCGTCGCATGATAGACTTAATACAGAGCCACTGTAGTCATTTGGACTCCTTAAATGACGTTTTTACTTACTATTCTGGGCCATCAAGTTTCAGTCCCTCTGAAAGCCTATGGAGGAGTGAGACAGCTCTCAGATTTCATCAAAAATATACTAAATTATGTTCCGTCTTACATGGTTGGAACAACATGGGGGTGAGTAATTACTGACTTTATTTTCAATTTTGGGTGAACTAACCCTTTAATTCACTGTACAAAACACATTGTAGTTGGTTCAAATCATGTTTGTCTTTTGTGAAGGAACCCGTATTTAATGTATTTTTTTTAAAGGTGCACTGTAAATTTTAGCTGCATCTAGTGGTGACTTTGTGAATTGCAACCGCCCACTGTTCACCCCCTCCCTTTTCGAAGCACACATACCCCTTTTCCACCAAAGCAGTGCTAGAGCTAGATCGGAGCTAGAGCTAGTCCCAGTTCATAGTTGGTTCAACTGAGGAGCCTGCTAAGAACCGTTTGCGTTTCCACAGGCTAGAGAGCCACAACAGAGCCAGGTCTTACGTCACTGTATACGTCTCATCTTTCTCAGCAACGCTAGCGGGAAACACACACACACACACACCAGGCTTGTTTGAGATGCATCGGCGCTGCGCAGACCGATCCACGTATAATATTTAAAAAAAACGTATGAGTGAATCAAAAGCATAAGGAGTCATGTGCTCTCGCTGGACTCGTTATCATACGGCGATCCCCGATCGGTCTCTGCACAGCACCGCAGCGAACAAGCCTTCCATCAACAATGCAAACGTTGCGTTACTATTGATTCACATGGCTTTACGAACCTACATCGGCATCAAAACACAACGAAAACACAGCGAATCCAACGCATTCGTGCAGTTCGCCGTAATTTGTATAGACGGAGATTACAAACGAGCAACAGCTGTTAGCTCCATTAGCTGCTATTTCAACAATGGCGGATCTCAAGTTTGTGTTCGTCTTGTTGACCCCGCCCCCAGTGCCTGACGTAATCGGTTCTTACTTCTAGCCCTGTTTTAGCCCAGCAATGTTTTGGTGCTACTTAAGAACCACTTTTCCTGGCTCGGAGCTGGAGCTTTGGGTGTGGAAACACAAAGAACCGATTTGGAACTAGGCTCTGGCTCCAATCTAGCTCTGGCTCTGCTTTGGTGGAAAAGGGGTAATAGAGAAGCTACAGTGGCCGATGATTGGCCTGGGCCTGATTGGCTTCATCACTCTGTCTCCTCTCCACCAATCAGCTGGTGTGTGGTGGGCGTTCTGGCACAATATGGCTGCCGTCGCATCATCCAGGTGGATGCTTTGGTGGTGGTTGAGGAGATTCCCCCCTTCTATCTGTAAAGCGCTTTGTGTACCCAGAAAGGCACTATATAAAGTAACTAATTATTGTTATTATTATTATCGTCTGAGAAAGCAGAGAGTAGCTAGCGCTCTGTAGAGAAGTTTTTCCGTTTAGGGCCACTGTAGAAACATGGCGGCGCAAAATGGTGACTTCACTGTAAGGGGACCCGCGGTTATGTAAATAGAAATGGCTCATTCTAAGGTAATAAAACCATAACGGTTTGTTATACAAGGTCTTTATACATCACTGAAAACATAGTTATGTATATTATATTGCATTTCTGTCATTAGATCCATTCGATTAAATATTACACACTGCACCTTTAAAACATATTTTCTATGTTTTTTTGGGGATGAGGGCATGCCACTGAACCTGTCCATGATGACATCTAAATAATTTGTCTAGCATCACCAAATAACAGATGAATTCGTGCCAAAATACCACAGAGTTCAATTGAATGCCTTTGACGTCAACAATTTATCATTTTAACATTGTTTACAATTTAACATAGTTTTTTTTCTGCTGATCAGAACATGTTTTTTTTTTGTTGGGATAAATAAAGCTGAGAAGCACTAATGTAAAACATCTTTTACACATAATTTTAGAATTTTCCCAAGGTGTCACTAAGGGTTTGAATGAAGGATGCTGAAACATCTTTATCTGAAATGCCTGACAGCCTTGGACTCATCCAAATCATGACTATGTTTAGCACTTACTCCCATGCCTCCTTTTAAAAGTGTCTTTGAAATCAGCCCCGCTTCCAAGCTTCAAGATTGAAACCATTTGTTTAATAAAAAAACAACGATTGTTTACTTGCCCGGCTTTCGCAGGAAAAACGTTTCGGGTCCATTTACAGGAATAGTGGAGAAAAAAAACAGACATGCGTCTAGACGTAAT
The DNA here is from genome assembly GCA_023566225.1 of Romanogobio albipinnatus. NCBI lineage: Eukaryota > Metazoa > Chordata > Actinopteri > Cypriniformes > Gobionidae > Romanogobio > Romanogobio albipinnatus. The sequence continues at coordinate 36,840,811 of CM042260.1, read as the reverse complement.
GCATTTATTGCTCATTAAACGTGTTGCTAAATTTCTCTATTAATTACACCTGTGTGTCTACCCATAATCAATTTCCTTATGTCATCCTGCAATTGTACTCAAACTTGGGCGTACTTGGCAATGAGACACTTTTCTGTGGCCTGGCATCCCTCTCCGCTCAGTTCCGTGATCGTCCTGTTCCCGCTGGTGTGCGAACTGCCCCCTATATGACGTTTCTGGAGTGATAGATTTGATAGAGCGAAAAGTTTGTGTACTCCTCCATTCATTTTGAGCCAGTGCAGGGTGAACACATTTTTGAGCCCGGGCCAGGAACATAGTGTACTGCGGAGAGAGAGAAAGACAGAGAGCGCGTGTAGTGCACCGTTCGCTGGCAGGCTGCCCTGCAGGGTCAAGTTGATTCAAATAAAAGAGTGTGTAGGCTGTTTGGCGGGCTGGAATGCCGTTCGTGTCTCCACATGATAAGGAGGCAGTCGATTTATTATTTTTTTTCCATGAGAAAACCAGTTTGTGACAGTGCAGCCACACAAACATTCTCACACAGACACACACACATTCCCTTACATCCATCCTTTACGACCTGTCATAAGGTAAATGACTCATATCACACATCATCGGGTCTCATGAAGGCCTGGGTCATATCTTCAGGTCTATCTTTGGAATGTATCTTCTCGTTCTTTCATTGTCTATTGTTTGTTTAAGGGTGTGTGCGCTTTATCAGGGGCTGGATGTCCCTCGTCACATCTCAGATTGCCATGTAGATTGTCCCATAATGCATTTGGAATCAATTCTTTAATTTTCACAAAGAGCTGTAGAATTTGCTTGTGACACGGCACGGGGTCTGTTTACACCTGACCACTTCATGCCGTTTTCTCTGACCGGATAGCTATCTGATCGTGACTGATCACTCACACCACTTCAGGAGGTGTTCTGAGAAGATTTTAAACAAAACTAGACAAGTTTAAATGCATCTGCTTGCTGAAACAACATATGTAAACTTTACTCCTCCCAAAATGTAAAAAAAATAAACAAACGTGTGAGAGCGTGTTATAGGCTATATAACATGTTATTGCCAGATATGACAGTGCTACTACAACACGCATCGCCAAAGATGAGTAGCTGATTGTCTCTTCAGCATGCGAACGTGCAAATTAAACTGAAAGTAATTCGCAGACGCTCAACTCAATCATCTTCATTAAAAGTATTGAGGCCAGATGATCTTACCAGTCCTGATGCTGCTTTCTTCTAATCAGCTGATCTTGTAATTACCTGATGATGAATAAAATGCTCTTATCTGTTGTTTTTGTTGGCAATTGGATTTATATCCGTTTTGAAGAGACACATTTATGTGGCCAAGTGTAAATGGAACCGTTGTAATAAATCAGATAGCTATCTGATCAGTAAAATGCTTGAGATGTGTGCTGTGGTATCTGGCACCAAGATGTTAGCAGCAGATCCTTTAAGTCCTGTAAGTTGCGAGGTGGGACCTCCATGGATCGGATTTGTTTGTTCAGCACATCCCACAGATGCTCGATTGGATTGAGATCTGGGGAATGTGGAGGCCAAGTCAACACCTCAAACTTGTGCTCCTCAAACCATTCCTGAACCATTTTTGTTTTGTGGCGGCGCATTATCTGCTGAAAGAGCCACAGCCACCAGGGAATACCGTTTCCATGAAAGGGTGTACATGGTCTGCAACAATGCTTAGGTAGGTGATACGTGTCAAAGTAACATCCGCATGGATGGCAGGATCCAAGGTTTCCCAGCAGAACATTGCCCAAAGCATCACTGCCTCCGCCGGCTTGCCTTCTTCCCATAGTGCATCCTGAGGCCATGTGTTCCCCAGCTAAGCGATGCACACGCACCCGGCCATCCATGTGATGTAAACAAAAACGTGATTCATCAGACAAAGACCACCTTCTTCCATTGCTCCGTGGTCCAGTTCTGATGCTCACGTGCCCACTGTTGGCGCTTTTGACGGTGGACAGGGGTCAGCATGGGCACCCTGACTGGTCTATGCAGCCCCATACGCAACAAACTGCGATGCACTGTGTATTCTGACACCTTTCTATCAGAACCAGCATTAACTTCTTGAGCAATTTGAGCTCCAGTAGCTCGTCTGTTTGATCGGACCACACGGGTCAGCCTTCGCTCCCCACGTGCATCAATGAGCCTTGGCCGCCCATGACCCTGTCGCCAGTTCACCACTGTTCCTTCTTTGGAGCACTTTTGACAGAGACTGACCACTGCAGACCGGGAACACCCCACAAGAGCTGCAGTTTTGGAGATGCTCTGACCCAGTCGTCTAGCCATCACAATTTGGCCCTAGTCAAACTCACTCAAATCCTTACGCTTGTCCATTTTTCCTGCTTCTAACACATCAACTTTGAGGACAAAATGTTCACTTGCTGTCTAATATATCCCGCCCACTAACAGGTGTGTGATGAAGAGATAATCAGTGTTATTCACTTTATAATGTTATGCCTGATCTGTGTGTGTGTGTGTGTGTGTGTGTGTGTGTGTGTGTGTGTGTGTATACAGTGAGGAAAATACGTATTTTAACACCCTGCTATTTTGCAAGTTCTCCCACTTAGAAATCATGGAGGGGTCTGAAATTGTCATCGTAGGTGCATGTCCACTGTGAGAGACATAATCTAAAAAAAAAAATCCAGAAATCACAATGTATGATTTTTTTAACTATTTATTTGTATGAAACAGCTGCAAATAATCAATGAAAATCAAAATGTCAATATTCAATGTTAAAAAAAAATCAATGTTAATATTTGGTACAGTAGCCTTTGTTTGCAATTACAGAGGTCAAACGTTTCCTGTAGTTTTTCACCAGGTTTGCACACACTGCAGGAGGGATTTTGGCCCACTCCTCCACACAGATCTTCTCTAGATCAGTCAGGTTTCTGGCCTGTCGCTGAGAAACACGGAGTTTGAGCTCCATCCAAAGATTCTCTATTGGGTTTAGGTCTGGAGACTGGCTAGGCCACGCCAGAACCTTGATATGCTTCTTACAGAGCCACTCCTTGGTTATCCTGGCTGTGTGCTTCGGGTCATTGTCATGTTGGAAGACCCAGCCTCGACCCATCTTCAATGCTCTAACTGAGGGAAGGAGGTTGTTCCCCAAAATCTCGCAATACATGGCCCCGGTCATCCTCTCCTTAATACAGTGCAGTCGCCCTGTCCCATGTGCAGAAAAACACCCCCAAAGCATGATGCTACCACCCCCGTGCTTCACAGTAGGGATGGTGTTCTTGGGATGGTACTCATCATTCTTCTTCCTCCAAACACGTTTAGTGGAATTATAACCAAAAAGTTCTATTTTGGTCTCATCTGACCACATGACTTTCTCCCATGACTCCTCTGGATCATCCAAATGGTCATTGGCAAACTTAAGACGGGCCTTGACATGTGCTGGTTTAAGCAGGGGAACCTTCCGTGCCATGCATGATTTCAAACCATGACGTCTTAGTGTATTACCAACAGTAACCTTGGAAACGGTGGTCCCAGCTCTTTTCAGGTCATTGACCAGCTCCTCCCGTGTAGTTCTGGGCTGATTTCTCACCTTTCTTAGGATCATTGAGACCCCATGAGGTGAGATCTTGCATGGAGCCCCAGTCCGAGGGAGATTGACAGTCATGTTTAGCTTCTTCCATTTTCTAATGATTGCTCCAACAGTGGACCTTTTTTCACCAAGCTGCTTGGCAATTTCCCCGTAGCCCTTTCCAGCCTTGTGGAGGTGTACAATTTTGTCTCTAGTGTCTTTGGACAGCTCTTTGGCCTTGGCCATGTTAGTAGTTGGATTCTTACTGATTGTATGGGGTGGACAGGTGTCTTTATGCAGCTAACGACCTCAAACAGGTGCATCTAATTTAGGATAATAAATGGAGTGGAGGTGGACATTTTAAAGGCAGACTAACAGGTCTTTGAAGGTCAGAATTCTAGCTGTTAGACATGTGTGCAAATACTTATTTGCAGCTGTATCATACAAATAAATAGTTAAAAAATCATATATTGTGATTTCTGGATTTTTTTTTTTAGATTATGTCTCTCACAGTGGACATGCACCTACGATGACAATTTCAGACCCCTCCATGATTTCCAAGTGGGAGAACTTGCAAAATAGCAGGGTGTTCAAATACTTATTTTCCTCACTGTATGTGTATATATATAAATAAATCCTCAACTTTAAGTATGAGCAATAATAACAGCGATTCTTGCCTTAGTAAACGGCAATACTCAAAAAGCCAATGATTTTAGCTTTAGTAACTAAAAGGCAAGTGTCGTATGTGGGAAGAATGGGTAGGAGTTGCGTGTGGATTCAGAGTTCAGTGGCAGTACTTAAGAAGAGTGATTCAAAGCCTTTTCTAGAGGTCAAAGGTTGAAATTAATGCAGTGCTGGATAGGCAGACGCTCGGGGGCCCCTTGGGTATTACGATATGTGCAGAAGGATAGATTTAATGGGAGATCACTTGAGTTCTTGTTTTCTCACCTTTGCCCTTCTCATTATTTTCTTCTCTAGCATCCATGTGAAATGTGAATTTGAATGATGATCGTGTTGTACAAGGTACTGGTTCATAGATATTCAGGTTGTTGATTTGTTTTGTTGGCATTCAGCCATTTGTAATGACTCGTTCATTTTTAAGGCTCAGCTTGACATGTTTTTTTGCCAGTAAGATAATAACACAGGCTGCCATAATTTTTGTAACACCTGTTTAGTCCGTAATTTCACTTTGAGACCATGGCGGCAGCCTGTCAGGAGGCGTCATTCAGGTACCATCATTTGTGTAATTGTAAACCAAGCATTTTGCAAGAGCTTGTTGTGTGTTTTAGCATGAGAACAGAGTACCTGTTAGATTAATTGTTACATTTATTGACCTCAGGACAATTTGTATTCCTTAAAATCTTTGAGCTGGAAACCTTTAATCACAGAACTCGCTGAAACCAGTTTCTCTGTGGGTTTATTACTGTGATTTTGAAATTTGACTCTGCACTTTTAATGTTCATTTTATAGTCAAACTTTGAGACATTAAAGGGATCGTTCACCCCAAAATAAATTTTTACTCTCATTTTGTTCCAAACCTGTATGAATTTCCTTCTTCTGCTGAACGCAATAGATTATATTTCGCCGTTTCCGTTTCTGGTCCCCATTGACTTCCATAGTATTTTTTTCTCTCCATACAATGGAAATCAATGGGGTCCATCAACTGTTTGGCTTCTTTTGTGTTCAACAGAAGAAAGAAACTCATACAGGGTTGGTTAAACATGAGGGTGAGTAAATGATGACAGAATTTAAATTTTTGAGTGAACTTAATCCCCTTATGAAAGATCCGTATGAGGCAGACGTTGAACTAGACTAGAGGTCACAGGTCTTCCAGTACATTCGACCTTGAGCTATGATGCTCATGTGGATGGTGCAGGTTCGAATCCGACATGTATCATATCCCAATAATTTATCATGTATCACATTCTGCCTCTCTCCCCAAATCATTTATATTATTTTATATGTTGTTCTGAAAAAAAAACATAATAAAATGGAAAAATTATTAAAGGTGCACTATGTAACTTTTCCATCCACTAGAGGTCGTCTGTTCAAAACAAAGGCTTAGTTTGATGATGCCAAGTTTGAGCGCAGAATCTTGGGACATGTGGTCTTCACCTCACAGCCGGTGGAAAAGAATCGGGATAGGACTCGGGCAGAAATCATGTTGATGGATGCGATTATTAACGTTACTGTAGTATGAAGCAGAGCAGGAGCGAGTGTTGTGGAGCTGAGCAAGGCCGCTGGAGCGATTGTTAATAAGATGAACGCAACACACGCCTCACAAGCAGCGGGACTTTTATTATGACACAGTCGTAATGACATGAGTATGAGGTAACGCAGCTCTGTTTATCATATTAGACACATCTGAGTGTGTTGAAAATGAAGTTAGGACGTTACTCTGTGCGTTCGCTCGACGGCTGCTATGACACTTGTTCACACTGCAGTGAGAGTAAAGCGTTTCTGCAGAATAAAACCGGAAACCGAGGTGAACGCAGATATGACGGCATCGACAGACGAGTCCCTCACACGTCCCGGTTCCTTGGTTATAATAGCAATTTTCTCATGATTTACAAATAGTTGGAAACATTTGGGATATTGTAAGTACTCAACTGAACAAAATGTATAACACTGCCCGAGTGGTTTATGGATATTTTACTGAAAAAATGTTATATAGTGCACCTTTAAAATGTGTGATGATCCACATTAGTAAGTTGCTTTAGATTATTGTGTTACTGTTTATATACTACATTATAGTATTTATATATATTTAAAAACATTTTAATTTAAATTTTAATTAATTTTTAATTTTAGTGCTTTTACATGCTTTTTGTCTTTTTAGTTTTTTAATATTTCTGTTTAGCTTTTAATTTATTTTTACTTCAACAATAACAACACTGCTGTGGATAAGCATCTGTCAAAGGACTAAAACTATCCTCTCCTTTTTAGTCACCAGCTTACAGAGTACCAGACCACCAGATTTCAGACTACTCATCTTACGACGATAATGATGAAGATCCTGAAGAAAGTAGAGCAGACTCTTCCCTTCTGGACGCAGCCGAAACCAGCAAGCAGTCTGTCAGCGAGTGGGTTCGATCCGCTCAGGCGATTCTTCACACACCTAAGAAACAATCCGCCAAGAGTGCCAAGACCCCAGAGGACTCGAGTAAGAAGAGGAGGAGATTTGAAAGGTATGATCTATGGTGCTTGGATAATCTTTGTTTCAGTGCAACCCTGTGCAAGATGAACTTAAATTATGAGTTCAGCGACTGGCTTTATGATTAGGATTTATCGTCTTAACCAACAGTAATCCTTCACACTGTTATTCATTCATACTGGGGTTTTTTTCCATGTTTGACGTCAAGTTCACAACCCGAAATTTCATATCAGTGTAAACACACCGAATACAAAAGAGTTCAAAGTCTAGCAGAAGCAGTTTATTAATGCGTCCACACCCTTACCGTAAAAACCTGGTCAGTTTGGTTTTTGATTGGCTATCGAGGAGCGGTTTCTTTGCACATTTGTATCACCTTATTTAATTTACCAGAACACTTCCTCCTACGCACATAAGACACAGCTCTTTTCTCTTTTTTTCTTATATTACTCAGCAGTTGCTTTTTTAGTGGTCATCAAAGATTGAGTACTGATGACATTTTTGTTTCATAAATGAGTCGTTTGTTAGATTTTGTGAATGGGAGAGGAAGGACGTGTAGAGATTGTCCCCTCATGGGGGAGCTGTGTCTCTTTTTGGCTCTTGTTAGTCCACATATCCTTCTGCTGACCCTCAGTCCCTTCTGCAGGCAAGCACAGAATAAGTTGCCCCCTGCCTGTGTGTCTGTTAATGTGGCTTTTTATGTTTTATCATGCTTACATACACACATAAAGATGATAGCATACATATAAGCTACCACCCACTGTAAAAATGAACACATCATAAACACAAATAACAGTTAAGTGCAAGCAGAATGGAGCATATCCTTTAGCTAACAAGACTATAACAAATTTAAGCCAATAAAGTTTTATGAACGACAAAACGTTTGCTAAATATGGAGCAAATTTCGGTGCAGTGTGTGTATATAGATTTTAGTGAATATATATTGGTTTCTCTATAATTCATTCTCTGATATGTTTTGGTTAAGATTGATTATCTATATGGAATTAATGACATTGATTCTAATGACTCATGCTACATGATTGATTCTAGTTGATTCATTCAGATTAATTCTCTATGATTAATTCTATGGGAATGATTCTCATCCATTATTATTATTTGTATTTGATTGATATCGTGGGATTAAATCTGACTGATTCTCTAGATATATCTATGGATATATAGTCTATGGAATTTCATCTCTTACATTCATTCTGTGGGATTTATTATAATCTTGAATAATGATATTCATTCGTTGTGATTTATTCCATGTGACTGATTCTAAGTGATTGAGTCTCTATGAATGATTCCATGGAATTGATCCTCCGTCTTTGATTCAATAGAATTGATTCTCTTTATGGAATTGATTCAGTGAGATTTATTCTAGTTGTTTCTCTATGACTCATTCTATGTGATTTGATTCAGTCTGATTCATTATTCTATATGAATGATTCCCATTTATTCTTTATCATTGATTTTCTGTGATTGGTTCCTTGGGAATTAATTGACATCTATTTGAATCTATGTATTTGATTCTGTGGAATTAATTCAATTAGATTTATTCTAGTTGATTCTCATTTATTCTTCATCATTGATTTTCTGTGATTGATTCCTTGAATGAATTGACATATATTATTATTCTCTGGGAACTGAATCCATAAGTTTGAATATGTGGGATTGATTCAGTGTGATTTGAATCTATGTATTTGATTCTATATGAATGATTCCATGGAATGATTCACCGTCTTTGATTCTATTGAATTGATTCAAATAAATACAATTTCAGAAAAAAAATATATTAAATGAGATTTATTCTAGTTGATTCTCTAAGACGCATTCTATGTGATTCATTCTAGTTGATTCAGTCTGATTCATTATTTAATTCTATATGAATGATTCCCATTCATTCTTTATCATTGATTTTCTGTGATTGATTCCTTGGGAATACATTTACATATATTAATTATTATGTGGGAACTGAATGCATAGGTTTGATTCTGTGGGACTGAATCGGTGTGATTTTGAATATGTGTATTTGATTCTGTGGAATTGATTCCATGGGACTGATTTGGTGTGATTGAATCTATAGGTTTGATTCTGTGGGATGGATTATATGTGATTCTGGGGGGATAAATTGAATCATATTCAAATGATCTTGTTTGACTGATTCTCTGTGATTGATTCTATGGGACTGAATTCATGTGATCTCTCTCTTTATAGAGGAGGTCTTGCTGAAAGGCTCAACCGACTCCACAGCAGGCAAAGATCAGCCATCAGCTTCTGGAGACATCAGTGCAACTCGACCACATCAGCTGGTAAGACTCATCCAGTCTGAATCATGTCTGTTTATGTGAGGACTCATTACAGAGTACAGATTATTAGGTTAGTTCTCTGTTACTGACCACCAATGCTAACATTATTTGAAGGTGTCTTTGTTATAGTGTAATTATACATTTACAATTATACAGAGAAATATTAAATAACAACATGTACTTACTATATTAGGTTTGGCTTAGGGTTAGTTGCATGTAATTATGCATAATTACTATAGAAACATTGTAAAATAAAGTGTTACCCACAATGTAAATGTAAGTCTTCTCATTTAAATACTGCCAATGTCAGATCTGGCCTAATATGCGCCAGGAAAATATTTAAACGCCAAACCGCAGTTTTCATATTTCCATAATTGCTTGTCACGTTTCATGAAATGTGTCGAATATTCCAGTGATGAGATCTCACAGTGTACAGTTGCAGGAGTAGGAGGCTGTAAAAACCTACGATTGTGATTCAGGTGACAATAGAACCTAATTGTCTCTCAGCCGAAGCGACAGGAAACCACAGACACAAACACACTGCAGACACAGTCACACACCTTACGTTTTCATTTTCCATGGTATAACGGATCTCTTTTCAAACAGTGCCCTACTAAGGGGTCTTCAGTGTGTGTGTGTAGTTATGTTTGTGTGGAGGTTTGAAGAAGTTAATGTTCCAGTTGAAAATGGAAATTCAAGAGAAAACTTATGAGGAATTAAATGTGCGTGTGTGTGTTTGATTCACTACCATGGCAAAGTTGTTTAATAAATATTATCCTAATAAAAAAAAAACAATAGTTGATTACAGTTGTTATTCATCTAAGCCTTTTTTTAATCGGAAATGTATAGTGGTTTAATAATATTGTAGCCTTGAAGGCCTGTCTTTCCACATTAACTGATTCATTGCATGCTTGTGGATGTAATGTTAGCTGACTAAGATGAAGCAATTTTTTTTTAGTTTCCATTCATGTTTGCTTGTGGAAAAGTGATTTAGGATGACTGGACATAGTTTATGGACAGCTTTGCAACTGGCATAATTCCTTAGAAAATTCCACAGTCTAAGGAGAACGCATCTTCTACTCAATTCTTGCCTGTTGAAAGATTTATTAATATCTTTTTTTTTATGCACAACATATTGGGTGATTAAATCAGTATGTGCATTTAACAACTTGTTCATTTCCTTTTCATAGTCATGCATAGCTGTTTTTGACACTGTTTACCAAAAAAAAAAAGCCAGTGTTCATTGTGTTTTTGTTTTGCATGTTATTGCGTGGAGTAAACATAGCCTGTTTCTCTCTCTCTGCTTTAAATTTTTCACTAAAATTTCCATTACACATCGTTCAGAAGTTCTTCTCTGAAGTCTTGGCCATGCTCGCCATGATTTCAGCTGAGTCAATTGTGTTCATGTGTCCAATCGAGGAGGCCAAGTATTCCTTAAACAGTCAGCATGGGACTATATCCCGTCAGAGAGCTGGATTTTGTTTCATTTCCTCAGAACTGACTAAAATGAAAAGTTGAGTCCGCGCCAGTGTGAGTTTTCACAGCATAACCCAAAATATCCTGCTGCTGTTATTAATTTACTAGGCCTGTATCGTATCTGTGTTGTTTTGCAAAACTTTGAGAAGGAAACCATCTTTCAAATGCTGGTCATTTTATAAAACGTCAAGCTTACTTGAATGCTAAGTGTTCATGCTGTATAGTACCTAAATATTTAAAAATATAATTATAGTTGTTAATCCAAATTGAGGACTTAAATTGTAACGTGGACAAATATACTGTCCATGTACAGATGTACAGTTTCACACATGCATTTCTTTGACCCAAGCTGACAGGCCAGGTGTCCTGACGCTGAGGATTCTGGGAGTTCGAGAGGAATGTGGCATGCAGGCCGCAGTGTGTGACAGGCTGCCCGAGGGGGAAATGTGTGTGGCTCTTTTCAACAAAGACACGGCCGCCCAGGTTCAGCCTGCGCCTGGAGACATCGTCCACATCTACCCACCATGGTGAGAGTCCTGTTCCTTAACATTTTACCATTAAAATATCAGAAATAAGAGTTTGTTTATTATCTCTGATGATGACATTTGATACTGTTATTTTTTTATTGTTAAAAAAAATTTATATCTATGTATAAAATATTTACATTTATATATAATATAAATATATAGAGAGTATATACATGCAAATATTTCTTAAATATATACATGTATGTGTGTGTATTCAAATATACAAAATTATACACAGTGCACACACATTATGTAAACACAAACTTTAATTTTGGATGTGATTTAATCCATTGACAGCATATATACTCTCTGTGTGTGTGTGTGTGTGTGTGTGTGTGTGTGTGTGTGTGTGTGTGTGTGTGTGTGTGTGTGTGTGTGTGTGTGTGTGTGTGTGTGTGTGTGTGTGTGTGTGTGTGTGTGTGTGTGTGTGTGTGTGTGTGTGTGTGTGTGTGTGTGTGGACATGTTTTTGTGAAATATCAGGACACATGGGTATGACATAGGTATTACAAAAAGAGGGTGAAATATGAGGACGTTCCCCATGTCCTCACTTTTCAAAATGCTTATAAATCACACAGAATGAGTTTTTTTTTTCACAGAAAGTAAACTGCACAGTCTCCTGTGAGGGTTAAGTTTAGGGGCAGGGGCAGTGTAGGGGGATAGAAAATATGGTTTGTACGGTATAAAAACCATTACGCCTATGGAATGTCCCCACATTTCACAAAAACACCCGTGTGTGTGTGTGTGTGTCTATCGTTCGTTCTATCTATCGTATCTATATCATCTAATCTAAAATGGCCACAAAATACACTTTCCACCCCTAGTAACCACAAAGAAAACTAGTTTTTGTCTTTATGAAATACTTTGATTATAATAATTATTATTGAATCAAATAAATTTCTGTTCAAGTCAAGTCACCTTTATCTATATAGCTCATTTAATCTCATTTCAGTTTATTTCGGTTGTACAGCTTCTCTAAAAGAAAAGTATTCAACTGAAGTCAGTTCAGTATTGATTCAGTTCTGTTCATAATTTCAAGTTCATAAAAGATCATAATTATTAACTCTTTCCCTGCCATTGACCAAAAAATTCTGTCTCTTCGTGTTTTAAAGTGTTATACGTTGGGTTATCTTACATAAGCAGATGCATTCCCACATTCAAGTGTTGATAAAAAAGAAGAATGCATTAAGCTGGAGTAAAACAGGTTTTTTGTTTAAGAGCAGAGGCTCTGTTTTTTCTGTTCATTTCATGTTTAGATATTCCCACAACAAAATATATTGGGGGTCATGAAAATTTTGTGAAATGATCAAAAATGTTGGCGGTGGCTGGCAACTTTTTTTTTAAAACGCTGGTGGGGAAAGAGTTAAATTATTTAATTTCATCTATAAAGCAGTTCTGCAGAAAACAGTGATGTCGTCATCATCGTGCAGTCCAGTTCAGTTCAGTTCTCATTTAATAGTATCAGTGCATTCAAGGGAATAATATTGTTGAATATTAAACGTCCCAACTAAGCAAGCCAGTTACATTTGTATAGTTTCCATTTTTTTGGTTTTCAAAGCTTCATTTCTAATGAATTTTCTGATTTGTTTTGCCTGCCAGCCTTTTTTACCCTTCAATTTCATCATGATCTCATCACGATTTCATCACAACTTGAATCTAGATCACTTGTATTAAGTAGCTCATTGTTTGCATGCTCATTTCCCTATATCTAGTGTCATAATTAGTGATGAATCACTGTTTTAAGCAATAAGCCGCAGGTTGGCAGGAACAGTCTTGCCGTGTGTTTTGCACAGAGCTGATAAGAGCGAGAGGCCTGCGGGGCTGAAGGTGAGAGAGACAGACGAGTCAGTCTCCATCTGTGTGGGAGGACCACAGATCCACAGATCCGTCCAAACTGGAGAGGCCAGGACTCGCCGGAAGCCAGAGTCCCGCCCCTCTCTCTCTCCCCCGTATCGCCCCCATGTAGCGTAGCTCCCACGTCATTCCTCAGCTCCAGGGAATGGCCTGCATACCTCTTCCTGGCAGCTCTGAGCTCATTTCCAGCAAGCTGGGAAAAAACATAGCTGGATCCTTTTTCTTCCCTCGCCTTTTTCTGGGTTTTTTTCTTTTTCGAGGAGCGTTAGGCTGCGGATCACAATAACTGTGACAGAGGCCAGAGAGCTGAATAGAAAACACATGCGGCACAGTGTGCTGCTGGCACAGTTTCTCCTCTTGTCTCATTTGCTCTCTTTTTTTTTTCTCTCCCCCTGCGGAGTGTTTGCTTTAAGGGCAGGCATAGTTGACCCTGGAAAGTCCAAGAGTTCATTTTACCCTGGAAAGTCCAACGGATTGACTCCAATTCGGCCCCCATAGTTTGCAGCGGAGAAATGGGCTGCAGATGATAACACTTTACATATCGTCAAATATATTTCAAAACCTGTGTGTAGTTGATAAATGTAGACATAGAGGTTTTTTTTATGTCAAAACGCATGAATTCGAAAAACATTTTTAAAAACTTTCTTTTTTCAGTTCACTGAAAGTGCTGTGAAATGCAGTGTTACACAGGGTTGGGCAACATTCCAAAAGTAAGAATTGACTTCCTTTCAGTTGGAATTTTAAGAATTTTAATTGATTTGTCCACACCCCACAGGAAGTTGAATTGGAGTTTAATGATTCAGACTTTCAGAGTAATCTAGAATGTAATGGCATTCATTTCCATAAAAATGTTATATAATCAATATAAAATTATTGACAAATTCCTGGTTTCAGGCCTAGTCCCATTCTCAAATGCATGTTTGAGCAAAGCGATGGGTTTTTGTAAGAAAAATATCCATATTTAACACGTTATAAAGTAAAATATCTAGCTTCTAGTGTAACGCCTCACGCAGTTCAAAACGCTTACGCTACGTCCGGCGTCACGCCAGTTGCGCTTTTTCCGTAAATTGAATACGGAAGGTGGTCCGCCGGAAGCTAGATATTTAACTTTATAACGTGTTAAATATGAATATTTTTCTTAAACAAACCCATCGCTTTGCTTCAGAAAGCCTTTATTAACCCCTCGGAGCCATGTGGATATCTTTTTATAATGGATGGATGCACTTTTTTGGTCTTCAAATTTTGGGCTGCCATTCACTGACTTTATAAAGCTTGGAAGAGCCAGGTCATTTTTTAATATAACTCCGATTGTATTCGTCTGAAAGAAAAATCATATACACCTAGAATGGCTTTAGATTGAGTAAATCATGGGGTAATTTTCATTTTTGGGTGAACTATCCCTTTAAATGCTCTAATTGAACTAAGGCCTAATCATGGCTTAATCTATGTCCTGTCTGTGAAACTGGGCCTACAACTTTTTTACAAAATTTCAATGACTCTTAAAGCCTGGTCACACCAAAAGCGATAACTATAAAGATAACTATATTAGTATCATATCAACGCATGATAATGTTCTATTTATTATAAGTGTGAGCTGCAGTTTTGTCATCTGACACTTTTTAAATGCTCAAACTCTTAAAAGTGCAATCCTGTTTGCCATCTAAATTAAAAGTCAGGAATTAAATCACTGATGAACCCTGACAGTTTTGCGCTTTCAGGATCCCCATCAGTTTGATCATAGTTTTGATGGTTTTCTATCTATTGTGTTGGTATAAGTGGTTCTCAACTGGTTTTGCTTCAGGACTCTGATTTTACATTGACATCAAGAGGAGACCCAGCACAGTGCCAAAATTGTTCATCATGCAAAAGTAAACAAGAATGTCCCTAAAATCAAATGTCCTTTTTAATCTGTCCAAGTGACGGGTGAATTTGCACCAACAACAAAAAAAAAATTATCTTGATGTGATGCATGGCTGTTAACAATGACAACAAAAAATATGGTAAGCATTTTCTTCAAGTTGATAACCCTTATTGTTTATATATATATATATATATATATATATATATATATATATATATATATATATATATATATATATATATATATATATATATATATATATATATATATATATATATATATATATATATATATATAAAATATTATATATATATATATATTATATATAATGTACTGGTGCATATCTGATGACTAATTCTTCTCACACACACAAACAAACGGTTCCCAGCTCATTCACTGTTCAGCTATGAAGGAAATACCTGTCATCACTAGGTTGTGATTACACATGTGCCGCACCCTCACCTGTCGGCTCTGACGTCAGTACACTCTCTTAATTTGTACAAAACTTCCTGCTCCAATCCACCGGAAATGCATTCATACGTAAAGCATATCCCGATCTCCATGTGACACTATGTGCAGTGATGATCAAATCTCTCTTAAGACTTTGTTTCCTGTGCAACTGATCTCTAAGACTTTGCTTTGTATTTTTATTTGTATATCATTTCCGAAAAAAAAGGATATTTACTCATTTGTTTGTCAGAACCTACATTTATGCTGTTCCAGGAGCCAGGAGTACTTTTTTTTCTTCTTTTCTTTTAATTTATTGAAATGATTTATAATTGATAATTATATATAATTATAATTTAATATATGATTTTATAATTAATATGTATGTACATTTTAGAATAATAAAGTCAGCAAAGCTAATGGAAGCATCAAAAAAAAAAAAAAAAAAAAAAAAAATATATATATATATATATATATATATAGACCTGTCGCAATAATCAATATATCGAAATATCGCACAATATATATACATGACCTCAATCATTTTTTGTGAATATATCGCCCATTATGTTTACATGATAATGAATGTCACCAACATTTTACTCGATTGTGCTGTCATCTTGTATGTTTTCCGTGACGGAAGCGAAAGTGGTTCTTGGGCAGTTCCTTCATGCACAGAGCGGTTATCGACAGGTGAAAAAAGGCGTTATAGTGTTTTCCTGACAATTACTGACAGTATGGAAGAATAAGCCCAAATGCACTCGATTTCAAAGCCGCAATTCCCTGTTCCGGTGCACATATAAATGTCAATGCAGAATGACGAGTGTTAAAGCCGTTTCACAAGGGAAAATGTTTATTTACTATTTATTCAATTTTTTACATTTTTATTTAGGATAATCTATTTTTTACCCTTAATTTCCATGATCTAAAGAATTAAAAGGTTGTCATTTGTAAGTGTGTAGGTCTACTTGCATTATTATGCTGTTATATTAGGATTATATATTCACTGGCATTAAATAGTCTTAAAATTACAATAATATCGTTTATCGCAATTATTTCTGGGACGATATATCGCGAAACAAAAAGTAGTTATCGTGACAGGCCTATATATATATAGAGAGAGTGTGTGTGTGTGTGTGTGTGTGTGTGTGTGTGTGTGTGTGCATTTTATATATATACATACGTGTACACACACACACGCGTATGTACTTTTTTTTTTTTTGACTGGTCACTCTTGGATTGTCAAAGACTGGAATTTTCGTTCCTATTCTTCTTAGGCTGACAGCATGTTGAAAAAGCGCTTGTTTGCATTAGGGTGGAGAGGACCCCCACCTCTCCTGTGTAAACTTGCCTTTGCTGGCTGCCCTGGAGCTGTTGGCCAAGGTTCATTAGGTTCAGTGAGATTACTTGTCTCTGCTGGCACCTGTTCAATTCTCTCTCAGGGCAGAATGATTTAAATACTGACGTACATGCTACGTCTCATGACATGAGCTCTGCAGGCCCCGGCTTGTAGTGAAGGGGAGGTCTCCGCTTATTAAAGACACGTTTGTTTGGAACAGATCTGTGACAAATTACCATACAACCAGCGCAAAGATTGATCAGGCAGTTTGTAACCTACTTCTGAGGCCCTGCGAATGGTACATTCCCATGTGTCCATAACAGTGGCTATAACGTATGTGCTTACCAACTTGTAGATGGTTTCACAAAAGTATATATATAATTTTGTCCACATGTGCTTTATATCATTAACTAGTTGTAAACACTTTCCTGTACATGTTCCAGTGACTCCTGCCTAGTAGTGTAGATCTTTCCATAATCATAGGTCTTTGTAGGGTTGCATGATTAATCAAAATAAAACTGAGATCGCAATATGGCTGAGTGTGATTTGGCTTTAATGCGCTTTTATGAACACAACATGCGACAACCATCTTCCCATGCTTTTAAAGTCTCCCTGTAGTCAATAATTGTATCCCTTAAAACTCATCTTTGATTATCAAAATTACATATTTAAAGTTTTAAAGTATGCCTTAAAATAGCTTGAATGTTACTCTACACCCTTGCTTCATTTAATATACGCAGATTAATGAATATGCTAATTAGCCCCGCCTCCACTCACTCACACCAGCTCAGAGATCCACTCACTCTACTTTACTGTAGTAAACGCTGCACAAAGGTATTGCTCTTTACATCGGACACATTACGGTGATTAATATGATTAGCCTTTTTCTTGACTATGTTACAAACAGCTAATGTGTTGCTAATGTCACACAAACCATGGCTGAATACAAAATCGCCCCCTATACCCTCAAATAGGGCATTATTTGAGGGGACAGCCATTTGTACGGGTGTCCGAAACCATAGATTAGATTAGATTAGATTCAACTTTATTGTCATTACACAAGTACAAGTACAAGGCAACGAAATGCAGTTTAGGTCTAACCAGAAGTGCAATAGCAGCAAGTGCAGGATATATACAATGGTTGCGTAAGTGCTGGGCATAAAAATGTACTGAATATATATAAATATGTATAAGTAGAGAGATGGTTATTACTATAAACAGAACTGAATTTACAGATGAATATATACAGTGAATAAATATAAATATACAGATGGCTATTACTATAAACAGAATGTAAACAGAATGTACAGGTGAATATGTACTATGAATATAATATACGGATGGCTATTACTTTGAACAGAATTTTACAGATAGAGGTATACAATAATATGTTAGGCTAATATGAGGAATAGCAGTGGATTAAGGTAGTGCAATAAATTATGGACAGAGCTATCCGAAAGAAAGTGTAAAAGTGCAGTGGAAAGTGGTTGCATATTACAGTTAGAAGTACGGTGCAAAATGCAAATGTAAACATGGTTACTGTAAATACAGTCGGCAGTGCAAATGAGCATATTCCAGTTAAGATATGGTGGTGCAAAATGCTTAAGTAAACAGTTGTTACTGTAATAAACAGTCGGTAGTGCAAATAACAAAGTGAATGTAGGTGTGAGGTAGGAGAGTTTGCAGTTTATGAGGGAAGTGGATCAACGGGGGTTTGAGTTCAGTAAAGAGACAGCTCTGGGGAAAAAACTGTTCTTTAGTCTGCTGGTCCTGGTCCGGAGGATCCTGAAACGCCTGCCGGAGGGCAGGAGAGAAAACAGTCTGTGGGCTGGGTGAGAGGAGTCCTTGAGGATGCTGCAAGCTCGATGCAGACAGCGTTTCCTCTGGATGTGCTCGATGGCAGGTAGTGGAGTCCCTGTGATGCGCTGGGCAGTTTTCACCACCCGCTGCAGTGCCTTGCGCTCCGCAACAGAGCAGCTCCCATACCATACTGCCACACAGTTGGTCAGGATGCTTTCTATTGCGCAGCGGTAGAAGTTCACCAGGATAGCCGAGGAGAGCTGATTCTTCCTCAGTGTCCTCAGGAAGAAGAGGCGCTGGTGAGCCTTCTTGACCAGGCTGGAGGTGTTGGTCGTCCACGACATGTCCGCCGAGATGTGGATCCCCAGGAACTTGAAACTGGAGACACGCTCAACAGCCATAGTGGACATTATTGAGTGCTCTCATTCAATCCCACATTGCACTGCAATAACGAGTGTACAGCCGACGTACTCTCAACGGCTGTCCGACTTCACGCACTCGTTTTCATTCATTCCTTCAAATGAACTATATTATTGGACTAACGTAGGAAATAGTGAATGAGGGTTTAGGGGGCGATTTCGGATTCCGCCCATGTTCTCGTTTGCCGTCTCAGAGTTAGACAGCTGCCTTATAAAATCAGCATTTAGAAACCCTTTGAACAACTCAAAACGTCTGTGCAGAAAGGCATATAGTTCATCATAACATCGTAATATACATCATATACCCGCTATATTGCTAAATCTATCCGAATTTTCATGTCAACAGAAAAATAGTCTGGGATAACCTGGCTTCTCTCATAGTAATGATATGCTAAAGCCCACCCACACATTGATGTGATTGGTAACAAGGTTGTGTGTGACAACACCAGCGATTTCTTACCGTGTTTTTGAGACTGGCTTTGGTTCACTGCATTTTTAAAGAGAAAATACTCAACAGTGGTGTTGACTTATGAATTTGCACATGGTTTGTCTTAAAGCATATTAAAAACACCACATAGACATATAAACAACATTAAAATCAAAAGAGAAGTTTTAAAGACGTCCTGCGGTTTTTAGTCAAAATAAAAGTTGAAGAAATTAATAAAAAAATGAAGAGATTTAGACATCCATGAATATTATTGTAATTTTACAGTTGTGATGTAAAAAATATATATAATTTTTCTTAAATGCTTTATTTTAAAATGAAATATAGCCGTTTTATAGCCATGTTTATGTATATATATATATTTGAACGAACACCCTGCTATTTTGCAAGTTCTCCCACTTGGAAATCATGGAGGGGTCTGAAATTGTCATTGTAGGTGCAGGTCCACTGTGAGAGACATAATCTAAAAAAAAAATCCAGAAATCACAATGTATGATTTTTTAACTATTTATTTGTATGATACAGCTGCAAATAAGTATTTAAACACCTGTCTATCAGCTAGAATTCTGACCCTCAAAGACCTGTTAGTCTGCCTTTAAAATGTCCACCTCCACTCCATTTATTATCCTAAATTAGATGCACCTGTTTGAGGTCGTTAGCTGCATAAAGACACCTTTCCACCCCATACAATCAGTAAAAATCCAACTACTGACATGGCCAAGACCAAAGAGCTGTCTAAAGACACTAGAGACAAAATTGTACACCTCCACAAGGCTGGAAAGGGCTACGGGGAAATTGCCAAGCAGCTTGGTCAAAAAAGGTCCACTGTTGGAGCAATCATTAGAAAATGGAAGAAGCTAAACATGACTGTCAATCTCCCTCGGACTGGGGCTCCATGCAAGATCTCACCTCGTGGGGTCTCAATGATCCTAAGAAAGGTGAGAAATCAGCCCAGAACTACACGGGAGGAGCTGGTCAATGACCTAAAAAGAGCTGGGACCACCGTTTCCAAGGTTACTGTTGGTAATACACTAAGACGTCATGGTTTGAAATCATGCATGGCACGGAAGGTTCCCCTGCTTAAACCAGCACATGTCAAGGCCCGTCTTAAGTTTGCCAATGACCATTTGGATGATCCAGAGGAGTCATGGGAGAAAGTCATGTGGTCAGATGAGACCAAAATAGAACTTTTTGGTCATAATTCCACTAAACGTGTTTGGAGGAAGAAGAATGATGAGTACCATCCCAAGAACACCATCCCTACTGTGAAGCATGGGGGTGGTAGCATCATGCTTTGGGGGTGTTTTTCTGCACATGGGACAGGGCGACTTCAATGTATTAAGGAGAGGATGACCGGGGGCCATGTATTGCGAGATTTTGGGGAACAACCTCCTTCCCTCAGTTAGAGCATTGAAGATGGGTCGAGGCTGGGTCTTCCAAGATGACAGTGACCCGAAGCACACAGCCAGGATAACCAAGGAGTGGCTCTGTAAGAAGCATATCAAGGTTCTGGCGTGGCCTAGCCAGTCTCCAGATCTAAACCCAATAGAGAATCTTTGGAGGGAGCTCAAACTCCGTGTTTCTCAGCGACAGGCCAGAAACCTGACTGATCTAGAGAAGATCTGTGTGGAGGAGTGGGCCAAAATCCCTCCTGCAGTGTGTGCAAACCTGGTGAAAAACTACAGGAAACGTTTGACCTCTGTAATTGCAAACAAAGGCTACTGTACCAAATATTAACATTGATTTTCTCAGGTGGTGAAATACTTATTTGCAGCTGTATCATACAAATAAATAGTTAAAAAATCATACATTGTGATTTCAGTTTTTTTTTTAGATTATGTCTAATAGCAGGGTGTTCAAATACTTATTTTCCTCACTGTATATATATATATATATATATAACAAATTTTTTAATCGCAACTTGTGCAGCACTAGATTCTTGCCTGGACAGCATTTTTTGAAAAAGCATCATAAAGACCTGTTTACACCAGGGGTCCGTTCTTCGTACGTCGCTAACTCAGTTAGCAGGATTTGATTGTTGATGATTTGGAATGGTCTTGGATTGTTTGGTTCTTCGACGCTCATGCTTGACTTGCTGTCATAGCATCAGGTCTGTAAACTCGCGAGCAGGGTTATTTCATGTAAACAGGATTAGATTGCACCTTTTTAAGCGGCGTTGATACTTAAAATTTGTCCCAACCACTACTACTTTATTACAAGAGTTAATTACTGAACCAGAGGCAATAATAATTTAAAATAATAACAATAATAATATAAAAATGTATTTGAAAATAATATTATGTTGTGTAAAATACTATAGACACAGCCACTTGAATGAGAGATTTATTTTTGATAGAATAATTACTTTATAATGTTATCGTAGTCTTATGCACATGCTGTACTGTTAATCTGAGCTGTGCATTAATTTGAGTGATGACTGAAATTATGGGATGACTTGATGCAGCGCAGGAGAAGCAGATAACTTGGTCTTGACCTTTAAGAAACTTGAATTAATGCTGTCACGTAACAAATATGCTTCAAATTGTATAATTTTTTTTATTAATTGCTAATTTCAACATTGTAATAAAAATGCAAAGGGTGTACAAATACAATCATAATAAAACCGTAAATATAAATACAATGGGGAGAACAAGTATTTGATACACTGCCAATTTTGCAGGTTTTCCTACTTACAAAGCATGTAGAAGTCTGTCATTTTTATCATAGGTGCACTTCAACTGTGAGAGACTGAATCTAAAACAAAAATCCAGAAAATCACATTGTATGATTTTTAAACAATTAATTAGCATTTTATTGCATGACATAAGTATTTGATCACCTACCAACCAGTAATAATTCCGGCTCTCACAGACCTGTTAGTTTTTCTTTAAGAAGCCCTCCTGTTCTCCACTCATTACCTGTATTAACTGCACCTGTTTGAACTGGTTACCTGTATAAAAGACACCTGTCCACACACTCACTCAATCAAACAGACTCCAACCTCTCCACAATGGCCAAGACCAGAGAGCTGTGGTGGGACATAAGGGATAAAATTGTAGACCTGCACAAGGCTGGGATGGGCTACAGGACAATAGGCAAGCAGCTTGGTGAGAAGGCAACAACTGTTCACGCAATTATTAGAAAATGGAAGAAGTTCAAGATGACGGTCAATCTCCCTCAGTCTGGGGCACCATGCAAGATCTCACCTCGTGGGGCATCAATGATCATGAGGAAGGTGAGGGATCAGCCCAGAACTACACGACAGGACCTGGTCAATGACCAGAAGAGAGCTCGGACCACAGTCTCAAAAAAAAACATTAGTAACACACTACGCTGTCATGGATTAAAATCCTGCAGCGCACGCAAGGTCCCCCTGCTCAAGTCAGCGCATGTCCAGGCCCGTCTGAAGTTTGCCAATGACCATCTGGATGATCCAGAGGAGGAATGGGAGAAGGTCATGTGGTCTGAAGACAAAAATAGAGCTTTTTACAACCTCAAGAACACCATCCCAACCGTGAAGCATGGAGGTGGAAACATCATTCTTTGGGGATGCTTTTCTGCAAAGGGGACAGGACGACTGCACCGTATTGAGGGGAGGATGGATGGGGCCATGTATCGCGAGATCTTGGCCAACAACCTCCTTCCCTCAGTAAGAGCATTGAAGATGGGTCCCTGCTGCAGTGTGTGCAAACCTGCTCAAGAACTACAGGAAACGTATGATCTCTGTAATTGCAAACAGGTTTCTGTACCAAATATTAAGTTCTGCTTTTCTGATATATCAAATACTTATGTCATGCAATAAAATGCTAATTAATAATTTAAAAATCATAGTGTGATTTTCTGGATTTCTTTTTTAGATTCCGTCACTCACCGCTGAAGAGTACCTATAATAAAAATTACAGACTTCTACATGCTTTGTAAGTGGGCAAAACTGCCAAATCGGCAGTGTATCAAATACTTGTTATCCCCACTGTAATTGGGAATCATGTTTTAAAAAAAAACGTTTATAATTTTTTATCTATTTTAACTTATGTTGGTTTGGTCGTTTGGCTGTTTCCTTATAAAGGTCCAGAAATTCGTGTTGTGTAATTTGTCAAGTCTTTTGCCAGGTGGCTTTTTAAATTATATGATGCTTGCCACAAGCCAATCGCTGTATTGCTGATCGTGGTTTCGAGTATCGATGCATCTGCCCTCTTCAGGGAACACAAGAACGCGCAGTAATCTTAGATAATTTAATCCAGATATTTTAATCCAATCCGCAAATTCGTTTGAAGAACCAAATTAGCCTGACACCAATTATCACGATTAAAATATCTGGAATCTGTCAAATCATCTCGGATGTATTAAGCGAGGTACGAAGAACGGACCCCAGGTAACTATGATGAAAACACTAATGATATTGTTCTAAAAATCCTTCTAAATGTAAAAGAATAGCAGATTCCACACCACAATTACAATGAGAACGGCACAGAGAAACAATGCCGTTGGAATCACTTTTGCTATTTTTTTCCAGTTGATGAATGATAAAAACATTGACAGCCGATCAGAATCCACCTGACTTTAAAGAGCTCAAACATTTAAGGTGGCAGACAACATAATAGCAGTGCACGCTTAGAATAAACAATGATATTGTCCGCTGGTGTGGACGCTAATATAGTTAGTTATAGTTATTGATCTTTATATGTATCGTTCTTGGTGTGAACAGGCTTTAAGCCTAACTATCATAGAACCAATGGTCTCCACAATCATCTTAGCTCATGATGCTTTTGAGAAACAGCCCAGGTACATTGAAACTAGTTTAATTTAACCATCAGCATAATGTCTGGCCCACATTGCAGCTCATTTTTATCAATTTGAAAAGACAAGATGCTTCAGAAAGAGTCATGTTTAGATGCCACTCTCTTTAGGGAAGAATCATAGCAAAGGACCAAATTCAACTCTTTATTTTAGCAAACAATATCTTAGTCTCTAAAGCACACCAAAGAGCACCGCGTGTTTCGCGGTTGATCTGTTAGATGCCAAGTACAAAGAACTAATGTTGACTTAAGATCGGCATTTCTTAATGTCTATCCTGTGCCATGGCCATGAGAGGTATCAGAGGCAGCTTTATAATACCTTATTATTAATGGCTGTATCAATATTACCATTATTAATAATATTACTACTATTATTATTATTTTTTGTCCTTTTCCAGATCCTGTAACCTCCCCCTTATTCCGGATGAAATGAGTATATTTGTTCATATGTTTATCATTACTACTACTGCTAATACTATTATTACTATTTATCATTTCTTATTAATTTGATTTATCATTATTATTATTGTTATTATTATTACTATTATTATTGCTATTACTTTTGCTGTTGTCACCTTCCTCATACCCCATTTTCAATTTTTTTTTTTTTTTGGGGGGGGGATACTATTACTTTCTTCATCATTATTATTGTCATTTAAAATTATTATTGTTTATTTATTTTTTACTCTGGTTATGTCTGTTGTACTTCCCTACATGATCCTTTATTCAAATATTTTTTCATTCCCACACCCAGTTACACTTACAGTTACACACACACACACACACACACACACACACACACACACACACACACACACACACACACACACACACACATATACCCAAATCGTACTGACCATAATGTATGTTTTGTTGGTCTATGTAATTTTCATCTAATTTCTCATTTGTAAATATTGTAAAAAAAAAAAAAAAAAAAAAAGAAAGAAAAAAAGATCAGCATTTCTGTAAGTTTCAGACTGCCTGTGAAATGGAAACAAGCATCTTTGTTGATCAGTCAGTCACTCTTTATCACCAACAGTTTTTTTTTCCACCCAGGGAGGGAACGGCTTGAGCTTTTGTGTTTACCTGAGGATATTTTGAGACTCTTTTATATGTGTGAGAAGTGTGGAGGTGGTGGTACTCAATGAGACCGCTGTCAATCAATGTTTTAAAGTGTCAATCTGTATACAGGAAGATTTGATGTTGTTCATACTATAAGCATTTTTTCCAAAATAACACATTACAACCAGCTGACCTCCATTTTTGTCTCTCTTCAGGCAGAATCTGGTTGTAGAAGGGGAGCGCTATCCCATAATTCTCAACACCCACTTCAGTCAGAAAGTCTGTGTGGAGACTAACGCAGGCGGCCCGAGAACTGCAGTCGCTGTGGAGAAATGCAGACCTCCGCCGTTAACCAGGTGCCTGTGGCGGCCAGGGACGAGCCAAGTGTCAACAGAGAAATCCACTCCCTGGAAACAGGTGCGTCAGCTGTTCCCTCTCATGTGATCTCGGGAAGAAAACAGAAATTCCCAGAAAAGGGTCCGTCTAGATTTCGAATTCAGTGTGAAAGTACTCTGACGTGCTGTTGGAATGGAGACAGCTGCCGTTTCCTCTGTGACACTCATGAGTGCAGATGATTAATGAGGGATGCTTTTATGCATGAATATTTGCTTAAGTGTCAAGATAAAACCAAATTTTCCTGTTTGACAAGACCCTGGTGTAACAAATTCATGATTCAACGAGTCGTTCTACGACTCAAAATAACCAATGCAGTGTTGTCTATACAAAGTTTATGTTAGTTGTAAACACACTACAGGTTTAAAATTACAAAGTAACAATTGTCTCATGTCAATGGGTGCCAGTGTTGTTTGGTTCCCAACATTCTTTAAAATATATTATAAATATTTTCATTTTTGGGTGGATTATTCATTGAAATGTGCTGTATCGTAGTCATTAACACTTAAACTACGATTCAAAAGTTTGAGGTTAGTAAGATGTTTTAATGTTTTTGTAAAAAATTGCTTATGCTCACCAAGGCTGAATTTATTTGATAAAAAATACAGTAAAAACTGTGATTGTTAAAGGGATAGTTCACCCAATAAGGAAAATGTTATGTTTATCTGCTTACCCCCAGGGCATCCAAGATATAGGTGACTTTGTTTCTTCAGTAGAACACAAATGAAGATTTTTTACTCCCACCGTTGCAGTCTGTCAGTCATATAATGCATGTGAATGGTAACAAAATCTATTCTTTTATAGAGGGGGGGAGGGGGGGGGGGGGTAGAAATGAAAATGTTTTGCTTAAAACAAGCTAAATTATCTGCCAATGGGGTAAGAAAAATAATCTAATTTCTGTTTAGGACAGAAACAAGATTATTTTTCAATGGCAAAAATTTTCTGAATAATTTCTGAATCATGTAAAGGATCAGATACACACAATACTCAAATATCATTTCGAGTTTCAGT
The DNA here is from genome assembly GCA_023566225.1 of Romanogobio albipinnatus. Lineage (NCBI taxonomy): Eukaryota > Metazoa > Chordata > Actinopteri > Cypriniformes > Gobionidae > Romanogobio > Romanogobio albipinnatus. Next base: position 36,814,373 of record CM042260.1, on the reverse strand, counting down.
TCATTTATGAGACATGCGTGCAATGCATGATCGCCACCGCTAAGGCTATTGTCTGCTATATTTGATTCTTATTAAATAAGTAAAAAACATTGATTAAAATTAAGATACAATTTATACAAAACGAAATTCACTTTAAAGAAATGCTTTCTACAAAACAAGTCAAAATCATTTCTGACCAACTCCATGTCTTCTGATATATTGCACATCAAATGATGCATCCTTTATTATTTGTGCTATTCACTTTTCACAATCAATAGACACTTCATAATCTTTCCAAAACAGGCCAAATAAATCTTGTCTAAACAGTCTTGCGTCTATGACATTTTACATTGCAGCAGGATTCATATTTAAACAGTCTTTTTGCGTTTAATATTCACAGATGCTAACAGAATAAACTTAGCCTACCTTACAATCAGTGGCTGAATCCGTTGCTCTTAGAAATGAACAGCTTTTCATGAGGTAAATTATTCCAGGATTATTCCTCAACGCGTCTCAGAACGATGTAGCTGAAGTATAGCACTACACTTGATTTGAGTTGATGTGTGATGTGTAAATGAGAAATAATTGCAGTGCTCTGTTCAACCGCTATAGAGTTAGTATCGCTATCGTGTTAGAGCCGGTGAATGCGGTTTACAGGTTTCATAGAAAGACAATGATGTCACGTGTGAACGGCAGTGTGTCGTGTTTGTGGTCCAAATAGCTCAATATGAGAGGCGACGAGAAACTCAAAGACATGTGAAATAAAACCTCATCATGTTTCAAAGAAGAGTGGCTTGATTAAGTGCTGGAAATAACAGATGATGGACACGGCACTAACAAAACAGACATTTACAGTTACACACCCACCATAAGTGTAGCGCGCAAACTCTACACACCAAAGTAACACACGTCAATTTAAATAGATGTGTGTGTGATTTGGGTTTCAGGGATGTTTAGGTGACTGTAAAAGAGTTCACATGTTCGCTTGAACATATTTAGATATTAGATATAATATATCAGTTTAAATACTTTGTTTTAATATTATAGGCTATTATAATTATATTGTAAGCCTAATAAAGAATTGATCTCACAAGGGGATTGTTTAGGGGTCCTTGCCATTAAGTTTGAAAACCCCTGATATAGAAAATCTTGGAAATTCATAAGCAATAAACAAACATTTAATATAGATGGTTTAATGCTGCCTGCCGCCAATAAATGACTGTACAAAAACACATTCAGAATCATCTCAGTGTAACTGCTTAATTTTTTTCATATATTATATTATATTATATTATATTATATTATATTAGATTATTATAAAGAATTTTTCTGTCCTGGGGGAGATTTTAATAGTATTTCTTGGTAAAGAAGACTACAGTTAACAGCACTGTAAAATGTGCTTAATTTAGTGACTTCTGAATATACTGTTTAAAAAAAAAATATATATGTATATATATATTTAAAGGTGCTCTAAGCGATCCTGGGTTGACGTTTGAAGTGTCAAACAAAACAGAGGCTAGCTAGACCCTCCCTCCTCCTCCTCCCCTCCATGCTTCCTGATTGGAAGCCCTTCTGCCGCCGGAGTTCTTGCCACCTTTCGAAGGCTTTTCCGATGTAAATTCGGGACTTTGCGTGTTCCTTCTCCTTTTCGTTGCAAGTTGTTCATCAGAGCGTCGTCTCTTTGGTCGTGTGTCGGCCATATCAAATCATATAATTCAAACTTTCCTCTTTATGCTTCTCTCTTCTACACACCCGTTCACGTGCACGCGCACTAACCCCAAACCTCCACCCCCAAATCATTCTTGTCGGTTATTGGCTGGAGCACTGTTTATTATGTTTTGTTGTCCAGACTGCCCGAGTTTGTTTTTGTTGCCATTTGTGGAGCTTGTGCTGACTACAGAGACCATGTTTTTTTTTACAATGTGTTCAGGGGACAGGCAGCTAGCGGATAGTGAGATGTTTGCTCTATGCGACACAATTTTTTGGCCTAAAAAATGTGACATCGCTTATAGCACCTTTAATATATCACTAAGTTACATCAAGGGTTAAATAAAATATAAATGCTTATAACTGCATGATGAAACCACTTTTTTGTGTGCTTTTACGTACGCTGTACAGGTAAAAAATGTTTTTGCTCAGGTGACCAAAATGTCTGCCCAATAGAGCAAAGTTTTGCTCGGCGAGAAAAGAAATGAGACGGAACATTGCATAGAACGTCAGTGGAGAAAGGCATATAGTTCATCATAACATTATAATATAGATCATATACATAATTCACCAGCTATATTGCTAAAAGTAAACACCACATAGACATCTAAACAACAATACAAATTTTCAATGTAAAATTTTATATTTTAAAACAATTTATTCCCAGTCTTCAGTGTCACATGATCCTTCAGAAATCATTCTAATATGCTGATTTGCTTCTCAAGAAACATTTATGATTTTCAATGTCATTTTTGGATTCTTTGATTAAAAAGAACATTCAAAAGAACAACTTTTATTTGAAATAGAAACATTTTGTAACATAAATATCTTTACTGTCATTTTTGATCAATTTAATGCATTCTTTCAGAATAAAAGTATTAATTTCTTTTTATGAACTTAACAGTTGTGCTTTTTTACAGTTAAATTCCGCTATTTATTGTTGTGGTTAAGGTTTAGATTTGGTAACCAAAGGGAGCTGTTTTGATCTGTAGGTTTGCTTTGGTCCTTCAAAAGCCAACAGTGTTGAGAGCAAGACACTTGACCCCAGAGTGTTCACGCTTACAGCGTCTTGCAGTGACAAAGAGACTGTAAATCTTTCATTTTCAGTGAAAGTTGCTGGTTTGAGGTGACATCATTGTCCTTTGTGCCGTTCTGTGGCGACATTACATGAAGGTCATGAATGCAATTTCAACTTGCGTGGTTTAAAAAAAGAAAAGATAAACATTTCCAATTTTCTATCCTCAGATCGGTGAGTTGAACAGAAGGGAAGTTCGGAAGTCTTTGCTGGACGCAGTGGAGGATTGTGGGTCGTCGGGCTCTCAGAGTGGTCCTGTTGAGGTGGTCATTCAAAGGGTCTACTGCATACCCATCACCCAATCCCTTCACAGAGATTCTCTCCAGCACAGAGCACTGAGTAAACCAGCAGAATCAGCGCCACAGCAGCACATCGGCAGGTACTGGACCTCTGTGTTCTCTCGTTTGTTGCATCTTTTTTAATAAACAAAACTGATTTTATTTTGGTCAAAGACCTTCTAAAATGCTTGAAGAAATGGGTGCTGTTTAATAAAAATAATATACTGTTCAAAAGTTTCTCTCTAAAAGTCTCTTCTACTCTCCACGGCTGCATTTATTAAATATTAATACAATTCAATATAGCTGTTTCCTATTAGAATATATTTTGAAATGTAATTTATTCCTGTGATCAAAGCTGAATTTTCAGCATCATTACTCCAGTCTTCATATTGAAGATTTCTGAAGGATCTTGTGACACTGAAGATTTGCTGCTCAAGAAACATTTCTGATTATTATCCGTTGAAAACCGTTGTGCTGCTTCATATTTTTGTGGAAACAGTAATACATTTTTTGGATTCTTTGATAAATATAGATAGTTCAACAGCATTTATTTGAATTGGAAATCTTTTATAACAAGGTAAATGTCTTTACTATTGAGCAATATAATGCATCCTTGCCGAACATAAGTATTAACCCATTTGTGCCCAAATTTATTACGAAAGCAAAAAGCACTAAACAATACCAAAAATCTCGATTTATCAATCTATTAACACAGTATACCCAATTTCCCCATTATATGTACTTACAAGTCATTTGCCGCTTGGAATTTTGACTGTGTACAAAAAACTATAGATCTCTTGTAAGATTTGTTTTGTTTGGATGATTCTAGAGACCTTCACGATTATGTAGATATATATATGTCAACAAAAAATACTTATTAGTAACATGAAAATGACATTTCTTTGGGAGGGTTTGCCTTCGCCATGCTTCCCGGAAGTAGGGGTAGGAAGTTGGCAGCCTCATGTGACAGGAAGGAAGTTAAAGGGTTAGTTCACCCAAAAATGAAAATTATGTCATTAATTACTCACCCTCATGTCGTTCAACACCCGTAAGACATTCGTTCATCTTCGGAACCCAAATGAAGATATTTTTGTTGAAAGCTGATGGCGGAGAAAGGCCCTCCATTGACATTCAGTACATTTACACTCACAAGACCCATCAAAGGCACTAAAAACGTTGTTACAAAGTCCCTCTCACTACAGTGGCTCTACAATAATTTTACGAAGCGACGATAATAGTTTTTGTGCGGAAAAAAATTATTCTACAAGTTCTTGTCTTCCTTGTTGGCCTCTGCCGTGAAACTCACGAAGCACCACGACGCATGCGTGAGAATATGACGTAGCGCCGGCGTTCGGGAATCCATGAAATGCACACTTTAGTCCCATTTTGGGCACTACGCCGAGACCTAAAGCACGATCAATGTAGAATTCAACAGCTTAGATACGGCGCGTCTTCCTCTGCTCGTTGTATACAAATCTCCTCGCTTCTGGGTCACGTGTCCGAACGCCGGTTCTGCGTGATATTCTCGCTCATGCGTCGTGGTGCTTCGTGAGTTCACGGCAGAGGCCAACAAGGAAGACAAGAACTTGTAGAATAATTTTTTTCCGCACAAAAACTATTATCGTCGCTTCGTAAAATTATTGTAGAGCCACTGTAGTGAGATGGACTTTGTAACAAAGTTTTTAGTGCCTTTTATGGGTCTTGTGAGTGTAAATGTACTGAATGGAGAGGTGGTGGTCCAGTGGGTTAAACCACTGAACTGATATGCAGAAGATTGCTGGTTCGATCCCAGCGGTCACCACCAGTGTGTCCTTGAGCAAGGCACTTTACTCCACGTTGCTCCAGGGGGATTGTCCCTGTAATAAGTCCACTGTAAGTCGCTTTGGATAAAAGCGTCTGCCAAATGCATAAATGTAAATGTAAATGAATGTCAATGGAGGCCTTTCTCAGCCATCAGCTTTCAACAAAAATATCTTCATTTGTGTTCCGAAGATGAACAAATGTCTTACGGGTGTCGAACGACATGAGGGTGAGTAATTAATGACAATTTTCATTTTTGGGTGAACTAACTCTTTAAGTTACCTTTTTTTTTTCTTCTTGAAATCCTTTATTTGGTTTGTTTGCTTGCATGTCATTGAGACATACAACCTGGATAACATCTAGAAAAATACTTACAAAAGGAAAATGACAACTATACACTGAGACAACTATAGTTGCCGGTGGGCTTAAATGGGTTAATGTTTTTTGTTTTTTTAAAACCTTACTGACCCCAAACTTTTGAATGGTGGTGTATATGCATATAGATAAATAACGTGCATGGAATTTTACTGTTTAAGTTTTAGTCAAAAAGCAAACTGAGAATTGACATAAATATATATTATTTTCATTTTCTTTCTTTCGTTACATTTCTTACATTTTCTATTTTTTTCTAACACTTCTACTTTGCTGTTGTAAAAAAACAATAACAAGCTATCAGGTTTTAAAGGGATAGTTCACCCAAAAATGAAAATTAGCCTATGATTTACTCACCCTCAAGCCATCCTAGGTGTATATGACATTCTTCTTTCAGACGAATACAATCGGAGTTATATTAAAAAAGTCATAGCTAATCCAAGTTTTATAATGGCAGTCATAATTGCAAAAATATCCATATTTAAAACTTTATAAAGTTAAGTTCTGGTCGATCGCCTTCCGGGGAAAAAGTATTGAAAGTGCCTCTCTTCTGTTCAGAATGCTTACGCTACATATGATGAGCGTTAACTGTTAGCATTAGCATTTTGAACTGCAGAGGCATTTTCAACACCTTTTCCATAAATTGAATACGGAAGGCGATCGGCCGAAACTTTACTTTATCAAGTTTTAAATATGGATATTTTTCTTACACAAACGCATCGCTTTGCTTCAGAAGGCCTTTATTAACCCCCCGGAGCCGTGTGGAGCAATTAGATGATGGATAGATGCACTTTTATGGACTTCAAAAACAGAGCAACAATGACTGCCATTATAAAGCTTGGATTAGCTAGAAATGTTTTAATATAATTAAATTTGTTTGAAAGAAGAATGTCATATACACCTAGGATGACTTGAGGGTGAGTAAATCATGGGCTAATTTTCATTTTTGGGTGAACCAACCCTTTAAGCTCAGTTTGGAGCCGTTAGCAGCACAGAGGCTTAAGATTTATGTAAGGAAATACGACGTGCAGTTTATCAGCAGCTCTCCTTCTCTAGTAACCAGCCAAACCAGTTTAACAAACCAGTTACCTGTTACATCGCAAAACATTAACCTCTAATAAAATGTATTTGAATTGATTTGGAATGTGCTTGGGGGGAGATGATAAACTTTTACTGGTTCAAATCACACAGCGTAAATATCAGTAGATCTAGTATGCGTATCCAAGATGTTCTGTACATGTATATTGCGCTCTCTTGAATGCAATACATCGTCAGATTGTGTGTTTGTTCTGTGTGGACGTGCACCCGGTGTTCCAGTACGGTATAATTAGGCCATTGTCTGTTCTAAACTTCATTGCTGAAGCTCCAAGAGGTCAATCTCCTCATGGAGTGATAAATGGTGAGAGAGAGAAACTTTGCTCCATATTCTGTCAATGACTAACCAAACAACCCCTCCCAGTACACAGAGTACTATCTCTCTCTCTCTCTCTCTCTCTCTCTCTCTCTCTTTCTCTCTCTCTCTCTCTCTCTCTCTCTCTCTCTCTCTCTCTCTTTCTCTGTCTCACACTGTTCTTTGCACCACATGGTAAAACTCAACAAACATCTCTAATTAAGCCCAGCAATGTCAGTGATCCATAGCCATGCACATATTAGAAAAAAAGGAAATAAAGGACAAAAAGTGAGAATGTGCCCTAAACCAAGAGTAAGCAAACTACAGCTGAAAGCGTGTTGGCCTGTGCCAGGGTGTTGCTATGTAGTTGCTATAGAATGCAACTCCGCCCACTTTTTCAGCGCTGCTGGTTCCGTAAGTATTTTTTGCCATTCATTTTTCGAATAGGGATTTTTTTTTTTTTAAATCTAACCCATGAACTAAGCCAATTAGCTACAAGGTACACCCTAAAACACAGCACTAAAACTTTGATATGAATAATACGTTTATATGTTTATAAACATATTTGCATATATTAAACGTATGTTTATTGCAAAGTGTATATATACACCAACAAACATTTTAAGTGTTTTGAGAGCATGGAGAGATCGACTCTTTACGTTAGTCCAGTGCTTCATGGGAGTGGGCGGAGCTAAAGAGCTGTGTTGCTTTTTTCAGCTCTGATTGGTGGAAGGTTCTGTACAGCATCATGGGTTGTGTAATTTTTCACCAGGAATTCCTTCGTTAAACACGATTATTTAAAAAAATTAGCTGAAATAATACGGGCTGACGACTTCAGAATAAGCAAATCCTATCAATTAGCAACCTCGTAGCTCACAGTACATCTGTCTTTAAAGGTTTAGAAGTTATTGTTCAAAATCAATTTCCTTATGGAGTTTTTACTTCCGGAACCCGACTGTTGCACTCTATAGTCTTCTGAGAGTTTTTTTTTTTATCTAGTTTTTTTCTAGCACATTGCTGTGAAGTTTCTAGAACTGCATGATTAATTGTTAAAAGATCACAATTTCGATTCAAACATGCATGCAATCTAATTCCTAAATGATTAACCATTTACAAGTTTGATCACAGCAGAGCAATCACATCTGCATCAGAGAGAGCAGTTGTCATGTATACATACGAAACCGCTTCACAAACAGTCTTTTCAACCACACAGTATCATCATTTCTGTGTTCAATTAATTAAAATTATCACAGAACTTTTTAACCATAAAAGTTTATAGTGTATAAACAGTCTACTTTAAATAAAGATTGTATCAATTACATCGTTACACCAGTAGGTGGCAACAAGTGACTCATTGAATCATTCATTCAAGAGATTTGTTCAAAAATGCTGATTCATCCCGTAATGAAACAAGTAAAGTCATTGAATCATTCATCCAAACTGTTTTTTTTCCCTCAGAACCTCTAGTACCTGCTGTTATTTTGTTTGGAGAATCATGATATATTAATTAAATTTGATTCTCAATTTATCCAGAATCCTACAGCTCTAACAGTCGCTATAGTGTTCTGAGTGGCTTTTTACACCTTGCCTTGCAGGTGATAAACTGTTTTTGAGTATGTTGCTAACATGTTTAATCATGTTGTTATTGAGTTATAGTGTTCTGAGTATTTTGTGACATGTTGTCGTACAGTTGCAAAGAGCCATGCGCCTCCCTCTGATCTCTGCCCCGCTGCTAGACACGTTGTTTTGTTGTCAAAAATGCACGTGGTGCTGTGTTGATGAAGGGCGGTTGGAAAAAGAGTCATTTGACTGTTGGTAACTGGATCCCCGTCAGACGCTGCAACATGCCGTAAACACTGGAACACAGGAAGATGAGACACTGTGGTCTGGAGTGTGTGTTGATGGGGAAACCCTGACCGGACCAAACCTGGTGTGAGTGAGGCTGCTGATAAAGATGGAGCCAAAACATACACACACAATTCACAGAATTTTTTTGCAAACCCCAGCACATGACTAGCTGCCATTCTCAACCTTACATGCTCATAAATTCTCTTCCTTTGGAGAGGCCTCGTGATCTCATGAAACGGGGATGTTCATGTTCCTTTTAAATATATATTGTATTTTTTTATGTGCAAATGTAAAACCAGCTTTATAATAAATATAACAAGTATTCATTAAACTACAAACAGAAAAAAAACATTTAGTATTATTAATAATTTACAATGTATTATTATTATTGTTGCTAAATATTTAAATATTTAAAACTAAATATTTATAAGAATAAATATATTTAATGTTGCCATTGTTATTAATAATTTATAATAATAACAATAATAATAATTGTTCCCTTTTTTGAAGAAAACATTGCTTGTTTGTTTGTTTGCTTAAATTGTTTTATAGTAATATTATTATTATTAGTGTGTCATTCTTTTATTCGTATTATTATGTAATATTTGTTTATCATCATGGTAATACTTTACAATAAGATTTCATTAGTTAACATGAACTTATAATGAATAATACTTCTACAGCATTTATTAATCTTAATGTTAATTTCAACATTTACTAATACATTATTAAAATCAAAAGTTGTTTTTGTTAACATTAGTTAATTCACTGTGAAGTAACATGAACAAACAATGAACAGCTGTATTTTTATTAATTAACGTTAAATATGAACAAATGTACTGCTCATGGTTAGTTCATGTTAGTTAGTACATTAGTTAATGTTAACAAATGAGACCTTATTGTACCATCATAATTAATATAATAATAATAATAATAATAATAGAGTATATGTTTTTTTTTCTGTTTTTAGTCTAATCATGCGTATTTATTGTAGTATGAAAAAGCATTAAAATAATTATTATGTTGCTAAGTTTCGCAATCTGAATAGTTACAAGATTGGTTTCATGTCTTTTTTTGGTGGGTTCTGTCTTACGTTTAAGCTTAAAATGCTTTTTAAGAATAAATAGCTGTTACATAAACAGATTAGAAAGTTATGTAACCAATACATAAAGTAAGTTACTGCAATGTTCAACACTGTGTTGAATATACAGTGTTATACATGACACTCTTTACAGCATCAGTTGATTATGCCATCCATAGCCGGCAGCCATAACACCCTGTAGTCCAAGACTGAGACACTGAAGCTAAGCGGGTTTGAGCGTGGTCAGTACCTGGATGGGAGACCTCCTGGGAAAACTATAGATTGCTGCTGGAAGAGGTGTTAGTGAGGCAGCAGGTGCTGTGTGGTCTGTGTACCAGATAACAACATAAAACTCTTGATAAGGGTATCCTGAACTTGTGATTCAGGTTATATATTTTTATTTCTTATGAATATTTTAATTCCTTTTCTGTGTAAAGCACTTTGAATTACCATTGTGTATGAAATGTGCTATATAAATAAACTTGCCTACCTTGCCTTGCCTGTGTGGGTCCTAACGCCCTAGCATATGTGGCCTCTATACTGTAACGAGCACCATCCTTCGGATGAGACGTTAAACTGAAGTCTTGACTCTGTGGTCGTTAAAAATCCCAGGATGTAGGGGTTTAACCCCGGTTTCCTGGCCAAATTTGCCCATTTGCCTCTATCCATCATCATGGCCTCCTAATCATCCCCACATCGTCTCCTCTCCACCAATAAGCTGGCGTGTGGTGGTTGTTCTGCCGCACAATGGCTGTCATCGAATCATCCAAGTGGATGCTGCACAGTAGTGGTGGTTGTGGAGATTCTCCTCTTCCATATGTAAAGAGCTTTGAGTACCCAGAAAAGCGCTATAGAAATGTGACAAATTATGAATTATTATAATCCTATTGCTGCTCCCTCATGATTTGATTAGGCTTAGACAAAGTTTTCAGATGAAGTGAAATAACATTGACTGCTTGTTGTTTTGGCACAATTGAATCAGCTGACTGTGTTCAGTTCAACTTTTGCACCCAAACTAATTTTTTTTTTTTTTTATCTAAATGATTTCGTTTTTACTAAGGCAACCATCACTATTTCTAGTTATCTTTACTTTGAAAACTCTAGTTAGTTAGCTCAAATTTTTACATTGAAAAATGAATCTGAGCAATATCATTGAGACTCAGGGGTTATGCTCTTTTGACTTGGACCTGTAACTAACCACCCAGAACACCCTAGCAACATCCTGACAACCACCCTAGCATTGTGGCGGCACAATGTTGCATTTGCAGCTATAGCATGTGAAAATTTCCTTTTGGACTTTTTTGAAGAAAATACTTCTTGTTTGTTAATTTGCTTGTTTGAACAGAAGTGTAATATTTTTACTGGTACTTTTCTACTCTGTCGACTTGGTGTTCAATCTTTCTCCAATTTGGAAAGTTAAAGTGAACTTGAATATACTGATATTTATTTGTTTGCCTGGTTACGCAGCAGTTTTTTTTATTTTAGTATTATAGTATATTATAGTATATATTCATATTTCAAATTAGTTTTCATTTTTATTTTATTTTATTTTAAGTTTTAGTAATTTTGCTATTTCCTTTTTTATTTTAGTTTTAGCTCAACCTTTAATTTATTTCAGTTAGTTGCCCATTGGCAAAATTTCAAATTTTAATTTAAGTTTAAGCTTTATTTCAATGAACAAAAACTGTTTTTAGTTTTAGTTAACATTAGCAACACTGGCAAAATGGACGTATTGTTCCTTATTTTCAAGCTGTCTTGGCTCTGTTTATAATTTCACTACACACAGGCTTAAAATCAGATTATAAGCATATGCTTGAAATCCATATTCCCTGTTCCCTCCAACATGCAGCGTAGATGTTGACAATATCTTTTTTTTTCACGTGTGTGGTGTGCTTTAACAAGGCCACCCATCTCATTACAACTGTTAGTTTGCAGTTACGTTGCAGTTTCTCTCTCTCTCTCTCTCTCTCCCTCTCTCTCTCTCTCTCTCTCTCTCTCTCTCTCTCTCTCTCTCTCTCTCTCTCTCTCTCTCTCTCTCTCTCTCTCTCTCTCTCTCTCGCTCTCTCTTTTAACATTTCTTTCTCCAAGTTTTTGTGGCCAGTTTCCAGACAATAATTAGCATTCAACTTTTGGTCCAAGAAGATATGTTGTTCCAGTAAAAACTCTGAGCAGTATAAACAAGCTGAAGAAGTTCTCTGTGCTCAGACAGGAGGGGTTGGATGTTTTCAAGAAGAAGTAGAACACAATGTGCTTTACGTGTCAGATTACAGCCCTGTTTATCAAAAGCTCTGCTCCCATTGGCCAGCACCATGGCGGAAGGAATCCCGCCCACTGTGCCTTAACCAATCAGCTGCCAGATAAGTTTTTGTGCATGTGTGAAGGAAATGGGGGGGGGGGGGTACCTACATTGAGTAGGCTTGTGTGTATGTGTGTGTTTGTGCACCACTTGTGTGAGTGTTTGGACAAGCTCAATGGATCGCAGTTCCTGGAAGCGCCTCCAAGTTGCTGTGAATTCCTGCGAATGCTCACAATAACAGATTCCTGAAAGTGGCTAGTGACTGCGGCTGACCAATGACAGAGACCCGGTGGGGACATTGGCCTTCTGTCCTGCTCCGTTAGAGGAAGTGCCTCAAACGGACCAAAAGGGAATAAAGAAGGGGGTTGTTTATATCAACCTGGCCATACCACAAAGTGCTACTGCCCAGTCACCCCTCCTGTTCTCCGGTTTCATAGACACACGGGTCTAAACAAGCTTCAGTGTTCACAACCACACTTACTTAACCCCATGTTCTTTAGCAGCGCTACAACAGGGTAACAACAGGTCAGGATCATTCCCAATATGCCAGTCATGGTTCATCAAAGGTCACCTCGCATCATCCTTAGCTTTTACATAGTCAGGATTATTTGCGTTATGCAGTCTTTTAGTCTATTTTGAAAGCAGATTTGCTTTTAAACATTTATTAGTGCTTAGAGATGTTTTAACATCATAGTTTTATCCTGATTTGCCCGAGTTAAACACAATCTCTTGTAAAGACAAGGTGCTTATAAGAGTTTTTCTTGGACGGAATAAGTATTAAATGATTGTCGTAAAAGTGAAACTGACCCAATCCAAGAAGAAATCCGAACCCAAGTGAATGCAAACAAAAAGAAGCTTAAGGGAATCTTGTTTTCTGTCGGCTCTGCGTGTGAATCAACACATAACTTCAATGTCGCCTTTTGTAATGTAATACGGCAAAGGTTGAGATAAATAGACAGAAATAGATGAGAAAGTAGCAGAACAGACCAATCACAATTCAGTATGCAGAGATTGTAATTATATAAGTTAGATTTCAGATAGATAAATGATTTTCATGGTTAATCTTTTTTTACTTAACCTTTTATATAAACTAGATAGTTTTATGCCCACTCTACACCAAAAACGATAACTATAGCGATAATGTCTTGGTTACGTATGTAACCCTCGTTCCCTGAGGAGGGAACGAAGACGTAATGTTAGTGACTAACGAATGGGGGTCCCAATACAGTGACGCCACTCAGCTGTCTTCCAGTGCCCTGCGTAAGTGTGAGTACCCTGTTGTAAGACTAGTACGGACGAAGGACTCCCAGTTATCACAGGAATACCAAGGTACACTGGGAAGCGTATTCCAGTGGAGATATGCCAAAATATCTACCCGTAGGGAGGACTTAGTGAGTACACATATGACCCGCTACGGGCTGCATATGGAGAACTCTTGGATACCAGCCGAAGGTGGACTTTTAACCCCAGGGGTGGCAGGGACTTGCCAAGGGAAAGACACCTGTTCACTGAGGAGACTTACGGTGGAAATACACGTGTGGGGGTCGCCAGAGGGGAACCATGCACACAGGGCACCTGGCCGGACACAAGGGTCTGGGCTCGAGAGGGCAGACTTACTGGTGTCGGCGTCGACAGTGCTGGAGGAACTCAGGGCTTTCTGGAAGCTCACCTGAGGAATATATCACACGTATCCAGTCCGCGGAGTGGAATGGCGAGCAAGCGAAGACACCTGAGCCTAGTCCATTACCGCCCACTAGTAGAGGCGAGTACATAGTTGGACACAGGCTCCACTCAGAGATTGTAGAATCTGGCGAATGTGTTAGGTGTCGCCCAGCCTGCAGCTCTGCAGATGTCTGTTAGCGAGGCGCCATGCGCTAGAGCCCAAGAGGAGGCCACACTCCGGGTGGAGTGGGCCCTAACCCCAAGGGGACATGGTAGGGTACTCAGAGGAGGTGGTAGGGTACTCAAACCTGGCGCGTCCCATCCAGGAGCCACACGTGGAGGTTCCAGAGTTTGGGACGCGGGTGCTAGAGGGTGCCCCGTCTATGAGTGAGGAGGTCCTTCCTCAGAGGGATAGGCCAGGGAGGGTCTGTCGCAAGGAGTAAGAGTTCCGAGAACCAGGTCTGGCCGTGCCAATATGGGGCGACCAACATGACCTGCTCCTTGTCCTCCTTGATCTTGCACAGAACTCGTGTGAGAAGGCTCACTGGGGGAAACGCATACTTGCTCAGGCCCCGCGGCCAGCTGTGTGCCAGTGCATCCGTGCAGAGCGTGCCCTCGGTCAGGGAATAGAACAGGCTGCAATGGGAAGAGTCGTGGGAGGCAAACAGATCTACCTGTGCGTCGCCGAACTGTTCCCAAATCAGCTGGACCGTCTGGGGATGGAGTCTCCATTCTCCAGGAAGTGGCTGAGACCGTGAGAGCTCGTCGGCTGCACGGTTCATTTCTCCCGGGATATGGACAGCACGAAGTACCCTCAGGTGCTTCTGACTCCATAGAACGAGATGGCGGGCGAGTTGAGACATACAGCGGGAGCGTAGACCACCCTGGTGGTTGATGTACGCTACTGCGGGCGTGTAGTCTGACCAGACTAGTACGTGTTGACCCTTCAGCAACACTCGGAAGTGGTGCAGGGCGAACCGTACTGCCAGCAACTCGAGGCAATTGATATGCAGGCGGCGCTGGGGTCCTCTCCAGGAGCCCGCAGCAGCATGTCCGTTGCCCATGGCACCCCAGCCCGTGGCAGAGGCATTTGTTGATACAACAACATGCCTGGAAACTCGTTCTAAGGGCACACCAGCACGTAGAAAACTGAGGTTCGACCACGGGGTGAGCATCTGAAGGCAGGCCCGAGTTACTAGGACCCGGAGCGTGCCAGACCGCCATGCCCATCTCGCGATGGTCACGTTCCCGCAGTGGGAACATGACATATCCACAAACACTGCCCGAACGTGCTGAATCCCAAACACGTTGAGCAGTAAATGTCCCCATAGACAGCAATGGAAGTGCACGGGCGAACCTTCTTAAAAAAGACGTGCTACGTGCAAGCTCTTCTTGTGAGAGGAAAGCTCTGCAGAGTGCCGAAGCGCCCAGAGAAAACACACACAACTGTTGCAGATCACTGCACAGATCAGCAGGCAGGCAATGTGAGATTGCTGGACCGCGCCGTCACACCAACACCCTGGAGAACCGCTCGTCTCGAAGACTGAAGAGAAGACTTCAGAATTCAGGCTTGTAGGAGTGAAGAGATGCTCTTGGCTCCAAAGCAGAAACAAAATGCGATGTTGCCAGTGTACTTCCTTATATACCCACACGGTGGGGCGGAGTTACGCATGCAAATTCCGCATGCCCATGGCATTGGCACTACCATTGGGCGTTGTTAGACTCCTCGAAGGTAATTGGCTTCTAAGCGAAACCCCCATTCGTTAGTCACTAACGTTATGTCGTAGTGACTGAACGAAAGGGAACTATATTAGCGTCCACACCAGCAGACAATAACACTGCAGTTTTGTCATCTGCCGCTTTAAATGCTCAAGTCAGATGGATTCTAATTGGCTGTCGATGTTTTTATCATTTATCAGCTGGATTTTTTTTTTTATAAAAATTATATTGTGATGATATTTTTATAAAAAATGATAATTTGGACATTGTTTCTCTGTGCAGTTCTAGTTGTGGTGTGAACTAATTCTTTTATTTTTAGAATGATGTTTAGAACTATATCTTTATCGTTATCGTTAACATTAGGGCTTGACATTAACACCCGCCAAATGTGTATGTATTTCAGCAGTGGCGTGTAATGCAGTCACTCCTACTAACCACTTTGGCGGGTTGATTTTTATATATCTGAAATGATAAAGTAAGTGCAATGCAGTGTTTTAAAAAATATAGATTTTTTTGATACATATCGATACTGAAATATCTGAAAACATATATGTAATCTCCAACAGTGAGCAGACACAAATCTGTGCGTCACGTCTTAAAGTGACAGCAGCCTAATAACCACTGTAGCGGTTTGATTTTTATATATCTGAAATAATAAAGTGCGTGCAATGCAGTGTTGTCAAAAATATAGATTTTTTCCATACATATCGATACTGAAATATCTGAAAATATATATGTAATCTCCAACAGTGAGTAGACAGCAAACCCGCCTCCCCTTCACTCACTCATTTAATTTACTCCGGATGAATATTGTTAGTGTTACAGGGCTTGAATTTTACCATGGGATTGCACATATTGTGCATAATATTACTTATTCCTGCAGATTTTGTGCTCAAGAAGGTGCATGCACATAACATTTTTTTTTGCTGCTTATTGCGCTTAAACAGTCAAATACACACAAAATAATATCAAAATGCTGGTCTTGGCGAGTATTTACATCAACACAGCTGATTACGTTCACTTAAAACATAACTGACTGAGAAAGAAAACGCATGTGTATATAAAGGATATGTGCGTCAGGTCTTAAAGTGACAGCAGCCTAATATACCTGCTGCCAAATTATGAGATAAAAATATCTATATGACAGTTTTTCCCCATGGTATCCATGTCAAAATTGTGGCCAGTGAAAATGCTGAGTTAGCCTGGTCCTACCAGACCAGTCTGGCCACTCTCCATTGACAAGCGTTTACTTCCTTGAAGGCGGGGACTCTGTTGAAGTTTAAAACTATTGAATCTGCCCAGAGCCACTCTGGATCTGCCATAACCAATCGCTAACGTTTGGTCGTGACGTATGTCATCTCAAACTAGCGCACAACATCAACGTCATCGTTCTCAGCCACTCCGCCTGTTCGCTGATTGGATGGGTTAAAATTTGGCCTGGAGAAAAACAGAGAATATACCGCCATCCCAGACGGAGTACTGAAGGAAAATGAATATTGAGCGGAAGTACGTAGGAGGGCCACTAGCCACAGTAGCTGGTCAGCAAAAAAGTTAATGTCAAGCCCTGGTTATAATCCTTGGTGTAAACCTTTAGTTTTGGGTGTGCGATCTTCTAAACCAGTGTTTCCCAAATACATCAATACGTCTTTCAAAACGTTTTTTTTCTTTTCTTTCTCTGATTCACTATGGTAAGACTATTATAAGTGTTTATATTTTAGACGTGATGGGGCAGTTTTTGCGGGATATTGCATACATACACGTTACATATCCATGTTTTTATTACTCAACAGGTAAGGTATTTTATTGAACAAATAAATTGTCATATTTAGCTCAGAGTTTATAGTAAATCATTATCTATTATGAAGGCTCATATTCATCCACACAGCCGAAGCACAACCAAACAATGCTCTTCCGCAAGATGCATGCAGTTTTTTAACCGCTAGAGGAACATTGTGTACCTTTTTAAGTTATTGAAATATTAAATATTAGAATATCAGCTAGTACTTCAAGTAAATATTTTAGGTCAAATGGTTTCGGCTGACTAAAAAATTGGGAATCCCTGTTCGAAACTAAACAAGGTTTGTTAACGGTCTGCGCATTTAGTGGTTTCAGCTCAATTAGTTGCAGAAAATGTGGAGAAGAAAAATAATAAATGTAGATTATTTCGAGGAATATCAATTCAGTGCTGCCTTGCAAGCGGTTTTTCAACTAAACACGTCTTCAACTAAATCAGTGTGAAGAATGTGCAAATCAACTGTGTTTATTTTTGTGTTTCTCTATAGTTATCTCTACTGTGCAATCAAATCACTGTCTAGCATGTGAAAATATATTTAAATACCAGCCTGTTTGTTTAGTCCCGTGGTTTACTGGCTCCAAAAAAAGTCGCCAGTCTCTGCGAAGTGACTATATGTAGAGACTATTAATACCTGCAAAAATATCATTTTGAGTATAGAAACACCGCCATGTGACCGCTACGAGTCAGGCCATAGATCAAGTTATTAGTTAGTCCCTGCCTGATGCCAAAGTCAACATTTAATCTGCAGACGATATCTGTATCTATGTGAGTGTTTGTTGTTGGGATGAAGCTTCAGAGACTCTCATTTGCAGGTCTTAATTTTGTGCAGTTTATTTATGAGTACAGTTTGTCATTAAAAGTTAAAATAAACTCAAAGCCTGCTGGATTTTTACCTTTTTCAGTCAGAAAGGTCAGAAGTTCTCAACCACTGTCTTTCTTGCCATTTTAATTTTAGTTTAGTGTCCTTTATTATTGGCATAACAAAAAGACTAAACATTTGCATTGCAAAAGTTAAAAGTGGCAAGTTAAATGAATGTTCTCCTTTTTCTTTCTCAGGTTGTGCGCTCTCGTTCAGGACGGTTATGGGATGTTCGGTGAGCTTCTCCTGCAGTGTGTGTTCACAGAGTCAGAGATCCAGCAGAACTCTGAGCAGCTGGAGGGCCGTGCGTGCCTCATTCAGGCCCTGAGGGTCGTCCAGCGTCTCACACGTGACAAGTGAGTCCCTGATGAAATCACATGACACTAAAAACATCCTGCTGATTTTCATATAATGAATATTAATTGAAGTCTGTCCAGAAAAACGCACCCACATTCATTTCCTGCTCCTTAAAGCTACATTTGTTTTTTTTTGTTTTTTTTTATGGAGCCACATTTAAGAGATGGATACTACAGAAGAAATAGGGGGATTTAGGGGTACAAAACAGCAAGCAATCAATCAATCAATCCATCAATTTTATTTCTGACCATATTTCTAACAAATAGTATATATTTATAACTTACCAATACAAACACCCAAAAAAAAAAAAATATATATATATATATAATGAATACATAAAAAATGTATGTATATGTTGGTACCCCTTTTGCTGCCAAAACAGCCCTGACCCGTCAAGGCATGCACTCCACTAGACCATTGAAGGTGAGCTGTGGTATCTGGCACCAAGATGTTAGCAGCAGATCCTTTAAGTCCTGTAAGTTGCGAGGTGGGACCTCCATGGATCAGACTTGTTTGTTCGGCACATTCTGGGGAATTTGGAGGCCAAGTCAACACCTCAAACTCGTTGTTGTGCTGCTCAAACCATTCCTGAACCATTTTTGCTTTGTTGCCGGAGCGCATTATCCTGCTGAAAGAGCCACGGCCACCAGGGAATACCGTTTCCATGAAAGGGTGTACATGGTCTGCAACAATGCTTAGGTAGGTGGTACATGTCAAGTAACATCCGCATGGATGGCAGGATCCAAGGTTTCCCAGCAGAGCATTGCCCAAAGCATCACACTGCTTCCACCGGCTTGCCTTCTTCCCATAGTGCATCCTGGGGCCATGTGTTCCCCAGGTAAACGACGCACACACACCCGGCCATCCACGTGATGTAAAAGAAAACGTGATTCATCTGACCAGGCCACCTTCTTCCACTGCTCCGTGGTCCAGCTCTGATGCTCACGTGCCACTGTTGGCGCTTTCGGTGGTGGACAGGGGTCAGAATGGGCACCCTGACTGGTCTGCGGCTATGCCGCTCCATACGCAACAAACTGTGATGCACTGTGTATTCTGACACCTTTCTATCAGAACCAGTATTAACTTCTTGAGCAATTTGAGCTACAGTAGCTCATCTGTTCGACCAGACCACATTAGATTAGATTAGATTCAACTTTATTGTCATTACACAAGTACAGGTACAAGGCAACGAAATGCAGTTTAGGTCTAACCAGAAGTGCAATAGCAGCAAGTGCAGGATATACAATGGTTGCATAAGTGCATGATATATGTGAGATGGTGGTCCAGTGGGTTAAACCATGGAGCTGATATGCAGAAGGTTGGTGGTTCGATCCCAGCGGTCACCACCAGTGTGTCCTTGAGCAAGGCACTTTACTCCATGTTGCTCCAGGGGGATTGTCCCTGTAATAAGGGCCCTGTAAGTCGCTTTGGATAAAAGCGTCTGCCAAATGCATAAATGTGAAATGTGAAATATACAATGGTTGCATAAGTGCAGGACATGGATATGTACTGAATATATATAAATATGTATAAATAGAGAGATGGTTATTGCTATAAACAGAACTGAATTTACAGGTGAATATGTACAGTGAATAAATATACAGATGGCTATTACTATAAACAGAATTTACTGGTGAATATGTACTATGAATATAATATACAGATGGATATTACTATAAACAGAATTTTACAGATAGAGGTATACAATAATATGTTAGGCTAAGATGAGGAATATAGCAGTGGATTAAGATAAATAAATTATGGACAGAGCTATCCGAAAGAAAGTGTAAAAGTGCAGTGGAAAGTGGTTGCATATTACAGTTAGAAGTACGGTGCAAAATGCAGATGTAAACAGTTGGTACTATAAATACAGTCGGCAGTGCAAATGAGCATAATCCAGTTAAGATATGGTAGTGCAGAATGCATAAGTAAACAGTTGTTACTGTAATAAACAGTCGGTAGTGCAAATAACAAAGTGAATGTAGGTGTGAGGTAGGAGAGTTAGCAGTTTATGAGGGAAGTGGATCAACGGGGGTTTGAGTTCAGTAAAGAGACAGCTCTGGGGTAAAAACTGTTCTTTAGTCTACTGGTCCTGGTCCGGAGGCACCTGAAACGCCTGCCAGAGGGCAGGAGAGAAAACACTCTGTGGGCTGGGTGAGAGGAGTCCTTGAGGATGCTGCGAGCTCGGTGCAGACAGCGTTTCCTCTGGATGCTCGATGGCAGGTAGTGGAGTCCCTGTGATGCGCTGGGCAGTTTTCACCACCCGCTGCAGTGCCTTGCGCTCCGCAACGGAGCAGCTCCCATACCATACTGCCACACAGTTGGTCAGGATGCTTTCTATTGCGCAGCGATAGAAGTTCACCAGGATAGCCGAGGAGAGCTGATTCTTCCTCAGTGAGACACGCTCAACAGCCATTCCATTGATGTGGATGGTGTCGTGTGTGCCTCTTGACTCCTTCCTGAAGTCCACGATGAGCTCCTTCGTTTTGGTGGTGTTGAGGAGCAGGTTATTATCAGTACACCATGTGGCCAGGTGCTGGATCTCCTCCCTATAGGCAGTCTCATCATTGTTGCTGATGAGACCAATCACCGTAGTGTCGTCCGCAAACTTGACGATGGAATTAGATCCATACACAGGCTTGCAGTCGGAGGTGAAGAGGGAGTAGAGAAACGGGCTTAGCACACAGCCCTGTGGTACACCAGTGTTAAGTGTGATGGACGTGGAGCAGGTGGATCCTGATCGAACATTCTGGGGTCTTTTGGTTAGGAAGTCCAAAATCCAGTTACACATTGAAGTGTTGATGCCCAGGTCTCCAAGTTTGGCTATTAACTTGGTTGGGATGACAGTGTTGAATGCTGAGCTGAAGTCAACAAACAGCATGCGTGCATAAGTGTTCTTATTGTCCAGATGGGTGAGCACAGAGTGCAGTGCCATGGAAACTGCATCCTCTGTGCTCCTATTGCTGCAGTAGGCAAACTGGTGTGAGTCCAATGTGGATGGTAGAGAGTCTTTTAGGTGTTCCAGGACCAGCGGCTCAAAGCACTTCATAATGATGGGTGTGAGTGCTACAGGGCGGTAGTCATTAGGGCACCTCGGGCTAGAGTGTTTCGGCACTGGCACAATGGAAGTGTGTTTAAAGCATGATGGTACAGCTGCTTGGGCAAGATACAGGTTGAAAATGTCTGTAAAAACCCCAGCGAGCTGCTCCGCACATGCCCTGAGCACACGTCCAGGGATGTTGTCTGGTCCAGCAGCCTTGTGTGCGCTGATCCGGCTCAGTGCCTTGCAGACATCTGTGGAGGAGAGTGTGATTGGTGGGTGGTCAGCTGAGGGTTTGAGCTTGGTGGCAGTTTCTCTGTTGTCTCTTTCAAAGCGAGCATAAAAGTAATTTAGCTCGTTCAGGAAGTTGACATCAGTGGCTGCGGGGGTGGAGTGGGTGGGTTTGTAGTCACTGATGGCCTGAATGCCCTGCCACATGCGTCGAGGGTCAGAGTTGGAAAAGTGTCCCTCTATCTTTAGCTTGTAGCAGTGCTTGGCCTTTTTGAGGCCCCTCTTCAGGTTTGCTCTGGATGTACTGTAGGCTTGTGCATCTCCTGATCTGAAAGCAGTATTGCGTGACTTCAGCAGGAGTCGCACTTCCCTGTTCATCCAAGGCTTCTGATTTGGGTATGTTGTGATCTGTTTCTGGGTTGTAACACTGTCAATGGTGGTATTGATATGATCCAATACAGAGGAGGTGTAGGAGTCAATGTCCGTGTGAGCGCCACTGGTGGCTTGAGAAGCAAACATACTCCAGTCTGCGTTTAGAAACCTTGATGGTCTTCACTGATGGCTTCACACGGTTGATGAGGGGTGCATATTTGGGTGTGAGAAACAAAGAGAGGTGATCTGACTGCCCCAGGTGGGGGAGGGGTGTTGCAACGTAAGCTCCAGCCATGTTTGTGTAAACATGGTCTAAGGTTTTGTTTCCTCTGGTGTGGCAGGAAACATGCTGGTGAAACAACTTAGGTAGCACTGATTTTAAGTTTGAGTGATTAAAGTCACCTGCAACAATAAACGCAGCTTCCGGGTGATCAGCCTGTTGTTTACTGATGGCATGAAGTTCTTTCATAGCAAGCTTGGCATCAGCATCCGGGGGAATATAGGCTGCAGTGATAATGGTGGAAGTGAACTCCCGTGGTAGATAAAACGGTCTACATTTAATCATGAGAAACTCAAGGTTAGTTGAACAATGACACCCAACAATAGCAGAGTTTGTGCACCAAGCCTTGTTAATGTAAATGCACAATCCACCACCTCTGGTTTTACCGGAGCCATCTAATGTTCTATCACATGGGCCAGCCTTCGCTCCCCACGTGCATCAATGCACCTTGGGCGCCCATGACCCTGTCACCACTGTTACTTCCTTGGAGCACTTTTGATACTGACCACTGCAGACCTGGAACACCCAACAGGAGCTGCAGTTTTGGAGATGCTCTGACCCAGTCATCTAGCCATCACAATTTGGCCCTTGTCAAACTCACTCAAATCCTTACACTTGCCCATTTTTTCTGCTTCTAACACATCAACCTTGAGGACAAAATGTTCACTTGCTGCCTAATATATCCCGCCCACTAACAGGTGCCGTGATGAAGAGATAATCAGTGTTATTCACTTCAC
This sequence comes from Romanogobio albipinnatus, assembly GCA_023566225.1. Taxonomy (NCBI): domain Eukaryota; kingdom Metazoa; phylum Chordata; class Actinopteri; order Cypriniformes; family Gobionidae; genus Romanogobio; species Romanogobio albipinnatus. The sequence goes on along the minus strand of CM042260.1, from coordinate 36,791,495 downwards.
CTTCGGTGACTATAAACACAATATAATATAATATATAATCATTAAATTGTGTGTATATGCATGCATGCATGAATCATTTTTATTTCTGACCATATTTGCATTATACACAATATAATATATAATCATTATATTATTTAGTATATGAATACTATATATTTTCACATATTTAAAATGTATGTATTATTAATAAATAAATATTGAATTATATTATATAAAGTTATGAATAAATGAATATTGATTTATAGAATATAAATAAAACTATTTAAAATGGTCCAAATATTTCTGACCATAAAATATGGTCAGAAATAAAATAAAAAAATATTTATTGCTATTTAGTCTATTTCTTTAGTATTCAAACAGTAAATCTTTGTCTATATTATAATATTTTGTCTCATCTACACCCAGTTTTCTAGATCATTTGTAAATCATTAGTGAGCGTTCCTGCACTCCATTGAACTGAAAGTTAATATGAGCTACTGTTTCCAGCCTCTCTGGCTCAGATTAGCAGCTCACAGTGTCAGAGTGTCTGCAGCACACCAGCCTGCGTGATTTACGTCTGTGTTGAGTATTCCTGGCATCTCGCTGCATGTGTCCACTCACTCAAGATTGTCTGCGTGGTCACTCCTTTAACATCTATGTTGTTTAAGTTAAAGATGGCATGTGATGGGAAATTCTGGTGACGTGTTTCCACGGATATGAACATGAGCCGTGTACACAAATGCACAAGATGCTTTTCAACAAGCACAGCTTATGTGGGATCAACGGCCACATGGTGTATATATGGCTTTATGGTGAATAGAGTCTGAGAGTTTGGACACTAAAGGAAATCCTATAATCATTTACTTGGCCTTATGTATTTCACAACTCCAAAACGATGTGGTTTTTCCCATGGAACCCAAAAAGAGAATCCATAGCAGAATGTTCATGCTGTTTTTCTTTCAATAAAATGAATGGGGACCGAGACTGTCAAGCTCCAAAAAAACACTAAAACATAAAATGTCTTCTAAAGCCATATGATAGCCTTTTATGAAGAAAACTAAGTCGTTATTTACAGATAATAGTCCCTTTCTACCCCTGTACCTATCAAATTTGATTTAAAACAATCAAATCCAGAGTAGAGGGGAAGATTTTCAGTGGATAACATCTTACCTTCTGGCCTTTTCTTCACATAAAGCTAGCAGACAGCTTTAGAGCTCTTGGGATTTAGTACATATGTCATTTTAACTACTTTCATGGTAAATTTTATCATTCCTTTTCATTTTTTGAGCTTAACAGCCCCATTCCCCATCCACTTTCATTATATGGAAAAGAGCAGCCTGGATCTCCTTATGTCTTCCACAGAAGAAACTCGTGTTTGTATAATGTATATACTATTTTGAGTGTAATGTTAATGTAATATTAGTGTAGTGCAGTGTTTGTGTGTGTGTGTCTTTGTTTTTGTGATTTATGAGGACACAAATTTGTATAATTACACGGGTATTACACTGGTATTATGACGTAAACATGAAATATGAGGACATTTCAAATATCCTCATATTTAAAATAGCTTTAAAAACATACTAAACAATGTTTTATTAAAAAATTTAAAATGCAGAATGTTTCCTGTGATGGGTAGGTTTAGGGGTAGGGTTAGTGTAGGGGGATAGAATGTACAGTGTGTACAGTATAAAAACCATTACGCCTATGGAATGTCCTCACTTGGATAGCAAAACAAACCTGCGTGTGTGTGTGTGTGTGTGTGTGTGTGTGTGTGTGTGTGTGTGTGTGTTTATGGATGAAAGGTAATTAAACAGTGGAATGTTGTAGTTGTAGGTTTGACCTGATCTCTTGATTGCTTAAGACAAATTTCTCCTAAGGGGGATAATAAACATAAACATTATAGTTTTCATAATAATAAATAATTTGTTAATTTTTAGTAATTTTGTTATGTACTTTTGTCCTTTTTATTAGTATTATTTTATTATATCACTTAGGTTTAATTTATTTTTATTACAGTTTTAGTTTTCTTTTGTATAGTTAAAAAAAATCTAATATTTATATTTTATTTCAGCATTATTTCAGTTAGCTAATAATTCAGTTTTTGTAGTTTTTGTTTTAGTTAACGGCAATAACCCTGTTTGGAATGACATGACAGTGGTTTTATTTTATTTTATTTTTTCCTTTATACAGCACCTTAACTAAATTATTTTGTACATGTTTGGATCAGTTAAACATGTCTCTGCATAGCACATTCTGACAGTGATCTTGCTTATCTTCTCTTTGTTTCATCTTGTTTGTTTACTTCTGAATGCTATTTCAAGAAAAACTAAATTCTCAGTTTTTTTTTATTTATTTTTTTAATTAATGCTCAGGAATAGACGACTTTCTCCAGAAAGCAACAGCATGATTGTCTGTGCTGCAATTTCAGTCTCATTCTCTGTTCAGTGTTTTCAGCAAGAGCTCAGCCGTGTTCCTCGTCCCGCTGGACTGGATAGGGCGGTTGAGCGGGTCACAGGATAAGGGGAGCTAGACTGTGATTAAGACAGCTGTGGAACTGGTTGTGAATGATCAGACTGGACTGAGGCACACACAGGGTTTAAAAACGGTTTTTAAGCCCCACAAAGAGCTTTTTATTCTCTCGTTTAGAAATCCATCTTTGTATGGGAGCTTCTAAGAATCGAGAATGGTGATGCTGAACTGAAGAAACTGTAATGAAACATCAAGAACTTCTGATATAGTGACTCAAGAATGATAAATGATATTGCTAAAATGAACCTGAAATGAAACCTGATCCTTTATTTTAGCCAAATGTCAGGTTACACTTTACTTTGATGGTCCACTTTAGACATAAACTATAAGTAAATTGAGTTAAACTATTTAAAAAAAGAGTTGAACAAACTCTTCTTAGAGTATTAGTAGACCATAGTAGACTGTTAAGGTAAGTACTTTAGTTTAAGTTTAGTTTATTTGCACAAATATAAAATGTATACAATAAAAACCAAGAAAATACAATCCAAATACTGTGCAGGGAGAGGCAGCAAAGAAACAACAAAGAAAAATAAATAAGTTGATGTAGTTGCAAAGTTACTTGTAGGTAGTAGAATGTCTAAAGTGGACAATCAAAAATAAAGTGTTAACCTATTTTATTCTTAACTAAAAGGGTACATAACACACACACAGTTTCTGCCAGTCTCATGTTAATCTTGAGTACATATAGAGTAGTACTGCATCCTTCATATCTCTGAAGAGTCTTTAGTTTTATCATATTCATAAAAGATGGATACGCTGTACCGATTCATTCTGGAAACAGCTGAACTCGTGCAGGTGTGCAGTGGGCGGAGTCACGAACACACACACACACACAATACATCATAGCATTATCCCTGGATAACTTTCGATTCACTAAACATTCGTGTTGTTGACATTATATGCACTTACACACTGTTGCCAACAAAACACAGACATTTGATGCAGTTCCACTCATTGGTTTCCACTCATGACCGGGAACAAACAAACACACTTGCAGAACTCTGTTGCTGTTCCGGAAAAAAAAACTTCATCCACTGTTTCCTTAACACTGGGTTATTTGGGAAGCTGAACAAGGTTATCTTTCCCGCACAACCAAAAACACTTCTTTAGTGACATTGTTGATTACGTGGTCTAAAAACAAGAGGAGCCGACGGCTCCCGTAACCCGAAAGAAGCTTGTTGATTGCTCTGGTTGATGTGCACACACGCTCATCCGGGAGAAGTGCCCAGACAAGGAATTCCACCCTTTATGATGTCATACAGGGCCATATGCTAACAAACTTTCCGAAATTTATTAGAATCCTGAAGGAGTGTATTTGGCTCAGAAATAAGTTTTTTTTAATTTTGGCTATGGTTAGCATGAGAATCCCACTCTTTAACAGTGTAAATAAGTCAGAACGCATGAAATGGTATTAGATCCCCCCTTTAACAAAATTTCTAGGAACTTTTAAGCCCACAAGCTTAAGCGTAGCTAAATTCTTGGTACCTATCAGTGTTATTTAGTGCAATGTCTACATTAATCCGGATATAAAAACAGCATTTCCATTTCAAAAAGCTCTCCGTCCACACTAGCATTTTTAAGCGTTTTCCAAAGGTTTGAATTCCAAAGGCTAATTCGCATAAAATGCCGTTTTCAAATGTATCCAAAGCTCCGTTTTTGCGGGACGTAAAAACGCTGTCACTGTCTCAGTGTGGACAGAAAAAGATGCTTTTTCAAGCATTAGTGTGGACAAGGCCTTAGTACTGTTTATATACTATTATAGTTTTTATTCATATTTTAAATTAGGCTTTAATTTTTACATTTTAATTTTAGCAACATTTTTTGTTGTGATTTAGCTATATATTTCAGTTTTAGACTGTTTTTATTTGCAGTTAATACTTTCACTTATTTTTTGCTTTAGATTAAACTTATTTCAGTTAGTTGCCAAGGCAATATTTTTATATCCATTTAATGTTAATATATTGTTTTATTTCAATGAACTAAAGTGATTTTAATAATTTTAGTTGCCGATAATAACCCTGCTACCTACTTACGCCATATCCGTTATGATTGTGGGATTGTTTATATGCCAATCTTATAAATCAAACACAGACGAAGCTGATCTCTGTCTTTTTGTCTGTATGTCAGTCTGTCTGAAATGTTATTTTAGTAGCATAAACTCATAATTGGAGTGTTAACATAACAGCCAGCCTGCCAAATATGAAATGATCACCATTTCAATTGAGAGAATTCAATTTGTGAATGTTTTAATGACAGACTATTTACCTCTGTGGGTGTGTGTGTGTGTGAGAGAGAGAGAAAGAGTGTGTGTGAACAAGCCTCAGCCTGCTTGTGAAACTGATCTCAAACTTGTCAGCAGACTCTGTTCATCTGCAGTAGAAGCTCAACTTGGCAGCATGTCAGTCTAACCAAAGCTAATGAGACTGACATTGTAAACACTCCACCTTTGGCTCCCGTGTTTCTGGAAGGATCCTTGAATTTGAACGTTCAGAGATAAAACATTTTTCCCTGTCTCTTCTTCTCTTTGCAGATGTTCTCTGCTCTTCAGTATGATTGACAGTTTGTGGCCTCCTCAGGTTGATCCAAGATCTCATGACGTTCTGCCACAGTCCCCCAGTGTAGGTCTTCAGATCATATCATAAATCACAGCCTGTGTTTACTTCATATTTATTGCACATGCCTGCTGCTTCTGGAATATTCCGCTTGGATAGTGGCTAATCACGTCAAAACAACCACCACGCTGCATACTAGGGGTGTAACGGTACACAAAACTGACGGTTCGGTACGTACCTCGGTTTTGAAGTCCCAGTTCGGTATGGATTCGGTACAGCAGTTTTACAAAATTGCTTTTTATTAATTTTTATTCAACAGTGGTTTAATGAAAAACAATTGTGTCTGTCCTTAAATTAATTAAATTATAACTAAAAGTTTCTTAAAGATAATGTTGTAAACTATATAGGGAGCTCTTACTTACATAGAGCTATTAAAGGTTAACAACAGAGCCCAAACTATTAGCCTAAATTCAGTTGCTATTTATTTTTAGATATAATAATCAACACTCATAAGCTTCACATAAGGCAGTTTTTGCATTAACTTCTAAATCTAATTATTTTTATTCGTTGTTGAAATATAATCATTTAGTGGCTGTAATTTTCATGACAGGTTTATTTAAACATACATTAAAACAAGACATCACTAACAGGCTAAGTAGTATATAATGAATATATATAGGCTAATATAATGAATATAACGGCTAATATAGTGCATGTATTCAGTGAAAGAGTTGATTTCTCTAGTGAGCTAACAGCTGTGGACACTGAATGACTTCTGAGTAAACGTGATTCTGCATGACATTGTTTACAAGCGGTTTTATTGTCTGTCCGCGGTTGAAACACAGATGGAGCGATTACACGACATATGATACATTTCAGTAAGTTGTAATGAATCCTCAACATACCTTAAGATTAATTAATTTTATGTTTATTCTTTAGAAAGAGATGATCGATTGACTCGTGCGCCACGCGCTGCCGCTTTAAGTTGAATTGATACGCGTCTATCAGTCACGTCACATTAAAGAGGGTTAAAACGGCATTTATCATTTGAATTTCGTGATAAAATGGACTGAATACTTAATATGTTCATGTGGGAACTCGGATTGAAGTGTGTTCTGCGCTTACAATAAGCCGACTGTTAACTGTTAAAGATTACATTCATAACCGTTCGGTACACGCGTGCACCATACCGAAAGCCCTGTACCGAAACGGTTCAATACGAATACGTGTACCGTTACACCCCTACTGCATACTTAACCAAAGTGCATATAAATAAACCTTCAGAGCTCAAATATACAAAATTACTTATTAGCGGCGGTTGCTAAGACAAACATTTCTGCAGTTTCTCATACTAACAGTTAGTAACTTGCCCCGTTGGTGATACAGACCACAAATCAAGCAGCTGTTGTTCTGTTACTTTTATACTTCCGATTTAGATACTTAAATTTCTCCCCATAAGATCTGCTTGTCTTAAACATATTGTGTTGCTCGTGACAGATAAGTAGTTACATGCATCTTTTATTAGGCCTCAAACTGTTTCTTTTCTTCCTTTTGGTTTAAAAAACAGCACTTTAAGCAGATTTAAAGGGAACGTTTTATACTATCGTAGTGTTTCATATCTTGAAAGACACTTCTTTTGAACTTAACTCACTGTTAGTGATGTTTGCATGCACTGTTTTTATTCATCAGAGTGGATCAAGTCTCTGAGGCATATGTTAAAGGGTTAGTTCACCCAAAAATGTAAATTCTGTCATTAATTACTCACCCTCATATCGTTTCCAACCCGTAAGACCTTTGTTCATCTTCGGAACACAAATGAAGATATTTTTGATGAAAACCGAAAGCTCTCTGACCCCTCCGTAGACAGCAATTTAATTAAGGTCCAAAAAGGTAGGAAAAACTTGTTAAAATAGTACATGTGACTCCAGTGGTTCAACCTTAATGTTATGAAGCGAAGAGAATACTTTTTGTGCGCAAAAAAAAAAAAACGACTTTATTCAACAATTTCTTCATGTCTGTGTCCGTCTCCTACACTGTTGATGTAGTAAATACAGTCCGGTTATGTCAGAGCTACACCAGAACGTCATGTGAGCACCAAGACGCATGCGTGTGAGGATGACGCCGCAGCTGACCAACGTAAACTGCATAGGAGACTGACACAGATGTGAATAAATCGTTATTTTTGTTTGTTTTTGCGCACAAAAAGACAATTTTTACCATGTCTTTCCTACTTTTCTGTCCCTTGAAAGTGTTAATTAAATTGCTGTCTATGGAGGGGTCAGAGAGCTGTCGGATTTCATCAAAGATATCTTCATTTGTGTTCCCGAAGATGAACGAAGGTCTTATGGGTTTGGAACGACATGAGGGTGAGTAATGACAGCATTTAATTTTTTGGGTGGACTAACCCTTTAATGAGCTTATGAAGGTTTCTGCATAAGCGTATTTTACTGTTTTATTTTCTTGAGTAGAATCTGAGTAGACATCGAGTCTTCTTCTTCTTCTTTTCCTTTCGGCTGTTCCCTTCAGGGGTCGCCACAGCGAATCATCTGCCTCCATCTAGCCCTATCCCCTGCATCCTCTTCTCTCAGACCGACAACCTTCATGTCCTCCTTCACTACATCCATAAACCTCCTCTTTGGACTTCCTCTGGTCCTTCTTCCTTTGGTCAACCTCCTGCCTGGCAGCTCTAACCTCAGCATTCTTTTACCGATATATTCAATCTCCCTCCTCTGAACATGACCAAACCATCTCAACCTGGCCTCTCTAACTTTGTCTCCAAAACATCTCACATGTGCTGTCCCTCTGATGTACTCATTCCTGATCCTATCCATCCTCGTCACTCCCAAAGAGAACCTCAACATCTTCAGCTCTGCTACCTCTATCTCTTCCTCCTGTCTTTTCCTCAGTGCAACTGTCTCCAAACCATACAACATCGCTGGTCTCACTACTGTCCTGTACACCTTTCCTTTTCATTCTTTCCTTTCATTCTCATTTCCTTTCATTCTAGACATTGAGTAACACACTTAAATGATGTTCATTTATTTTCCATCAAATGACCCCTCTGAAAAATTAAACTATCAACTTTTAAATCAAAATTTTAAATAATCAGGGCAATCTGTGCATTCTAGGATCGAGTTCCACCACCCAGTTTCTGCTATAGGCTGAGCATCCAGCAGGGTCACATGACTCCGTTATCAAGACAGGCTGAATCTCCACAGTACCGACCACCTGTACTTCAGACGCTGAGAGAGATCCTTCAGGTACAGCACTCAAAATTATGTCATCCTTACTAACGGATTGGCAGAAACGTCTTTTACCACACATGCTTAAAACATAAAGAACAAAATAAAGAAAAACCTGGAAATATCAAGGCATTTTAAAGAGGACCTATTATTCTTTTTTTTTTTTTTTTTTTTTTTTACATTTTCAGCTTTCTTTAGTGTGTAATGTTGCTGTTTGACATTAAAATGTCTGCAAAGTTGCAAAGCACAAAGTCCATTTCAAATGGAGTTATTCTCTATATCAGTAAGTGTTTCTGAACTCCCTGAAACGCCTCAATTGTAGTGTTGAGTTTTCTTCCGGAACGTACACATCACAATTTTCCTCATTGAAATAATTCCTGCCCAAGGTATACACAAAAAAGGGACGAGACCTGGTTCATTGTCACACCATTGTTAGTGTTCACACCTGAGAAGCTGAAACTTGTGCTTATGGTAAGGGGTGTAACATATCAGAAACCTGCTCGAAGCGGTTAACCAATCACAACGCACTGGTCCAGCCGACCAATCAGAACACACTGAGCTTTTCAGAAGGAAAGTGTGTTCGACATTGGCTGCAGCTGGATGCAACCGATCGGTGAGAGTAGCCGTGTGCAGGCGGGAGCTGCAAACGGACACGTGAAGTCGGACGCTGGCGCTGTGTTTGCATGCTTTATCACAGCTAAAGTGAAATAAATGCAATATTTGTCAAATACACAGATGTTTCAGAGACATTTTCATTTATGTACTGCTTAATACAACGTCTGTTTGTACAAGACTAAAGTTCACCATATAAGCCTAAGTGGTGTCTATGTTTTTTTAATCAGTTTTATTTTGATAAACATGACAATAGTATGGCATCGGGACTACATGTAAAGAGGTTTTACCGTTATAAAAAACTGATTTGTGAGCATTAGTGGAACTGAAGTTTTTAGAATAAACATAAAACACACGTGATCGCTGTCATCGACCAATCGTGGAACAGCTGTCGTGTCATCAGAGCTCGTGCAGTAGCTCTGTAGAAGCTGCGCAAAATGCACCAGACGGCTCCTCTTGAATCGCTCTCGTGCCACTTTGGTGACTTACGTCACAGTCATGTGGCGTCGGCGCTGCCTCAAGTCGGACAAAATTTCTAACCGGCATGCACTGCTTCAAGTCAGCCGCCGATCTGTAACAATGGAGAATATGACACAAAATCATGTATTTTGAACATTCAAGCATGAAAACCTGTTCTAGTAAAAACCAAAAAGACTTTGTAAAATTCCTCTGTAAGGAATTGTCTTTTCCAGACACAACATTTTCTTTAAAGAGTGTTGAAGATTTTTGCAGTAAATTAATATTTTTTTATAATGTTCATCACGAAAATATTTAATTGGCTGGAAATTCGTCTTTGTGAGTGCAGTCTTTATACAATAAAACAAAAAATCCTTATCCAGTAATGTTAAATCAAAGGTTTTAGTTGGAATTGATCAAAAGGTGTGGAACAGTAATGTGTATATACTTTTATAATTTCTTCATTAATATTTTGAATGAGCTTTTATTTTATTTTTAATAATTTCAGTACTTCAACTTGTTTTTAATCTAGTATTTCAATTTTATTCCAGCTTTACAGTTTTTATAGATTTAGTTTTGTTTTTAGTTAACAACAAGAAGACTGGTGTGCAAACCATGAAATAATAATCTTTGAATCTAAATTGATTTACTAATGATTTGTTCTGTCTTTGTTTTTCAGGATGAATCTTTGAGGAGTCGTTGCAGCTTTCGGGCGACTGTGGTCCATAAACATTTATTGGTAATGTTTTCTTAAACTATAAAATCATAAATCAGATACTCATTTTCATCATAGCTATATCTTTGCGGACCACCTTGGTATGCCTGGTTTAAAGAGTGTGAGAAATGGTCCTTAGCTTTGCCTTTTCTTAAGAACCCACCATAGCGGTTTTCCCAGCACATTTGCCAAGTCTTTCCCCCTTCAGGGAAGCCTCCAAACTGTACACCTTTTGGAAAAGCTTTACGCACTGTTTAACGTTGGCTTACCGTAAGGGACATCATCTTGTGACAATCTACATTATTGATCTTGCAAACCCTTAGACTTTAGACTTTGATAACCTGGGATTTATTTGTATGCGGTTAAGGGTCATGCTTACACACTATTGTGGACAGTAGATTAACAGCAGATTGATGTGTTTTGTTTTGATTCACTCTTTTTGATTTTCTTTTGACATTGCACATCTGCGTAGGTGTATGAATGAACAGTCTGTCTGGGAAAATGGCCAGGAAGAAGCATTATTCCTGTAAATGACAGATTTATGTCTTTGTAAATAATGCAAACTATTAAACTTTTATATAGGTTTATGAATTCAGACCACTGATTGATAAACACACAAATTTAATTATACATGCATGTTAAAGTAATGGGTAACACTTTACAATCTGGTTCATTAGTTATCATAAGTTAACTACATTAGTTAACATGAACTAATAATGATCTGCGCTTATAAAGCATTTATTTATCTTTGTTCATGGTAATTTCAACATTTACTAATGCATTATTAAAATCTTGTTAACATTAACAAAGATAAATAAATGCTTTATAAGTGCAGTTCTGGATTTATATCAACTAGCGTTAATAAAGAATAACTAATGCTGAACAGAGGTGTTATATATATATATATATATATATATATATATATATATATATATATATATATATATATATATATATAGAGGTGTAATAAATAATAGTTAATATAATATAATGAATATAATATAATAATGTATTTTTTCATTTTGAAATATAACAGTTTTATCCTTACATTTCTATACTCTATAAACTCTTCTATACTTTTTACACAATTTTACAGTATTTATGTACAATCAATTATCTCCAAATATTTAAAGGTGCTGTATGTAAGTTTTTGACTGTACTAAAGCATAAAAATACCACAATTTGTTTGCAGATATTTCGGAAACATGCTAAATACTCGTTTCTCTGAAAAATAATGCTACAGCCGGTTATTCTGCTTTGAAATGTGTGTTCCGTGTCGGAATGTCTGTTTTTGTTTTGGTCTGTGCGTTAACGCATGTTACCAGTTCATCCAATAGTATTTCGACACCTCACACCGTGTCCTAACTACACGCGATAAAAGGCATCTTTTCCATGTTATTTCAGCCGCTACGGCGACAAGTGATGACTCTATTTTAGAAACGGTTTCTATTTCTGCGACGTCGCGGCTGGAACAACAACACAAAACATAATCTCAGGTAATGTTTATGTGCTTTATTTAATGTTAAAAGTGTGTAATGTGACTTTGAATATCATTTAGTGCTCCCTGTTTTGTCATACTAAAAACAACAAAGGAAAATTCACCTCAGATCTTGAAATTAAACAAATGGAAACAAGAACGTTCAAACTTTGAACAAACAAGTATATTCTGTGCACTTGCCGCAAGAGCCCGCCCACACGCTGTTCTAATTGGCTGTGGTTTTTGATTGATTTTTCGCATCTCGTAGTGGCGTCGCCTCTGGTGTGGACAGACAAGTTGTTTGTCGCTGGAATCTTATCGCGTTGCATGTAGTTAGGACACGGTTTCAGGTTGCCAGTTGGCAGAAAACACAGCGTATTGCTGCCATGGAAGTCAGCAAACAAACAGGGTCAGAAATCGCAGATTCTACCCGACCTAAAAAGCTGCGGCAGCCATCCAAACATCATTAAAAACACATTAAAACACAAGTCTCCCCACCTTCCATTGACAATTGCGCTGGTTCCTGTTGTGTGTCCTCAAACAGCTTTCAACCACTAGCTGCCATTCGTACACACAACACCTTTAAAAAAAGAAAATGTGCATTATACATTAAAAGTCTATATTTCAGTGCTAATCTCAAACTCTCCATTCGATTCATATTAGTTTATTCAATAAAATGCACTAATTGATTGCTGCATGCATCTTGGTCTTGCAGAGCTCAAATGCAGGCGAAAGGGAGATGCTGCTGTTTGTGACAGATCCCAGTCTCCAAACGGAGCCGAACACAGAGGGAAACAAGAGAACCGTAGTCGTGTGTCTGAGCCCGTCCTGCCTGATCCGGAGCTCAGTAACACAGGCCCTGGACCCCCTGCTGAAACAACCCATTCTGAAGTTCAGAGATGCAGTGAAGGAGCATGGTATTTTACTGCATAGACATGCATGAATGCATCACCTGTCTGAATGTACTGTATCGTGCAAAGCTTTTTTTTGTACAGTGACAAAGTGCAAATGACTTGCTAATTGCTGGTTCATTCAATCGCAATGATAGTATTAGAACTTTAATGAACTTTCACTATAATGTGAAAATACTATTTTATTAATAAAATTTTTATATAATGTATTTATGCATCATGGTAGTATTTATTTAGATAATTCATTCAATTATTTATTATAATTACAAAACAAATATTATTTGAACATATTGGAATTTGTGCTTGATTGTAAATAATGTCTCAAAATCTTAATGGTCCAAATAATAGGCCTCATTTGGTGTGTGCAATGTTTTTGGGAGTGAAATATGACCTGGGCATGTTTTCATAATATCCAGCCATAAATGCTTTATAAAAAACTCCATTTGTTGTTATTTCAAGGAAAAGTTAGCACTACTGAATGAAAGCCATTCAAGCTGAAAATCTCTGGTTCTGGTTCTGCTTCTTCATGTCTCAACTATTTTGAGATTTAGAGGTTTCAACAACATAAATCTCCATGTTGTCTTTCCTCAAAACCATGACTAGAACGTTCTGTGACATTATGCTACTTCTCCTTTGACTAAACCAGGTCAGATATTCTGCTGGGATCAGACAGTGATCCAACTGGAACCAGAGGACCCGTCTTTCTCCATACCACAGCCCATAATACTGGACCACCTGGGTCCAGAAACCCTCCCATACTCTCTCTGCACTGTCACAGGTTGGTATATTCTTTCCAGAGCCTCCCCTGTTTTTGAGGAGTTGGTACGGTCCAGCCTGACAGAACCAGATCTCAGGGGGATACAACATGTTTGTCCATTTAAACGAAACCAGTTGTTTGTTGGCTCAGGCTTTGTTCTTGATGCTTTGTTAGGGACCTTCTTGTGGTTTGTCATGTGCTTTTCCTTTTTAAAGATCTCTCTCTCCCACGTTGAAGGAAAGTTGTCTTTTTGCCCGGTTTTGAGATATAAAAGTCTCAATTTGTTGCAGGGGTGCTCTGTTCATTCTCTTATTATATTATTTTAACTCATGCAAAGTGATGCAATCTCACTGTATTGTTTTTCATTCTGTAAATGATCCCCGAATATGGATCATTTTCACTAATCATTTTTGGAAGTTATTTCACTGCTTTTCCAAATGTTAGTTGTGTTGTTTTATGTTTAGTGGTGTCAAAACAAAGACTGGAGGTAAACGGCTCCAGCTAGCCTACTGCTCAATAAGTGAGCACCCATGGTAATAAGCTGCACTCATGGTACGGCAGCAAAGTTCCTTGATTATTAAGCAGGAATGAGATTATAGTTCCTTGCCATATCGGTCTAGAAAACCGCAACTTTTCATTTTCCGTCTGTCTTAGTACACGATGTAACTACACACATCACAACATGTAAATAGGAAAATGTTGCCGTTATTTTGTCACTTATTGAGCAGTAGGCTAGCTGGAACCGTTTACCTCCAGTCTTTGTGCTAAGCTAGGCTAGCTGGAGCCATTTACCTCCAGTCTTTGTGCTAAGCTAGGCTAGCTGGAGCCGCTTACCTCCAGTCTTTGTGCTAAGCTAGGCTAGCTGGAGCCGTTTACCTCCAGTCTTTGTGCTAAGCTAGTCTAGCGGTGGGTGCGTCAGACAGAGTTATGGCACGCACGGAGATGAGAATGGTATGTATGGACTTATCTAACTCTGGGGGATACAGTGAATAAGCTAAAGTCCCAGAAAGTCATAAATTAAGTCATAAATGAACATAAAGAGTTGTGAAAAAATGGGATGAGCATTAGATCCGTGGTCTTAAAGTGACAGCAGCCTAGTAAACCCGCTGTCATTAAGGATAATTAAAGAACAAAAGAAAAAGAGAAAATCACTCACTGCTTTTGACTGAATAACTTTAATAAGGAGTAGCTTTAATAAGGAGCATTAATAGTTAGACCTACGTTTACAAGGTTACATGGGTCAAAAACAATAACTTTTTTTGCATTTTGACAGGGCAAGTAAAAATCGTCCAGTATGATTGGGCTAATAGAAAAAATTGAGCCCTGATATATTGAATGTCACAGGTAAATGTGACATTAATTATAATGGGTTTATGTGAAGATTGTTTTAAGTTCACTTAAATTAAAAGTTATATTTTTTAAAGCCTAATAAATGTTAAAATCGATAGCTTTCAATGATACTGCAATGCCGAATGGCTATAATGAATGGCTAAAATTGAGAAAACAGAGACATCAGTAGCAGTATTGGTGTCTGTGATGCCTTCTTTCATAAAAAGATGCCATTAAATAAGTATTTAAAATATAGGCTACTGTCTTTGTTGTTTCTACATTCATTTTGATATTAAATGTGAAATTATTAAAATATATTTAAAAAACGTTAATATTAGGTGTGCTTTATTAGTTAATTTTTTTAATCAAATGACAACACTAGTTATATGTTATGTTTTTGTCACAGGTTTCATGCAGACATGATGTTTAGGTTGTTCTGTTCTGAAGAATAGAAATGTGATATTTGACACTCCATGTTAGACTTTGTATCTCTTTGGCTGTTTCACAGCGTAGATAAGACAAATCATCTGACTCAAAAGTGTAACAAGCACAAATTATCTTCTGCAGTGGTCAGCAAGTTTGCCGGAGGATTCTCCAGAGAGCAGAGGTTCATGCAGGGGTCTTATCACTGCCTGTTGTGTGTTATGTAACATAGATGTGTGCTGCGTGTTACTGCTTGTATGATGTTATTTGTCCGAAAATGGGAAAGTTCTCAGAAGTTTGAACAAACAAACTATTTGATGTGTTGATGTGCCGTGATTCCTTTTAGTAGAATATTTCATAATTAATTTCACAGTAGCATATGCTTTGAGGTTAAATCAGAAGTGTAAAAATAGCACTAATTAGCTCATTTACTCAGTAATGGGCTTATTCATAACTAGTAAATGAAACGTATAACTTTGTAAGATACTAACACGATGCATAGTTTATCCAGCTAAGTGATTTTAGTCAGTTATACCAATGAAATCATTTTTATGAATGTGTGATTTTCATATGTTAATGTGCAGGTGTGATTGTTGCGGTGGACGAAAGCACAGCGTTCTCCTGGCCCACCTGCAGCCGGTGTGAGAGTTTCCGTTTAGAGTCTCGAGAAAAACAGTAAGTCCAAAGTTCTGTGCTAGACCGGTTCTAAGTCCAAACCAGTGAACTTTAAAGACAAGAAGCAATCCTAAGTGATTGTCAACCTACAGCAGAAGCTGTGTCTCAAATTACTCTCTATACACTATGCACTTATGCGCTATGTACTCAACTGTGTAGTGTATGAACTTTACATGGTTATTTTGTCATTCAACATGAGAATCTGGTAGTGCCTCCCCCTCCACTACGTAATTAAAGCTGCGACAGTTGAGTGCATGAGGTGTCCAACATTCCACACTTTGTTTTTTCCGTTAATTTAGTGCATCACACGGGTATTTAAAGTGCACTTTTTCTTTTTGGAATTTTCAGTGTGAACACACTACTTACACTATTTATACTTAAAAACATTAGAATAGTGCACAAGTATGCGAATTGGGACGCAACCTGTCTGTGGTAGGGAGGGGCGGACAGATTGAAGTTCATTCTACACTCTTAGAAATAAAGGTTCTTTATTGGCATTAATGGTTCCATAAAGAACATGTAACATCCATAGAACCTTTCCATTGCACAAAAGGTTCTTTTAGTAACATGTAAGCCTGGATGCCAGCCGAACTTAGCCCCGCCCACAACATTTGAGGTCGGGAAGTTCGGCCTGGACTTGATCCGTTGTGGTAGTCTGGCTATCACCAGACCAAGCTTAATTTAAGATTGAACATTGGTCTGGGGAGTCTGCTATGTATTTTCTGCTGCGCAAGAGGAGTGATCAACTAGCATAAATTAAATGACTCTGGACGCAATTGGATAGTCCTTCAACCAATCAGACCACAAGAGGCGTGATCAACAGGCATTGATCCATCGCTTCTCTATCCGTCATCGTGTTGAACCCGCCAATAGCGCGCCAGGTGGATAAGCCAGTCTGTGATTGGTTCCTGCAAAAGTGTAACAGAAGCAGTAGAAATGAATGTACAGGTTTCCAGACTGAGCTGCAGGGCGAAGTCAAATCGCCGGCAGATCAGGCTGGGTTTACCCAGTCTACCGTTGTGGAGCATCTATGCTCGAACCAGAGCTCTTCGGACCAATCAAATTGTCAGGACGGGCTTTATACGATGACGGACAGATGATCAACAGTAACGTAATCATCCACACCACCAAAGAGCACTTGGGTTGAGTTCGTTCTAATCCTAAACGGAGAACTTGTTGGTATATGCCTTCACCTTTACTATTTCTCTCAGAAATGATGATGGTGTTGGTAAGTACTCTGTGTATCCTTAAATGATTTTTACAACACCGGCAAAGATCGTTTACACTCATCTTCTTCTTCTACTTCTTCCAGCGTGCGTGCAGTTGAGTTCTGTTGACAACTATGCGTCGCTCCGTTGCTCTGATTGGTTGTAGGTCTATCCAATTGAGTGCAGAGGCATTTTCTTCCCTGGTTCGGTTGAAAAACGCCCCCTATAATCACAGCCCATTGGAGCAGTATCGTATTCTGACTAGAATTGAGTATGATGACGTCAGGCTAGTAAAATGTTGTTCTTTTAATAATTGTTCACCTAAATGTTACAAAAATGGTTAATCTACACTTTAAAATGAAGGTTCCATATGGGTTTTCTGCAGTAACCATTCTTGGTTCCCCAAAGAACCTTTCAGTAAACTTTTTTTAAAAGAACCTTTTTTTTTTTTTTTTCATAGTGTGAGCAATATTTCAGTAATCTAAAGAATTTTTTCCACTATAAAGAACCTTTTGTGAGTGTGTGGCATTTCTTCTTCTAAAAAAAATAAAACCTTTTGTAACGTGTTTTTAGACGTGTTAATCACTGCAAGAAAGAATTTCAGTACCAATGTTGTGTAGAAATGCCTACAGACATTATTACAGCATCGTCACAGCTGCAAATTCCTTCCTGCGTCATCTAATAAAATGAAGTGTTTATTGATTCCCAAATGCTTTCTTTACTAAGAGGTTAAAATTGAGTTATTCCAGAGTGCATTTTAGGGGACACGTTTGTGGAATTTAATTTTGTTCCCGAAGCCACAAAAAAAAAAAAAACACTTATGATGTAGTTTGACATGACCATTTTTCCCTTAAGATTGAAGTCAGTATTAAACGCAAGTTACGATTGTCTTTTCTTCCATATATCCGAGTGAAATGGCTTCTCGACCTAGAAAAGGACCTGATATTGCCCAGGTGGAAGTGATTGAATGGTTGTGGTTTGCTATTGATAAAGATTATGAGGCACATTAATTAAACAAAAAATTATGATGTGCACGGATACATCTTTTTTCTCTTTTTTTGATGGCGATTTTTTAACACTTCTCAAAAAATGCTTCTACAACTTATGTATTAAAATGAGCTCTATTGTGATTGGTTGTAATTGGCTAATCTATGTGCATGTGAAATAACTCTTTTAACTCTCAAAGTCCCATACATGAAATGTCTTGTTTCACTCAGTAACATGTCAGATTATGTATGTAAAATGGGATGCGAACTCTTGCATATCGATATCATGGAATGCCGGATGCATGTGTTCGTCTTATACGGTCCATAAGGTTGTTGACCTGTGCCTGTTCAGAGTTAATGTGTAAGATGCCTCCATTACTTTGAGTTTAATCACAACCCACTGCACGGCTAAATTGTTTTCACATTCCAGTGTAAGAGTTAAGCCGAAGTGATGAATCATGGTGCCTTTGAGCCCTCGCACTGAAAAAGACTCAACTCACATTTTAACAACAACAATAAAAGTTGCATCTGTTTTAGGAAAGGATTCCTCTGTTTAGCATGTGGAGCAGTGATGGAGGAACCGATCACAAAGATGCAGCTGGAGGTGTTTCTGAGCTGCTCCTCACTGAGCCACAGTACTGTCAAAGTAAAGGTGAGATGCTTTGTGAAGAAAACGTTTATTCCCACGGTGGATGTCACAAATATGTCTTAGTCATGTTATGTAGTCATGAAGTTTAACAAATTAAATGAAGCTTATTTTGTTACACTATTATCATATACACTCGCTCACCGGCAGCTTTATTAGGTTCACCTTGCTAGTTGGAGCCCATTTACAAGGTGCAGGAAACATTTCTCAGAGATTGACATGATAGCATCACGCAGTTGCTGCAGATGTGTCTGCTGCACATCCATGATGTGAATCTCCCTTTACAGCACACCCCAAAGCTGCTCTATTGGATTGAGATTGTGACTGTGGAGGCCATTTGAGTTTACTGAACTCACTGTCATGTTTGAGATGACTTGAGCTTTGTGACATGGTGCGTTGTCCTGCTGGGAGAAGCCATCTGAAGATGTGTACACTGTGGTCATGAAGGGATGGTGAAACCACACACCTGTCGATTAGTAACTTTCCACAGTGAGATGAAATCTCAAGGAGACTCGCGAGATCAAATGTGACCTGAGAGGAAAAACAAATGGGGGACGATCAGCGTTGTCAGCTGGTTCTCCTGACGTTAGTTTTGTTAAAGGGGTGATGAATTGAGAAATCAACTCTCCCTTGAGCCTTTGATATATAAAAGTTCATCATGATATAAGAATATCTTGTAAGTTTCAGAGCTGAAAACGCCCTTGTTAGTCAAAGAAAAGCTTTTATAGACACCAGGCCCAGAAAAGGAGAGATCTCAGAAAATGTCGACCACTGACGTAATAGGATGCCGAAGCACCACCTCAAGCCCTCCCACTGACTCGTGGAGCTAAACGATGCCGGTTCCAGCTCGCGTGTGTAAGACATTTGCGTTTGTTCGCTTCATTTCACCGCGGGATCGATTGTAAACAAGATACATGTTGAGACTGGATTTGTAGACATATTGAGATTAAAACACAATGCTGTGCCTTCTATATTGGGTCCGACAGGAACGGTGCAACACACTTGTGTGAGTAAAACATGTTTTTTTATATGTGTTAGTATTGCATTGTTACAGATCGTTTGATATCTATTGATTACATACCTTACCACACGGTCACAGGCTGGAGAAGGTGTTATTGGTTCATTCGTGATCAGACTCCGACTTGTAACGCCAGCTCGCAAAGGCCAAAGTCTGTGTTTTTCAGACGGGCTATCACCGGCCTGCCGACGGGCTGTAGTGAAATAACATTCCTTTCTTGCGCACTTTCGCACGTGTGTGTGTGTGTGTACGGTTCGCGTTTATATTCACTGATGAACGGGCGGGCCAATTAATACAGAAATAACATTCCAATCCATCGCAGGTGGATGAGAGATGAATCATTGTGTTTTTTTGATAAAGATATTTTTCGAGCCCTTTGAGCGTTTCCCCACACGCTTTCAAAACAATTCCTCACGTGTACTGACAGGGGAGCTGAAGCTCATTAAATATGCTAATCTTATCCAATCCTAGCCGTGGGCGTTAACTTCCAAGTCTTCAGTGCGGCACCCCCATCAAAACCGAGCGTTTTTCAGAGAGCCTCAAAATCAAGGCATAAAATAGCCTTTTACTTATTCATTATGATGTTTTTGAATGTAAAAACCACGCGAACGTCATAAGTCGACCTATAAAACGACCGATAAAAAGCCAGTTCATGACACCTTTAAACAAAGGAGAAAAAACAATATGGGTGATCCACTTTCGTGGCATGTTTGTGGCTGTCATGTTTCAGCTCTAGAAGCACGCAACATCCGGTTGGTGAAGCTTGCTCGCTCTCATTGGCTATCGCGGGTATCACGTCAGAGGCAGCCCGATCAAGAGTCGATTTGGGATCATGTGGGCTCTGATGCAATCGGGAGCAGTAAAGTAATCGTAATGACACCACATAGTTGAGGAGTTTTTGTACAAAGACATTTGAATCGGGCCACGCTCCCTGATCGCTTGGGGGTGCAAATCTGGCTCAAAATCAGGCTTAAAATCTTCAAGTGTGTGGCCAGTCTAATAAAGGGGCCGGTGAGTGTACAAATACTTTACAATTTTTAATAGTTAAAGGGTTAGTTCACCCAAAAAGGAAAATGTTATGTTGTTCCAAACCCGTAAGACCTTCGTTCATCTTCAGAGATATTCTTGATGAAATCCGCAGTGTTAATTTTGACAGCAAATTTTGATTTAGTTTTAGTCATAAGTCTTTTGACTAAAATGCCATTTAGTTTTAGTCACCTGAATTGTTTTTAGTTTTAGTCTAGTTTTAGTCGACTAAATCTACAGTAGATTTAGTCTCCTAAAATGAAAATGAAGATTTTTTATTTAATGGTTTTAGTGAACTATTATAACCCTGATACTTTATTGAATATGTGTCAAATACTGGTCTTTCCTCCTGACTATGAATTAAATGGGAATTAAATTAAATACAGTTTATTGTGTAAGCAAAAACGAATATTTAATGCGTGACTTTTAATTAGAAACAACCTCAAAATACACCGGGACTCTTATTTTGAAATGTCTGCGCCTTACTATTGCAGTTGCAGGAGCTCATTCAATTTCAGATGAGGGAGATAAAATATGCATTGTTACAACCGTCTAAAACATATTACTATATAAACATCGTAAAGTAAACATTGTCATTATTCATCAGCATTAGTTCATAAACAATTGCCTGGCATAAATGTGCGCTATTCATTGATTGTGAGCCGCTCTGGAGCGCTGTATTGGGGATGCGTGAGCCTGTAGAAGCGCAACAGCGCTGTGTTCACCAGCGGTTAGATCAGCACTTTCAAATCAAATGTGCGCATCTGTTACACAGGATATCAGTTCTGACTGGATCTCTTCCCTAATCCTCCATAACATTTTCGTCTCGTTTTTATTTGTTGACGAAAATGACAGAATGTTTTCGTCATAGTTTTTGTCATCCAACACTAGTTTTTATTTAGTTATAGTCTCGTTTTCGTCAGTGAAAAAAGGTTAACTAAAAAAAAGGAAATTAACACTGGAAATCCATCCGAGAGCTCTCTGACCCCTCCATAGACAGCAATTTAATTAACACTGTCAAGGTCCAGAAAGGTAGGAAAGACACCGTTAAAATAGTCCATGTGACTCCAGTGGTTTCGAAAAGTAAATATACAAAAATAACGATTTATTCAACAATCTGTCAGTTTGCTATGCAGTTTACGTGTTGTGGCGCTCGGATCAGCATCGGCCACTGGTAAGCCGGCGTTCTGGTGTAGCTCTGACGTAACTCAGAAGCGCTGGACTGTATTTACTACGTCAACAGCGTAGGAGAAATTGTTGAATAAAGTCGTTATTTTTGTTTGTTTTTTGCGCACAAAAAGTATTCTCATCGCTTCATAAAATTAAGGTTGAACCACTGGAGTCACATGGACTATTTTACTGATCTCTTTCCTACCTTTCTGGACCTTGAAAGTGTTAATTAAATTGCTGTCTATGGAGGGGTCAGTGAGCTCTTCAATTTCATCAAAAAAATATTTTTATTTGTGTTCAGAAGTCTTACGGGTTTGGTTTGTTTGTTTAATTATCTTGAAAATTGTCAAAAAAAATCAATAGTTCATTTTATGTGAAATATTATTTGTGTGTGTGGGGGGTTGTTTGACACCGACCTCTTCATGACAGGTTTCGTGAGATTGTAATTCTACTTTCCTTAAAAACAAACTCTAAGACATCTGTGTCTACATTTCAAATTACGTTAAAGGATGAACATAAACACTGAAGAAAGTGAAGCTAGCGTGATCTAATCACTCGTGCAGAAACTAGTGTGTCATCTAGAGTTTATCTCCATTCCGTTTTATTTCCTGGAAATTTCAGCGATAGCGGAGGGGCCGCATATTGTGGAACAGATTTAACAAGATACCTCTCATCCGTTATCAGAAATTTGTTTCACACACCCACAGAACTGGAATAAACTATTTTGGACCACTGAGTAACTGATACATGAAAGGGAACGTTTATATATTCTGCTCTTAAATGAATGATTGCCTTTTATTGATATCTTCACTTGTTCAATAAAGTCTAAATTAATACTAATTTACTTATTACCAAGCTATTTTTATAATGCGTTTGATTGATACAACTTTCCTCGAGTAAAAGAAGCACTGCATTTACATAAATGATGCCTTAGTTTGTTTTGTCTAATGCTGTCCAAGTGCAAATTTCTCAAAATGCTTGATTAGACGAGGTCAGACAGGGTTGATTTCCTGAGGCATTCAGTGTCTAAATGATTTCCGGAGGCGTCTGTAGGTTCACAGAACATGTTAATGTTTCATACAGTATTCCTGCCACATTGTGGGAATCAAATTATGATATTAATGCATTCATGTGGATGTTTCAGTTGCAGCAAAAGACCATTACGACTCTCTTGAACTCGACCAGGTGTTCTGAGGTAAGATTCTGGACTGGACAGAAGACACTCTGTTTCTGTTTTTGATTGACAGTTAATTGTTTGTTTGTTTATTTGTGTGATCAGGGTTACAGTGTGGAAAATGTTCTTGGGTCAGAGATCGGTCCTCTCAGCACCTTCGTCCATGTGGTGAACAGAAGTCACAGTGAATGGATGGGTTTGGAGGAGTTATCCTTTGACCTGCGCTGACTAGCAACCTTATCTGTTATTATTGTCTCTTGCATTTCTTTCCAAATGTATGTAAATAAACAAAGAAAAAGGGCCAGAATAACTTTACTAACTGAACCAAGTTACTTTTTGAATGATCATTCTGGACCCTGCCGTTAATATTCGTACGAAAGATGCTCATGTGATGTCCAGTATAAGCTGATAAAACACATTTGTTGCTGTCAATCAATTGCCAAAAGTTGCTTCTAGCCACATTATGGTGGTTTACGTTAAACAAAAAAAGAGAGAAAAAAAGTTTAAACAAGCTCTGATCTGCCTTGTTGCTCTAAATGACAACTGAATACCTACAGTCACTATGAATAAAACCTGTTATGCCACCAAATAACTGGTCGTTTTCATTAAATATCAACCTATGTCATTTTCACTACCATTTCAATGGATTATTTTGAAGTGTTATAACTGATATACAAAATTGAGTTGACAGATTTATACCCACTGGCAATCATCACACTACAGCTATGAAACATAATATGCTCTATTAACATTTGTATCATGTTTAATGATTATTATTAATGATGTATGCCAGGGAATTGATTCTAAATTGTTTTGTGATCTAAGTGGTAAACTAGTATAAAATGCTACACCTTTTTTACTTGACAACAAATGACTTTAAAGTTAAACAACATTTTATAGATATTTTAAGCAATTTACTAATACATTAAGTATGCTTCTTTACCTGTGAATGCTATGGTTTTGGTATATACAACTTAAACGTTTCCCTTTGTGGTAGTTATTTACCAACTTCTATTTAACAGCAGCTTCTAAATGTCTGACAGCGAATTATATGTGGTATAACAAAACATAAAAGTGTCTCTCTAATGTTTACAGCGAACATAAATCCAAAAATCGCTATTGATTAACCCGCATTTGACACTGTCTTCGTTGAACTGATTGACAGCTGGAGTTTTCAAAAGACCACGCCCCCTCATACCCGCCCCCGTGCACACATGCGCGTTCACATGGATGTTCTTTTTTTAAATTTTCGTCGTTTTATTATACATTTGTACACACTGTACAATTTCAAACATGCTCTGGCATTAATACGAAGTTTGGGGGAATTATAAAACAAGTACCATAAAAACATATATGAAGCTTTTTTCTGTAATAATTTAGAATACAAAAACATTCACAAAAGTAATCACGACACCATGCGGTGCCAAAAGTCCATCATCCAATGTGTAACTCAACGCACGTCTGCTACAGAAGAACATAGTAATTCAAGATCACTGAGGTATGTTTTGGCAGGGTTTTTTGCGCTCGCTGACGCGCGTCACCGACTGTCAACAGCCGCGCGTGTCCCAAACGAAAGTTCTGGCCTCTGTTTGAAGAAGTTTCTGAGGCTGCCGAGTTCTCGCGTCAGCTGATCGATCGTTTTGTGCAGGCGCTCGTTCTCCGCGTTCAGCTCCATCATCTTTTGCTGCATCTCCAGGTTGCGCTGCTTCGCCTTGTCCCTGCTTTTACGCACGGCGATGTTGTTCCTCTCGCGCCGCTGGCGATACTCGTGGCTGTGTCTGTCCACTGTCTTTTTGCCCTTTTCCTTCCCCGGCCTCCTGTGGGAAACGGGTTCTGGCTCAGGCGTGGTGGGAGGTGTCGGTTGTCCCGTGTGCATGAGGCTCACGGACGTCTGCGCGCACGTCTCGATCTGAGATGGTAGGGACGAGGACTGGTCACTGTCGCTCCAGTCCGCCTCCCTCTTGATCGGTGCGCAAAACGCGCCCTTGCCAAACCCCCCATCCTGGTGCTGCAGCCTCTCCGAGCTCTTTTGCGCAAAGCCGCCGATGCCTGGCATGTAAAAGTCAGGCTTTTCTTGCTTCATGGTGTTGTTGAACAAGTCAGCAAAGAGCTCGTCGTTGCAGATCTCCAGCGGGACTGTGGACATGGACTCGATGTAGGTGCTGAAGTCGATCGCGCTCTCATCGTCGTAGATGGCAGGCGCGTTACTGAGCTCCATCATGCTGCTACTGTTGTTGTTGTTGTTGTCCTGGGCCATGCCATGCTCGCCCCCGGGTTTTGCATCCCCCGGCATCACTTTATTATCATAGAAATTGGCAGGCTCCATGGCCCAGCTCATGTTGCATGGTGGCGTTACGCACTGCGAGTCCAGGTTGTATATGTCAGACATGGACGTAGCGAAACTCTCTCAGATGGTACCAAAATCAGCAGCTCCCTTCTGAGTCCCCCGGCAGTCCAAAAAAAACCCCGAGAACGATTCGTGCAATCACACCCTAGTTTCGCGCAACCAGCGCGTATCTCCAAAAGTCTGGCTGTCTATCGAACAGGTGTTAAAATCCTCGTAGCTCTCTATCGAAACTCTGCCGTCCTCTCGCATAAGTACTAGCGCTCAGCCTGCGTCACAGCATCACCGCCCCTTTCCAGAAGCCAGTGAATGTCCAGTGTCAGTCACATGTTCCGCCCGTGCTCCTATTTGAGGAGAGTCGGGTGTGCATGAACGCCTACCAGCACACGAGAAGAGCAACTTGAAGAGCTGTCAGAAGTTCGTGTTGTAGGACAAGTTTGAATACGTGTGCTTGTGTGGAAGGGAACAATGTTTAATGCGCCACTACCAACACACATACACCAATACGAATAAAAACACTGAGAACGAATTTAAAACACTTTCTGTTGCAGGACATGTTTGAATATGTATGTGTGTGTGCGCGCAAAAAAGGATCAGTGATCAGAATGACTTTACTGCGCCATTACAAACATACCTAAATATATGAATGAAATTTTATATTTGGTTCGTTCATATTTCTTATTGTTGTTATTATTAGCTGTTGTATATGTCAGACATGGACGTAGCGAAGTAGTGTAGTAGTAGTTTCTGTTGTGAGCTGTTACTACATCTGTTCTTTTCATCTGGATGTTTTTATTTTTTTTATTTTTGAAGCACATTGAGCATACAAATTCAGTACAAAGAGAATATTCCAAAATATAATAATTCATTGAAATATTAAAGCAATAGAAATCAAGATGAAGAATGAACACATATGTATGTACATATTTGTGTGTGCATGTATGTATGTATGTGTATATATGCATTGTGTGTGTGTGTGTGTGTGTGTGTGTGTGTGTGTGTGTGTGTGTGTGTGTGTGTGTGTGTGTGTGTGTGTGTGTGTGTGTGTGTGTGTGTGTGTGTGTGTGTGTGTGTGTGTGTGTGTGTGTGAGTGTCACCGTGGGGAACTAAATTGAGTGTGAGTTTGTGTGTGTGTGTGTGTGCGTGCGTGTGTGTTCAGGACTCGTGTATGTGTGTGTGTGTGTGTGTTCAGGACTCGTGTCACAGTGGGGACCTAAATTGAGTGTGTGAATATATGTGTTTGTGTGTGTGTGTGTGTGTGTGTGTGTGTGTGTGTGTGTGTGTGTGTGTGTGTGTGTGTGTGTGTGTGTGTGTGTGTGTGTGTGTGTGTGTTCAGGACTCATGTCACCATGGGGACCTAAATTGAGTGTGTGAATATATAGATATATTTGTGTGTGTGTGTGTGTGTTCAGGACTCATGTCACCATGGGGACCTAAATTGAGTGTGTGAATATATAGATATATTTGTGTGTGTGTGTGTGTGTTCAGGACTTGTGTCACCGCAGGGACCTAAATTGAGTGTGTGAATACATGTGTGTGTGTGTGTGTGTTCAGGACTTGTGTCTCCGTAGGGACCTAAATTGAGTGTAAGTTTGTGTGTGTGTGTGTGTGTGTGTCCAGGACTCCTGTCATCGTGGGGACCTAAATTGAGTCTGAGTTTGTGTGTGTGTATATATATATATGTGGGTTCAGGACTTGTCACTGTGGGGACCTAAATTGAGTGTGAGTTTGTGTGTGTGTGTGTGTCCAGGACTCCTGTCATCGTGGGGACCTAAATTGAGTCTGAGTTTGTGTGTGTGTATATATATATATATGTGGGTTCAGGACTTGTCACTGTGGGGACCTAAAATGAGTGTGTGAATATATATTTGTGTGTGTGTGTGTGTGTGTGTGTGTGTGGGTGGGTGGATGTATGTATGTATGTATGCATGTACGTACATGTTTGTATATATATGTGTGTGTGTTCAGGACTTGTGTCACCGTGGGGACCTAAATTGAGTGTGTGTGTGTGTGTGTGTGTGTGTGTGCGTGCGTGTGTGTGTGCGTGTGTGTGTGTGTTCAGGACTCGTGTCACCGTGGGGACCTAAATTGAGTGTGAGTTTGTGTGTGTGTGTGTGTGTGTTCAGGACTCGTGTCACCGTGGGGACCTAAATTGAGTGTGTGAATATATATATATATATATATATATATATATATATATATATATATATATATATATATATATATATATATATATATATATATATATATATATATATATATATATATATATATGTATATATGTGTGTGTGCGTGTGTGTGTTCAGGACTCCTGTCACCGTGGGGACCTAAATTGAGTGTGAGTTTGTGTGTGTGCATGTGTGTGTTCAGGACTCCTGTCACCGTGGGGACCTAAATTGAGTGTGAGTTTGTGTGTGTGTGTGTGTGTGTGTGTGTTCAGGACTCTTGTCACCGTGGGGACCTAAATTGAGTGTGAGTTTGTGTGTGTGTGTGTGTATGTGCTGTATATATATATATATATATATATATATATATATATATATATATATATATATATATATATATATATATATATATATATATATATATATATTTATGTATGTTGCATTTGACTCTTCATTAATGTGTCCAAAAAGTCATTTATAATTTTCTAAGGAACATACAGACATGTGTGTTTCGACATGCATCATCACACTACATACATTGGTCCATTATTAAGGCACTTCATCTTGTCAACCACATAGACATCTAGTGGATGTCAGAGGAATTGCCTCTATTCAGTCAGTCTGTGTTGATGTTCTTTCCCGCGAAAACGTCGGACTATACCAAACAGTTGTTGAGATTATTTTATGTCGCCCATCCCATAATTGTCAGTCTGCAATTAAGAACTTCTGAAAAAGAGTTTATTGTCATTTTAAACCTACATAATTGCAACTGCATTGTGTAATCTAAGAAATAACGAGTTTTATACGATTTATGTACCCACGTATCGCACTTCTCCCCCTCTCGACTGATAGTGAGGAGCGTGTTCTTGATTGGTCAAAATTTCCCCGCGAAAGTTACGTCACAGACAGTTTCGCGCCACCATTCACATCGGAAGGGGAGCAGTGCGAACGGTAAGTGCTTTGTTGCATTATACATTTACCGGTGTTTAAAAAAGTAAACGTAAACACGACGACCTATAAAGATCTTGATCAACCGGACGGTTACATAGTTTAAAATAATGGCTATTTTGTATTCTAGTCTCGGTTATGTCTTTGTTATTGGTGATGCCGCGTGGCGCTGTTGCTCTCATTCACTGTTACAAAGTAACTGTTCTTCCTTCAAAGGTCCTTAATAAAACCCACTTTCCCAAATGTGTTTACATAATCAATCTTAGTTCTGTTCATTTGTGTTGGTTTACACGGTTTGTGTCTGCATTATTCCCTGCGAGGGTCATGCAAACATAATAATAGAGTCTGTTGGCGTGAGAAAGTGAGTGATATCATTATCTTTTGTGATGCATTGACATTTTTCTAAAAGGTATTACAGTGATGTGATTGTCTAATGTATTTCCTTTCTGGAAAAAAGGCCTGCTGTCATAATATAAGAGTCATATTAAATAATTACTTAGTCATAAGTCATTAACATATAGGATAAATATCATATTTGCTAAAGTCATTTGTGTATGAAAAATAAACATGGGTTGAGGGTTAGTTGCATGCAATTATGCAAAATGTACTGTTATTACTATGTATCGTGTAAAAGACACTGTGAAATAAAGTGTTACTTAAACATGCAAATTAGAATTTACAAGTTAAATTGTTTATATAATGTAATATTTAATGGTTTAGAAAAACATTTGAATCAATAATTGATAATTAATCAATCATTTTGGTTCCAGTTAACTCATTCTAAAATTTGACCTTTCAGTTTTGAGTCAACATGTCTTCTCCATCATCTCAGAGCCGTAAGAGAGACCCTCCAACCCGTGAGTTACATTCATTATACTCTGTCATTAATTCTTAGTATTTTCTCATCAGGTTTGTGTTTGACAGTTGCTAACCAGGTTTGTGTGTTTTCAGCCGCGAGCGAGGACCCCCTCTCCCCGCCGTCACAGCGGTCCAGAGCCCATGACACGTCCACAGAGCTTCAGCCCATGCCCACATCTC
The DNA here is from genome assembly GCA_023566225.1 of Romanogobio albipinnatus. NCBI lineage: Eukaryota > Metazoa > Chordata > Actinopteri > Cypriniformes > Gobionidae > Romanogobio > Romanogobio albipinnatus. The sequence goes on along the minus strand of CM042260.1, from coordinate 36,762,115 downwards.
CAGCCATGGACACAGCGGCTCACGACGCGTCGCTGTTCTCCAGCCCTATGGCTCCACGCTCTGGTGCGGCTCATATCATCTTATTTGCATTGACATTAATTACGCTCATGTTTTTGAATTGGGGAAGGTTTTTAAACATTAGGATTTGTTTCATCCAGTCCTGCAGAGTGAGATCGATGCAAGTTCTCCTCTGATGTACGGCACTCCCAGCTCCAGGGTGGAAGGAACGCCCCGCAGCGGCATACGCGGGACCCCGGCACGGCAGCGGGCCGACCTGGGATCTGTGCGGAAAGCTCCACAGGTCGACATGCACTCAGAGCCGGTGAGTAAAAGTCCTTATTTGCCATTTCATATTTTTTATTTTTTATTAATTACATTTGAAATCCATAACCTCATAGATATTTATGGTCATATACGTGTTCATATTTTACTGTGTTATTGTTATGGACTTTTTTTGGTGTTTTGTTAATGAGAAATCCAAAACATTAAACAACAAAAATTAAACAAATCAGTATAGAAATATATTATTTTTTGCAGTATTACCATTCTACTGTGTCATATTTCAGGTTGAAAATGCAGAAATCCATATCTGGGATTATTATCGTTAGCTAAAACTTTTAAAAACATTTTTGTTCATTGGAAAAAAAAGCTAAAGTAAAATATATCAATTAAACTAAAATGAGAAACGTTGCCATGGAAAGTAAAAATTAAATGTTTAATTTTAAGCACTATGAATTAAACCTAAATTAAATTTTAATATTTAAAAATAATATTAATAAAAATAACAAAATTACTTAAAATAAAAATAATAAATATAAAAATATAAACGTCAATTTAAAATGATGCTAAAATAACACTAATCCATATAAATGCAGAAAAATCACATCCATATAAATTATTGGTTAATTCTTTGTGTGTGTGTGTGTATCTGGTGACTTTCAGCCGTCTGGAGACGCAGCGGCCGGCAGTGAGCAGGCGGCGGGACAGAGGCTCGTGATCTGGGGGACTGACGTCAATGTGGGAACCTGCAAGGAGAAGTTTCAGGTGTGGTTGAAGTCTGTGTTACCACACCCATACACAGATGACTGACCAAAAGCTTGTCTTGTCCATGGCTAAATGACCTTTGGTTGAGAATCTGTTTTTTTTTTTGCTTCTTCTCAGCGTTTCCTTCAGCATTTCACAGACCCCAACTCCAGAGAGGACGAGAATGCTGGTCTGGATCTGAATGAGCCTCTTTATATGCAGAAACTGGATGAGGTGAGAAGTGACGTACTGATTAGAACGACCAATCGGTTGCTCGGATCTGATTTAGTTCATGTTTGGTCATGCAAAAGCCTTAATGTCCAGTTCTTGTGTATTAATATTGAGGATTTGTTTGTGTTCTCAGATCAGTGTTGTTGGAGAGCCGGTACTGAATGTGAACTGCAGTCATATTCAGACTTTCGACGCTGATCTCTACCGCCAGCTGATCTGTTATCCGCAGGTAAGACCAACTGCTGCTTCAGATGACATCTGAAAATAAATCTGTCGCAATATTAAAGGGTTACCATTCAAGAGATTCAGCTCAGTAAGTGCATTTTCACACCTGGCATTCGGAGCGTTTGATTCGGAACCTGGTGAAAAAATTAAGATAAATCATATGTTAAGTGGTCTCTTAATTTTTTCCAGAGCTGTATATGAACACGGCAATCATGCTCACATCCACACAAATACAATTGGTCTGAGATTGGTTGCTTGTGGTGAGAAAACAACAAACCAGGTTTTTAGTCTGTTTAGAAATATGAAAGTGAACCAAACCAAGATGAAATTTGCAACTTTGTAACAATTTAAAGGGATAGTTCACCCAAAAACGAAAATGTGATGTGTATCTGCTTACCCCCAGGGCATCCAAGATGTAGGTGTCTTTGTTTCTTCAGTAGAACACAAATTAAGATTTTTAACTCCAACCGTTGCCGTCTGTCAATCGTATAATGCATGTGAATGGGGTCCAATTCTATTAGAGTAAAAAAAACATGCACAGACAACTTCAAATTAAACCCTGCGGCTTGTGACGACACATTGACGTCTTAAGACGCGAAACGATCGGTTTCTGCGAGAAACCGAACGGTATTTATGCTATTATTTCACCTCATCAGACGAATATCATCAGCTCTCCAGACCGCCATAACTTCCTGCGAATAAGGTCAAAATACCTGTGCGGTCATAGATGTATACATAGATGCCTCATTAGTGCCTGCGCGGATTGGTCGAATGAGGAGTCTACGTATATATTTCTATGATCGCACGGGTATTTTGACCTTATTCGCAGGAAGTTATGGCGGTCTGGAGAGCTGATGACATTCGTCTGATATGAGGTGAAATAATAGCATAAATACCGCTTGGTTTCTCGCAGAAACTGATCGTTTCGCATCTTAAGACATCAATGTGTCGCCACGAGCCTCAGGGTTTAATTTGAAGTTGTCTGTGCATGTTTTTTTTACTCTAATAGAATTGGGCCCCATTCACATGCATTATACGACTATTACTCTGCAACTGAACTATCCCTTTAAATCCCTGTTTCGAAACAAAAAACACCCTAAGATTAATTTTTTTAAAATTATAAAAAATAATTCAAAGAAATTAGTTTCTACTCTGCAAGGATCAAAAGTGACAGTAAGTATATTTATAATGTTACAAAATATTCATATTTCAAATAAATGCTGTTCTTTTTAACTTTATATTTATCAAATAAAAAAAGGGTTCCCACATTAATATGAACTTTTTTTTAAAAATATTGATGATAATCAGAAATGTCTTGAGCAGCAAATCATCATATTAGAATGATTTCTGAAGGATCATGTGACACTGAAGACTGGAGTAATGATGTTGAAAATAAAATGTTTTTTACTGCATTATTGATCAAATAAATGCACCCTTAGTGAGCATGACACTTCTTTGAAAGCATAAAGTTTCTTGTATTGTCACTTTGACTGACCAGTTACTGAAAGTCTTTGTCTTATCCTTACAGGAAGTCATCCCCACTTTCGATATGTCCGTGAATGAGCTCTTCTTTGATCGTTTCCCAGACTCTGTGTTGGAGCATCAGATTCAGGTGCGCCCCTACAGCGCCCTGAAAACCAGAAACATGCGCGCACTCAACCCTGAAGGTAAGAAACCCAGCAAGTTGCACAATGTTTATTGATAATATCATCAGCACCCATCACACCGTCGTCTCTCGTTTCCTCTCAGATATTGACCAGCTTATCACTATCAGTGGGATGGTGATCCGCACCTCTCAGCTGATCCCTGAGATGCAGGAGGCGTTTTTCCGCTGTCAGGTGTGTGCGTTTAACACACGCGTGGAGGTGGACCGCGGACGCATCGCTGAACCTGCCGTCTGCCGCAACTGCAACACCACCCACAGCTTGGCGCTGGTGCACAACCGTTCTGCATTTTCTGACAAACAAATGGTGAGGAGTGTTTTTTTTATATATATATCTGTGGTGAGGATGGAGATCTTGTCCTTTTTTCATGTATCAACTTAACTAAATACTACTGCGGAGGTGTTTTGTTTTTTTGCATCATATCATGCTTGTTAAGAAAGGGTTTCTTTTGTAATGGCATTTGTTTACTATTTGACCAAACCTTGAGAAAAATTATCAAGGCAAACATTAATGGGAAATTTTCTGGGTTTTTTTTTTGTATCTGATAGATAAAACTGCAGGAATCTCCGGAGGACATGCCAGCGGGTCAGACGCCCCACACCACAGTCGTCTATGCTCACAATGACCTAGTGGACAAAGTGCAACCTGGAGACAGAATAAACATCACTGGTACGACCTGTTGTCATTTTAGCTTTGTTATTAGGGCTTATATAACAGTATTTTTAAAGGGATAGTTCACCCAAAAATGAAAATGTTGTCATTTACTCACCCTCTAATTCTAAACCTGTATGAGTTTCTTTCTTCTGTTGAACACAAAAGAAGATATTTTGAAGAATGTTGGTAATCAAACAGTTGACGACAGCCATTGACTTCCATAGTAGGAAGAAAAATACTATGGAGGAAAAAAATATTACTAGTGTTGTTGGTACTAGAATAGTATTGTTTCCAAACATGTATACACCGATCAGGCATAACATAATGACAGGTGAAGTGAATAACTCATCTCGGCACGTGTTAGTGGGTGGGAAAAGTGGTCCAAGGAAGGAACAGTGGTGAGCCGGCGACAGGGTCATGGGCAGCCAAGACTCATTGATTCACATGGGGAGTGAAGGCTGGTCCATGTGGTCCGATCAAACAGACGAGCCACTGTAGCTGAAATTGCGCAAGAAGTTAATTTTGGTTCTGATAGAAAGGTGTCAGAAAACACAGTGCATCACAGTTTGTTGCGTATGGGGCTGCATAGCCGCAGACCAGTCAGGGTGCCCATGCTGACCCCTGTCCACCGCTGAAAGCGCCAACAGTGGCACATGAGCATCAGAACTGGACCACGGAGCAATGGAAGAAGGTGACCTGGTCAGATTAATCGTGTTTTCTTTTACATCACGTGGATGGCCGGGTGCGTGTGCGTCGCTTACCTGGGGAACACATGGCCCCAGGTGCACTATTGGAAGTAGGCAATCGGAGGCAGTGATGCTTTGGGCAATGTTCTGCTGGGAAACCTTGGGTCCTGCCATCCATGTGGATGTTACTTTGACACGCATCACCTACCTAAGCATTGTTGCAGACCATGTACACCCTTTCATGGAAACGGTATTCCCTGGTGGCTGTGGCTCTTTCAACAGATAATGCACTCCGGCCACAAAGCAAAAATGGTTCAGGAATGGTTTGAGGAGCACAACAACTAGTTTGAGGTGGTGACTTGGCCTATAATGCAAAAGCCGCTAAACACCACATCCGTCAAGAATGAGATGACGATATTGATCGAATGCTCTTCGCACAAAGTAATCAAATACTTTAGCTTCAAATCCACTAAATCCTAGCGTCAGCCCATTCAGAAATCCCGGTTTGTTGGCAGAAACCGCTAAACGCCAGTCAGCAAAATCCTCTTAATTCCACAGAAACCAATCAGAAGACACAAATCAAATCATATGATTTCAAGATGAACGACGGTGTGCGTATGAGCTGGCTTTCAATTGCCACACCAAGATTTGATCATGTTTTGTCCGCGGTTACTGTGGCAATGACAGGATATTGCGAGTTGCAAGTAAACAACAGTGTTCCTTGTGCTTCTGTAACTCTCTGACAGAAACGGACTCCTTGCTTGAATCACAGCTCCCCGTACTGTGTGGATCAGTTTCTTCATTGTTACATTTTGGATTCTGTTTTAATCAATTGCAATGTTTCTAGTTCCATCTTTACTGATTTTGCAACTGTCTTGTTGTCCAAAGAGGTGGACTTAGGTGACATTTTTGAAAATAAGGCATTTCAATAACTGACTAACCTTTTAATTGCCATTTAAGTGAAACAACTGAACCTAAACCCTTTGTATTATGAGAACTGGAAACATCATGTCTGTTATTCTCCTCAGGCATTTACAGAGCAGCCCCTATGCGTCTGAACCCACGACAGAGTCAGGTGAAGTCTGTGTACAAGACCCACATTGATGCCATTCACTTCCGCAAGACAGATGAGAAGCGTCTTCATGGAGTGGACGAGGACGGCGAGCAGAAACTCTTCACCAAAGAACGAGTCGCCATGCTCAAAGAACTAGCCGCAAAACCGGACGTCTACGAACGCCTGTCCTCTGCCCTGGCACCCAGCATCTATGAACACGAGGACATCAAAAAAGTGAGTTTTAATGGTTCTGGGTAAGACTGCCTGGTCTTTATTTCCTTACAACAGATATAATTACACGTTTCTCAGGATGTGAGTTGATGGTAGGCATTTTTTGCAGGGCATCCTGTTGCAGTTATTCGGTGGGACACGTAAAGACTTCACTCAGACGGGCCGCGGGAACTTCCGCGCAGAGGTCAACATCCTGCTTTGCGGTGATCCGGGTACCAGTAAATCCCAGCTGCTCCAGTACGTGTTTAACCTTGTTCCTCGCGGGCAGTACACATCCGGTAAAGGATCCAGCGCCGTCGGCCTCACAGCCTACGTGATGAAGGACCCGGAAACCCGGCAGCTGGTTCTGCAGACAGGAGCACTCGTTCTCAGTGACAACGGCATCTGCTGCATCGACGAGTTTGATAAGATGAGCGACAGCACGAGATCTGTGCTGCATGAAGTCATGGAGCAGCAAACACTCTCTATTGCCAAGGTGAGGGTGATGCATGAACAATAACTCATTGAGTGAATGATTTTGTTAGGACAGATAATTACGTTTTTGTGTGTCATAGGCTGGGATCATTTGCCAACTTAATGCTCGGACATCCGTCCTCGCCGCAGCCAATCCGGTGGAGTCTCAGTGGAACCCTAAAAAGACGACTATAGAAAACATTCAGCTGCCTCACACACTTCTGTCCAGGTACAAACGAAACATGACCGTATTTACAACAGTTACTGTCCATAATGTATTTCTGAGAGAAACCGACAATTGAGTGGGAAGTAATGTAGGGAGAGAAATGTATCTATCAAGATTAGATTTGATTGTGAGCTACATTCAAAATTGATTTTGAAAGAAGTCTCCTATACTCAGCAAGGCTGCATTTATTTGATCAAAGATACTGAACAATTATGAAATATTAATACAATGTAAATTAACTATTTGAATATATTTTAAATTGTAATTTTTTTTATTGTTTTTTTAATATATATATGCATCACAAACTTTTATTTTGGATGCAATTTAATCGTGAATAATGGATTTGACCACAGTAAAAGATTTTTGTTGACTATAATGAGCTTCATCTGAACATTTGACAGAAATGTCAAATTCAACAGAACGTTTTTGTAGCTTCATCTAAGCGTTTCTCTGAAAAATCTCTTGATCTTAGGTTTGATTTGATCTTCCTGATGCTGGACCCTCAGGACGAGGCGTATGACAGGCGTCTGGCGCACCACCTCGTGTCTCTGTATTATCAGAGTGAAGAGCAGATTGAAGAGGAGCATCTGGACATGGCCGTGCTGAAAGACTACATCGCCTTTGCTCGTACATCTGTGCATCCCCGACTCAACGAGGAAGCTAGTCAGGCCCTTATTGAGGTATATAAACACAGTATAGATCAAGGCACCTTTAGTAGTATAGTGTTATATGTAATATTTCATGTTTGCCATTTTGACCTGTGCAGGCCTATGTAGACATGCGTAAGATCGGCAGCGGTAGAGGTATGGTGTCCGCGTACCCCCGTCAGCTGGAGTCTCTCATCAGACTGGCTGAAGCGCACGCTAAAGTACGTTTCTCAAGCAAAGTCGAAACCATTGATGTGGAGGAAGCCAAGAGACTACACAGAGAAGCCCTGAAACAGTCCGCCACTGATCCCAGGACAGGATTCGTGGATATCTCCATCCTCACCACAGGTATGACTGTCAGTACTGGTCAGGGCTGCGTTTCCTAAAAGCATCGTAAGCCTAAATTGATCGTGGAACAATTGCCACCAATGGTCTTGATGATCAACTTTAGCCTTGTGATGCTTTTGGAAAACGCAGCCCAGGTTGAGCCCATGATGTGCATGGATAAATCATTTATAACAAGCACTGCAACGTTCTGTAATAAAAATAAAGTCAATTTTGATTTCATGGTGACAATAGTTTTTAAAATGAAAATCAGCGCTGTTGCTCGATTTGACCAATTATCCCTTAGCTAATACCTGAATATTGCATGCAAATTACAAAGAGTCTGATGGTTTTGATTGGTTGTTTCTGTACATGTCTGAATGCTTGTGCAGATCTCTAATGGGGGGAGGTATTATTAAAATTAAAATAGTAATAAAATAGTAATTATATAAATAAAATATTATTATTACTTAAATTACTTTTCATTTTTATTTTTCATAATCAGTGCTCTTCCTCAATTTCATTTGACCAACTATCCCTTAACTAGTACCTGTTGATGTCATGTGCAAATTATAGTCTGATGGTTTTGATTTGGTGGTTTCTGTACAGGTATGAACGCGTGTGCAGTCCACTAATATGACTCAATGGGAAAAATATTAATATTAAAATAATTTTATTCATAAATGAGGAATATCACACGAGTAGCAGTGCGATATGGCTGTGATTCAGCCGTAGGTAATCTCCGCGTGCTGATATATAGCCATATCGCACGGTTACGAGTTGATATGGCATTTATACAACAGTTTGACGGCACAAAGGAGTAAATAAACAAACAAAAACAATGGAGTGTCTTTAAAAACACTACTTCCTTCCGCCACAGATGCAAATCTCAAGTTGACAGTTTAACAATTGTGACCCAGCCTCTGTTACTAATTCTAAAACGTCACTTTAGAATTGGTAACGAAGGAACGTTGAGTCGTTTCATTAAAGCTTATTGTTTTATGTAGAGTATTATGAGAGAGATCGACTAAACAAGTGCGTTACCTGCATCTGATATAGCATTGAATAGTTTGAATGTCCGCGGAGGAAAGCAATATATTTGTCCTTTATAAAAGATTTACAAAGACAAACAACTTCCTTGTTTACAACCAGTCACTCATAAGGACAGTCTTTGCCGCCATCTAATGGTTTAGTAATGTAACTGTCACTGAAGTCGACTATTGGAATCACTGGGTCCGTGGACCCTTTCTCAATACCAAAATATTTATTGAACAATATTTAAATTAACAATAGCCATTATAAAAGACTTGGAGGTTTGCTTGTCCGCCATGACACTCTCTGTGAGAAATGTTGCAAGCGGAGTGATACAATCCGTGAAATGGTTAGAGTGCTGTTACTGGGAGAATTTCACACGACTCTCAGCCAATCAAGATTCAAGAAGCAAAAAGAACTGTTGTATAAAATAGTAATAATACATTGATAATGTAATTAAATAATTTAGATGAAATATTTTCACTTTTCATTTAAAACAATTTCATAATCAGTGCTCTTTACCAATCATGCCTTTTAAAGGGATAGTTCACCATTTACTCGCACTCAAGTTGTTCCAAACCATTTACTCACCCTCAAGTGAGTAAATGGTTTTGAGTTCCTTTATTCTGTTGAACACAAAATAAGATATTTTGAAGAATGTTGGTAACCAGACATTAGACAGCCAATGACTTCCATAATAGGAAAAAATGCTATGGAAGTCAATGGCTATCATCAACCTGTGAATCTCATAGAGTCTGATGGTTTTGATTGGTTGTTTCTGTACAGGTATGAGTGCTACAGCACGCAAGCGCAAGGAGGAAGTGGCTCAGGCCCTGAAGAAACTCATCCAATCAAAGGGCAAGACACCAGCTATGAAGTACCAGCAGTTGTTTGATGATCTTCGTGGCCAGTCAGAAGCGGTATGCTTTTTTTAAAAATAATTTTAATACTAATAACATTAGATACTCCAACGATAAATCTCAACTTGAATTGTTTTCCTCCAATTTCAGGCCATTACTAAGGACATGTTTGATGAGGCCCTCAGAGCACTTGCTGATGAAGATTATCTGACTGTCACAGGAAAGACTGTTCGGCTTCTGTGAATGCTTACTGTGCCTGACTGCTGCTTCCACTTCCTCTTCCTCCACTTGCTTTATCCCGTTTTCATTTTCTATAGAGCAATTATTGTTAATAGTGATATGTATCTTTCTGGTTGCAATAAACAAGTTTTGTTGTTCAAGATAAGATTTTGTAAATAGTGTGGTTTATAGCTGTTATTTACATAAATATGCAAAGCATCAATTCACTGATCTGAATCAATCGCATTCACTGTCCACTGTTGTTGATAGTTTAAAACCTAAACGGTTTGCAGTGCATAATGAGACAAATGGTTAAATTATGAAAACACTTTGAATAGTTTTGATGTGGCATCAATTAAAACTACAAATTATTAAACTACTACAAATTATTTACACCATGTCATTCAAATTAAAAGGATGAAACTTAAGTTAGCCACTGAGGGAGGGTGTCAATTAGGTTCATTTAACCGTCTTATGAAATGTATACAATGTGTACTGTGGGATTTTTTTAGACTGATATAAACCATCAAATAAACAAAACCAAATACATTGCTGATGCCTGTGCTGTTTCCCCACTAAAGGGACGCGTGCTATCATAAAGGACCTGGAGTTGGTTGGTTAAAAGTATATAAGTATTTTTTTATGTTCATCAGTTTCTATGTTCATCTATTTTTTTTAAGCATTCCATGCCAGTATTTTCTATGTATTTTGATTTTTTGATCATTCTGTTGTATTCCGATTTTATATTCAATAAAAAAAAGTATATTAGAGAAGACTTGCATGATGGAAAGTGAAATTGGGGGAAAAGAAAAATAAACATTACCAATTAAACATTTCCCCCACCTAAAACATGACAACATGCTAAAGACGCATTAGTGAAATGATTTGAACCCCACTCAAATGTCCTTAAATGTCACATTGTGATATAATAGTCTAGTGTCATGAATTATATATTTAAAAACAAATCTTTGCAGTGCAGCCACACCCCTCCCTCTCTTCCTACAGCACTGCGCGCATTAGTCACATGACCCTTCGACGTCACGCTTTCGTACGCTTTTGGATTCGGGCAGAAGAAGATGGCGGCCTCCTCAGGTTAGTCTCACAATCTCCTCAATCCTCGCGGTCCTCCGCGGCCGTATTTTAACAACAGAAGCGACAAGCACATTTCTCACAACCCTATATACATTTTCCGAGAGGTTTGCCGTGCTCAAATTCCTTTATTTACGTCCCTTAACAGATTTGTGTGCAGTTTGAACTGTGTGTGTGTGTGTTAGCATGGAGCTAACGGCCCACAAACAGACATGTAGTTTAAAAATAACACCAAATTTATTTTATATTATATGCTAATGCATAATATAACCACACATCGGGAATAATTATGCTCTTATATGGTATTTAAACATTGATAAAATGCTGTATGTTGCAGCTGGGCGGGTGTTTCGGTGCAAATGTGAGGCGAGGCGGAGCATTGACGCGCGTGCTTCTGCTGGTTCCTTCCAGTGCATGACAAAACGGGCCTTTAACTGATGTTTATGTGTCAAACCAGAACCTGAGCAGGTTAACACAGCCTCACATAATCATTTAGACCGTTTAAAGATATAAGTATAGGGAGAAGTGCGTTATGATTGTGAAATATAGCCATTTCATAATAATATACATGACGTTTATGAGGGACATATGAACTCAAGGAGGCCTTTAAACCCATTAAAACTCAGGTATTTTGAGGAATTTATTATAATTGTTTAATGTTGTATGTAGCTGTAAATTATAGCATATCTCATATATTAAAATCAAATGACATTTAGAGTTTATATGTAAAGAACTGCGCATCTTAAACATGTTAACTTGGATCAGTATGAGATTACATTACATTTGCACAAGCTAATTTGTGTCTTCTTGACACAAAATGAGATGCATGTAAATTAAGTTTAACATGTGTATGTATTTTAAGCTCAGATGCAGCTGATCTTTTTTTCAGTCTTGTGCCTGTCTTCTTGCCTTTGAGATTTTGAGGAAGTGAGAAACCGTGATAGAGCAGCATGGGTGCCATTTCCTGAGTCATTCACAGATGAGTGATTAGTCTTTCCTTTAGACACTCACCTGAACTTGCAAATCTTGTCCCTCCACTTTGTCAACACTAGAGTATCTATGAAACCACTAGATCGCTTCTCAGATTAAATGCAACATTTCTTATTTGAAACTGCACAGATTTTGTGTGTCATGCGCTTAAAGTGCTTACGTTGTGTTTTGTCTCAGGTTGATCGGAGTGTTCTGTTCTGTTTATGAAGGTTAAAGATGACAGTGAAATCCCTCATACAGTCATTATACATGTTGTGCATCAAATACACAATTTGCACATAAACAAAAAAAAAAGGAAAACAGATGTTGGTTTCATATTAAATGAAATATGCAACTGTTTGAAATGTTTGTAAAAACTCTTTGATCCCTGTGAAATTAAAGAATCGCATTACTATTCCTCCCGTTCAATTCTGTTTTTACAATTTTAGAGATTTTTATAGTTGAGATATCCAGGGAAGAGTCATGGAAATAAATAAAAGCTCAAATCTTTCTTCAGTGAATATACATTTTTCAAGTTATGCAGCTCAGCGCAAAGATATTTAACATTTAATAATGGCAATTCATCGATCAAATGGTTTTGGAACCCTGAATGAAATTGAATGAACAAATTAATTATATTGTCCTTTTTGCAGTTCACTTATGTGGTCTTGCGGTGTGACGACATTTAATTTTTAAGAGTATAAATATTCCATGTAGTCTCTCGATTAATACGAGCTCTTGAGAGTTGGAATAATGATACTATACAAACATGTCAAATGTGAACTACCTAGCTCCAAACAGAGTCCAAGAGGCACTGTCTTTAATGAACTGTATCTGTGTGTTCTTGCAGGAGTTAAAGTCCCTCGCAATTTTCGTTTGTTGGAAGAGCTTGAGGAAGGACAGAAGGGTGTCGGTGATGGGACAGTGAGCTGGGGTCTGGAGGATGATGAGGATATGACTCTCACACGGTGGACGGGCATGATCATCGGACCTGCACGAGTATGTTTGCTGTTTAACCACAGTTAAATTACAACAATACTGATGACTCTGAAAAAAAGATTACATTCTTCAAGTGTTGTTTTGCATTTGATTGGAGTCTTTGGCATGCCTTCACTATCCAGCCTGACACATGACAGCTGTTGCTGTAGATTAAAGATAAAGATGCAAGCTATGAAAGCAGTGCAGCAGAGACCTACTTCAGTGGTTTATGTGTTTGTTCAAAATGGCAACATTATTTATTGGGCAGGAAATATGGCCCACTCTGAGGTGTTCTGGCTATGTGGTGTACTGTGATTTTGTTTCATTTGCTTAATGGGTAAATTGAAACCTGTCTAGGTCATTCACTTTCATTATAAATGTAATTTATGCTGATTTTAATACATAAAAAATAAAAAGTTCACACAGCAGTAATGAGACTTATGCTGAATTGTAGGGCTGGGTAAAAAAATATAATTTTCTCGATTTTAATCAATTGTCATTTTTATGAACCGATATCGATTCTTAAATTGAAAAATTCAAAAGTTGATTAGCATGCCTCCCATCCAATAATCTTTGTGACTTTTGATATGGAACAAAGTCTCAGATTTCAAATTACGTCCATTTGATTACGGAACAAAAACTTTTTGGCGCAATGGTGTGACAGATCGTTCTGGCGCAGCTCAAGAGAAGAATGAACTGAACTGATCATCTCTTCTGCCTTAATATCAGTTACAGCACAAAATAAACATGAATGAGCATCTTAAAATATGTTAAAAGATAGAGTACCCAAATCCGTATCATGTCACATGGAATCGCTCAATCAGCGTTTCAACCACGGAAAGACATCAATAAAACAGCTTGTAAACATTGTCACGTAACGTCACATTTACCTCCGAAAAACCATATTCAGTGTCCATAAACTCATTAGTCAGCTAGAAAAATGAGCATTTTGCTAAATATATACCATTTTACATATTCATTATAAAAATTTAAAAGGGCTGGGTATTGACACACATTTCTCAATTAGATTTCTATTCACAAGCTTGCGATTTGATTCAATATCGATTATTTTGGATATATATCCGGTACAATACATGGCAGATTTTCTCAAGGAAAGCAAATCTCTTAACTAGTAAACTATGGGAGTCAGTTGCAGCCTACTATAATATTGAATGTTAAAATTAACTGATTTGTATATAAACACTTAAATTACACTTAAACAAAATAATAGTTATGTTATGTGAAATATAAACATTTAAATGGTAGGGCTGTAATCTCCCAGTCGATTAGTCGAAACGTTCTGGCTCGACCAAAATTCTGATTGGTGGATTTTTTGCAGCGTTCATTTCATTAGTTTTGTCGCGCCACGTTCATTTCATGACAGTACAGATCCACTTTTGCGGCTCGACTGAAGCGTGGTGTTATGATGCTTCCCCTCATGTGTATGTTGATGTGCATTCCTCAAGTTTACTGCTATGTGCAAGTCTCTCGCTAGTCCTTTGTTTTTCATTCCCCGCTGGCTCAAACGCACGCCCATCAACATACACATGAGGGGAAGCGTCACAACACCACGCTTCAGTCGTGCCGCAAAACTGGATCTATACTGTCAGTTTTGCCGCGTTCATTTTCATCTGGTGGAAAGCACTAATTGCTAATGGGGGTGTTTTCAGAGCACCCCTGTTTCACAGGTAACAGTCTGTCTTCAGAACAACCCCTTGTATTCACTTCTTTTGGATTAGCCCAACCCACTGGAGAAGAGAGACAGATTGAAGAAGGCTAGTTTGCTGTATATTATTTATTTAATTGTGAGAGGGTTTTTTCTGCTCTTTATCTGGCTTGTTTAATAAATATTCCTTTTTTATTAAAGTGGACGTGCCTTTTGTGTTTAAGAGTAAAAGCTTTAAGTTAATAGTCTATTCGTGTCTCAGCCGCGAAGCTGAGCTCTTATGTTCGAGCTGCACAGAGCGGCTGAAATGATAGTGTCTGTCAGTTTATAATACATATGACAAAAACAATTGTCTAAATTATGTTGCATATTCCTCAAAAGTTCTTGTGATGATATCACTAGTTGACAACATAGTACTATATTTTCGGAAGTCATAGGCTATGATATTGCGCAGGTGCACGTGATGCAACGCTGTCAGAGCCGTCAGACTCATTTCAGTGCAAAATAATCAGGTCAAAAAACGATTTAATATATTGCAAATAGCCTACTAGTTTTTTAAGTTTATTTATAATTCATTTAGACAGACAACAAGGCTACCAAGTACTGCGCACAGTGCGCAGCTAATTCGTTTAACTTTTTTTTTTTTCCCTAACGTCATTTTTAGTCGATTTTTAGTCGAAAATTTCAGGACCTCAGTCGAACAAGATTTTCTTTGGTTGATTACATTTACAGCCCTATTAAATGGTGGCTGTCATAACAAGTCATAAAATGGTATTAAAGCAGATGAGACAATCAGTTCACGTGATCAGATCTCACGCCACAGCGCCAAAACAGTATTTATGGTTTTGAATTTTTGTAATAAATTAGACGTAATTTGAAATCTGAGACTTTGTTTCATATTCCCGTTCATTCATCAACTGAAAACGGGATGACTAATCGATTCTGGGGATTTAAGAATTGATATCGGTTTGTAAAAATGAGAATCGATTAAAATCGAGAAATCTATATTTTTTTACCCAGCCTTAATTATTAATCTTCTTCAATCTTTAATGCATGTTTGAATACATCCGGCAAGTTTTTATGTCGGCTACTGTTTAAATGTTTATATTTCAAAAGACTAATTGAAGTAGAAATATGATTATGTAATTGTTAAGTTAATAACTTTATTTTTATAAAAAACAAAACAATTTTTACCTTCTGTGTTGTAGTAATGTAGTGCCAACTGACTCCCATATGTTACAGCATTAGTTAAGAGATTTGTTTTCCTTGAGAAAATTTGCCATGTGCTGTAGGCTACATGATATATATCCAAAGTAATCTATATTGAATTTAAACGGAATCAAACTGCAAAATTTGTGTCAATACCCAGCCCTACTGAATTGTTATGAAAATATCACGGTGTAAATAATCTAATGGCCTTTTTTCATGTTATAATTAGAATTAAAGTTAATTAGTGTTGATTTTGGGGTGGGATATTACCGACACATTTCTTCATGAGATTCCCCATAATAATAGAGCTATTATGCACACAAAGTAAGATGCTTGTATCTCTTTTAGTTTGCAGTTGTTAGTTTTTCAGGGAGCTTTTGCCTAGTAGTTTGCTAAACAGAATTGGTTCAGTTTTCTTTTGCATTCAAACTATTTAGCTAGCACAAAGATACAAGGGATTTTGAGTGGATAACATTGGTGAATTCCTTTCTGTTTGATATAGCATGATTTAAAGCTGAGAGTTAAGTGACATGAGTTTCCATCTGTAGTCCATCATCGTGTGCTGTTATCGTATAGAAATACTGAAAAACAGGGTACGTCAGCATGTGAAGTGGTATTTTGTGTAGGTGTGTTCACTTTGATGCATTGATGTTCTTTATTCTGTCACTTTCATGTTCCACTTGGCATTTTGGCTTTAACCTTTGACATTTTCCTCTTTTCTCAGACTAATTACGAAAACAGGATATACAGCCTGAAAGTGGAGTGTGGACCTAAATATCCCGAATTACCACCGAATGTTAGATTTGTAACAAAAATTAGCATGAATGGAATAAATAATTCCAATGGGCTGGTAAGTTGAATCATTTTTATACTAACTAATTTGAGTGTTATTTTAACAGTGTATTGTCTATCATGTTTGAGATCATTTTTCTGCAAACTAGAGAAATGTGACCTTGCAGTTATTTTCATACCGATGCAGAAAAGAGGCACTCGAGTCCCATCAGTACTGCAGAGGAGGGACGCTTTTCAGTGTGCCTGCCTAAGCAGAACCAATAATGAATCTCAAACATGTCTAATGAGATTCAGCTTGATATAGAATAGAAAAGGAGCCGCAGAAAATTAAGCGGTTTATTACACCACAGAGGACTGTTATATTTTTTAAGTCTCTTCTGTGTCAGTTTTTCGTAATTATCGGTCAAATTATGTGATAGTCTGTTGGATAATGAATAAAGGTCTTTGTGCTGTTATATCGGTTTAAGATTAACTAAATCCCAAACCAAAATACTGTCATTTTGCAAGGGGGGGGGTTGGGTAAACTCTGCTAATTTTGCCTTAAATTGACCTCTAGGCAAGTTTTAAAATAAAAGTAAAACAAACACATACAGCTAATTGTATAAGAGTGCCTGTTTTCAACTAAAATGAGAAGGAAGCATTGGCAAAATGACTTCTCTAAAATCTTTTCAAACTGAAGATCGTCACCCTTTGCACAAAGTTTCTTGTTTTCTGTTGCAAGATTAAATGGGTGTAACATCTGGTGACACATCTTACCCCATGCTACTCTAAACTTCATAGTAATGATTATAAAACTTGTTAATCTGGCACATCAGGAGATTTAGGCCTGTTTGATCATTCGTTATAGGGTAGTTTGATTATGGCTTCTTTCCACCGAGCGGTACGGTTCAGTACGATTCGGATGCTAAACCCTGATCCCGCTTGCGTTTCTACCACCAACAGCACCCTTTCTTGATAGGCGTGGTGTAGCGATTGACGTCATTCTTGCTTAAAGAAGAAAGCGACACAGTTAACAACAGCGGACGGCATACAGCAGGTCTTGTTCTTGCTTCTCGGCATGTGGCTGTTTGTCACATACACTTCGTTTGAGCAAAGGCTGCAAGGAAAAACACAGCCGAAAAAGCATGCGCAAGTGATGATTCTCTGTCAACCAATCAACGTTCTGCAGTGAGTCTAGCTCCACCCTTAAGTACTGGACTACTGTGCTAGGTACCCCAATGGAAGGTTGCCACAAAAGTGGTACGGTACGGTTCAGAATTGGGGTAAAATTCACAACTTCTGACAATGGAAACGGCAATAATTGCGTACCGAACTGTACTGAACCGCACCGCTCAGTGGAAACGAGACATTACTGTCACCCCACTAGATAGGAAGCATTCATACTGATACCACAGGACTTTTTTGTTACACATTTTCACTTCGATCCCTTAAGTGAAAAAACGGCTACACAGTTTGGTTTGTTGTTGTTTTTTTGTAATTTCCAGGTCTGGATAAGTATGGAAATAAATGTTTCCAGACTATTACCCCTATTCCAAGTTTCTACAATTAAAGGGTTAGTTCACCCAAAAATGAAAATTCTGTCATTAATTACTTACCCTCATGTCGTTCGACACCCGTAAGAACACAAATGAAGATATTTTAGTTGAAATCCGATGGCTCAGAAAGGCCTACATTGGCACAATGCACTGTGCACTCTCAAGACCCATAAAAGGTACTAAAGATGTCGTTACAAAGTCCATCTCACTACAGTGGTTCTACAATAACCTTATGAAGCGACGAGAAGTTTTTGTGCGCAAAAAAAACCTAAATAACAACTTAAATAGTGATGACCGATTTCAAAACAAGGCATCATGAAGCTTCGAAGCGTTATGAATCAGCGAGTCGAATCGCGTGTCAAACCGCCAAACTGCTGAAATCACGTGACTTTGGCGATCCAAACCACCGAATCGACTCACTGATTCATAACGCTTTGAAGCTTCATGATGCCTTTGCGCACAAAAACTATTCTCGTCGCTCCATAAAGTTATTGTAGAACCTGCACTGTAGTGAGATGGACTTTGTAACGATGTCTTTAGTACCTTTTTTGGGTCTTGAGAGTGTAAAGCACATTGTGCCAATGTAGGCCTTTCTGAGCCATCGGATTTCAACTAAAATATCTTCATTTGTGTTCTTACGGGTGTCGAACGACATGAGGGTAAGTAATTAATGACAGAATTTTCATTTTTAAGAATTTCAAAAATAATAATTTTTTTTAGAAAAGAAAAAAAAATTATCATTCGTTATCATGGCAAAAGTTAATTGATCATTTAGCGATTGTCTTTTCCATAAGCGAGTCTCTTTTGAACTTCACTCTGACTGTTGCTTTACTTTGGTGTTTGGTGATAATGCCACATAAAACCACATTTACAGTATCAAACTGATGTGTCAGAGGTGAATATATGTCATTTATAAAGCATTTGAGGTTTCTTGTCATCGTTATTACTGAGAAAACCAATAAAAATACAGAGAAAATACCAATATTTACAGATGACTCTACTATATACCAAATATAATGCTGTAAGAACCATTTATGTTAAATAGGGTCTGAAAAATCAGGTTTGGAAATTTGAAATGGAGAATGTTTAAGAACCCTGGTTATATAATATATATATAATATTTGTATTATTATTATTTTTTGCATGTCATTACAATGACTTCAACCACTTTGCTTTTCTAGTTAAGCCATTACTGTTTTTTAAATCTCATCTAAGACCATTGACTATTCCGGGGTTGAAGTGTCGCTGTATTGAATGCATTTGTGGCACAATTTGATTAGCGCAGAAAATTGTTTCGTCTCAACCTTCATTTTTTTCATGCAAATATCTCAGTACCAATATAAGTAAACCAGGCTAGTCTGAAAACAGAAAAGTGAAACTGGTATTTTTTTAGTTCAGGTGGGACTGTTCTTTCTAGCCAAATTAACTTTTGATTATGTGTTACCAATATAATAATAAGTTTCCTACCAACAAGTATTATGTTTAAATCTTGTGGCTTTTAAAAACTGTATATTTTATTTAATGTTTACCGTCCGACTCTCTGTATTTATATTGTGGGTAACTATAACCACCATTCTTTCTTTTTATATAACTGAGGAACGAATTGAAATTATGCCCCAAATCCTGTTGGGAGATTTTAACTTGTATTAAACCCAAAACATTTATGACTAGTCCAGTGCAAATTGACTCCTGCTGTGTTCAGTTGTATCTTAAATCATGTAACTCATGTCTGCACGTCCCCTCCCTTTCTTTCTGTCTCTTTTTGTTTCAGGTGGATGCACGTAGCATACCAATTCTAGCAAAATGGCAAAACTCATATAGCATTAAAGTCGTTCTTCAAGAGCTAAGGCGTCTTATGATGTCCAAAGAGAATATGAAGCTTCCTCAACCACCGGAAGGACAGACGTACAGCAATTAATTGTAAATGATTGTTATGACCCTCTGTCTTAAACCTTACTCTCTTAGAAATGTCTTGTAAATCATCAGAAAAAGAAAAATATTGCTCACTCCACACACAATTGGACATTTCTAAATAGTTTAGCTTGAGAAACAAACAAAGGAAAACGCCTGTATTGTGTGGCACCATGTTCAATTCTGTTTTAAAATTAAGAGTGCACAAATCTCTCTCTTCCAGTAACATTTACATCGAACACAAGCTTTATGTTGATGAACTGAATCCTGTCAGCAAAGATGCAGAAAGAAGGCATGCTAGGTGAGGTTTATACAGATCTGTTCATTTTAAGTTAAAGCAACGGGACACCAAAACGAAAAAATTAGGATGGCATATACAATGGCATGCTTATTAAAAAAAAAAAGAGAAAAAAATAAACATAAAAAAGCAGCTGAGTAAGATGTAAGTTAACGTTTAAAGAACTTTTTTTTGTGTGTATCTGAACCCCTCACTGACAACGTTAAAGGTCCTAAAAGTGTGCCTGTAGTCTACTAGTAGTATCGAAAAGGGGTGGGAGCGGTTCTGAACGTTCTCTTCTGTTTGGTTTTTATTTTTAATGTCTGTATTTGACACAATCGCAATTTGTTTCAGCGTGTTGTAAAGGGATGCTCTGTTCTGTTCTGAAATCAAAACCGTGCGCACGGATCTGTCGGGTGCATTAAAACGTGACTCTCCAACCCGCTGTCAGACTCAGTTTGTACACGAGTCCATCACGCGCTGCAGAAATACGCTGAGATGTTACTGTACGAATAAAGCAGCAAACCCTTGCCATTCAGGGACGGGATACGGAGAGTGTCCGACTCGCTGTTTTGCATCGTTTGAACGACACAGCCTTATTTTTACAGTGATGGATTCATTTTGTACATCAAACCTAGCAGCAAGCGCTCCCATTGGTCTCATATCACCGCAGGGGAACTGAACATAAGTGTGTGTTGTGATGCATAACGTTTGATTCGCTCATCACTGATGCGTTTCACACACTTCGTAAGGTGACGTACTGTGAAAATCATTTACAAGTGTGTTTGGGGTAGGGTGTTTTCATTAGGAATCACTGATTGTGTCAATGGTAAGGATTTGCTGTATACTTGCCCTTGCTTAACCACAGTGCTTTATGACTCCACCTGTAACTGCAACGGCATGCTGTTATGTAGCTTTCATTTCAACACCAACTAGTACTTCAGTAATTATAACGTTAGAAACACTGTTATAATCCTTAGGTACTCTAACAAAGTTAATCATTGAACTAAATTGTAATTCCAGTGAATGGTGGGGGTTTGTTATGCTGTTCTTCATTTATGCTTCGATTGGCTGTGACCTTTTTATTCAAGTCTTCATTAGCGAAAACTAATAGGCAGTTATTGTGCAAATTAATATATGTAGTGGCAGTTTTCTTATGGTCTCAACATTTTCAAAGCCACAAATGAATCACCCTGTAATGCATCTAAGAAACTTTTTTTTTTCTCCTCCCTGTTAAATTTTTTTTTCTTTCTTTTTTTTTAAAGACGTATAATCAAATTAAGTTGAATATGTGACACCGGGGCTATGTTCAGAATAATAAAACAAACATTGTGGAACACACTGGGTTCTTACTCTGGTCTTTTTTTTTTGCAGGGTGTCTTGTTGAAGTGTTTATGGAATTAATATTAAAAACATGGTTTGGAATAATTGTTTTATCAACTACACTACATTTAGCTTGTGGTTCACAGGTTTCATAGCGATGCTGTACACTCAAAAAAAAAATGGTGTAAAAAAGGTTCTATATGGCACCAAAAATGGTTATTCATCGTAATCATAGAGGAACCACTTTTGGTGCTATATAGCACCATATCTTAACATGTTCTGTATATGGTAGTGGTGCTATATAGCACCTTTTGACTAATGGCGAAGAACCGTTGAAGAACCTCTGAAGCACCAAAATTGGTGCTATATAGCATTTAAAAAGGTTCCCCTATGATTACGAGCCAAGAACCATTTTTGGTGCCATATAGAACCTTTTTATTTTTAGAGTGTATATGGCACTAAAAGTGGTTCTTGCCTCATAATTATAAGGGAACCACTTTTGGTGCTATATTGCACCATGTCTTAACAGGTTCTGTGTATGGTAGGGGTGCTATATAGCACTTCAGTCATCCAAAAGAACCGGCGAAGAACCAATATTTGGTGCTATACAGCACTTAAAGAGGTTCCCCTAGGATTACGAGCCAAAGAACCACTTTTAGTGCTATATAGCACCATTTGTTTTGTAGAAGAACTCTTCTGGGCTACCCAAAAACCTTTCAGTGAACAGTTCTTAAAAGAAGCAAGTTTTTCTTAGTGTGAAGAACATTTTGTGGAATGGAAAGGTTCCATGGATGTTAAAGGTTCTTCATGGAACCATCGATGTGTTTTAGTGCCTGTACCCTCAAAAGTACTATATCTACCCCGACTATATGTGATCCTGGACCACAAAACCGTCTTAAGTCACACGGGTATATTTGTGGCAATAGCCAACAATACATTGTATGGGTCAAAATTATCTATTTGTTTTGGGGGTTTTTTCTGCCAAAAATCATTAAGATATCAAGTAAAGATCATCTTCCATGAAGATATTTTGCAAGTTTCCTACCGTAAATATATATATATATTATATATATATATATATATATATATATATATATATATATATATATATATATATATATATATATATATATATATATATATAAATAAACAATTAGTAGTAGTAATATGCATTACTAAGGACTTTATTTGAACAACTTTAAACAACTTTTGTCGCCTCTGGCTTGGCTTGCTCAGTTGGGGACAAAATTTTTCAACTATAAATCTAATTATTAAACTAAATTAACCATATGAACTAAATTACTGATCTAAAGCCCACATTGTCACTGTATGATAATTGAAATTAACTGATGACATCACCGTTTTCTCCAGAACGGCTATTACGGCTGAATCAAATTCTGTTGCATTATTTTCCTGTTTAACACTGTGAAGCTGCTTTGAAATAATCTGTTATCATTGTTAAAAGCGCTATATAAATAAAGGTGACTTGATTTAAAGGCGATTTTTCTCAAAATTAATTTTTTTTTGATTCCAGGTTTTTAAATAGTTGGCCAAAAATACATCAGTGGAAAGCTTATTTATTCAGCTTTCGTCGGATGTATACATCTCAATTTCATAAAATTGACCCTTATGACTGGTTTTGTGGTCACATATGTACTTTTAAGGTACAAATATACACCCTTTAGAGGTAGATAAAGTACAAAGGTGCAGGTTTTTCTTTCATTTTATGTAATTGTACTTTTTTTTTGCTTGTTAGATGTAGTTGACTAAATGTGGCCCTTATTTGCGATAGATTATAATGAAAATGTATTTTTTGAAGTCAACATTAAGACAACCAAATTGAACCTTTCCTCTTTCTCAAACATGTTTTTTGGTGAAAAATTAATCAGTGAAGTTTTTTTGTTGCAGTCTGCAATTTCTTTTTGTCTGATGTCAGCAAGCCCTCTTCTAATCCAACTTTCATATAGAGACACTTTTTATGATCTAATCAATATGGATAAATTCAAGTCTTGTCCTACATACTTTTTCTACTTGCTCAGTGTTTCACTGGGAAATGCATCACATTACGTAAGTAAAATGGCTTGGCTGGCGCAACATTGCAGTCATTGTCTTAAATATGAGATTGATTTTATTATTCATTTATACATGCCATAGCAATATTTCTCAATTGTTGTCCTGCTGTCTGAAAAAGTTTATTTTGGGGTTATGCCTTCGGTGGTCCATCATTCCCTGTCCATTTCCTGCCCATTAAACTTTGATTCTCTTTCCACTAAGAGGTCTTGCTAGTGCCAAGATACTCTGTTCTTCAGATCTAATTGGATATTGGTGGAATCCAAGGGGTTTTAAATACACTTCGTACAAGTTATTGTCCACAGTAGATTGTATTTCTCGCTCTTCACTATAATCACACAACCCTCACAACACACAGCCACAATGTATTTCACTTAAGCCACTTTACAAAAGCATGAATGTCATTGCCATAGATAAATTATGATTGGCTTTATATTATAGGCAGACTGCACAAGCATGCCTTTCAAGGGGGGAAAAATCACAAAATAAAGTTGGCTAGGTTTGAAATATGATTATAAATGAAGAAATGTGACGTATTTAGACCCTTTCTGTTCGTCAGAAGTGACTTCTAGATTTGGAAATGCAAAATATCCCTGAAAAAGGAATTTATTTATGAGAAAAGCTCTTGGTTTGACATTTTTGCTCTCCATTGCGATGACATTTTTTCATCTAGAGACTTGTGAAATGTGATTTAAGCTTTCAAATAGTTTTTGGGGTTGATGAGGAATGTCTAATGAAGGCTATTATAGATATGCGAGTGTGACCTCAGGACAGAATGATCCAGAGAGAGTGTAAAGTAATGCCTGAGTGAAAGATTGTCTTTCTGATCTGAACAATGACTTTAGTGAAGTGTCAAGCTGCAGGAATGCCGCTAGTGCATTTTAATCTTCAGGAGTTGTATTGAAATGCGTTTGTGTTCTTTGATCTGTTCCTGCATTAACCAAGGTAGACAAAAACTGTCACATCATACCCTTGCTCAATGCTAAACCCTGCAGGAATTCTAATGATCAAACCTGAGCTTTTACTTGACATGTACGTCACTAGGAGGCGCTATATGCTCAGCCATGAGGTTCATTCATCGCAGATGAAGATCCTCTGTGCGTGCAATAGCGGCTGTAATCACTAGAGTGCACTGCATTGACTTTGCATCCATAACCCAGTGCTGCAGCAATGCATTATTTTTATGTTTCCAAAAAAGACAAGCTTTATTGACCTTGCCAAAGGGAAAGCCGTTGACAGAGCGGGAACCAGAGCAGTCGTCTCTTGGCCATGTTATGGTGTCTTTGTGTCTCAGACCGTGTATAATTGGTGCATTATCCTCGACACTTGTAAGCGGTTTGTCTCTGTCCAAGGGGACCTTTCATCCTGAATTAACCGCCACTGAGAGAGGAAAAGTCCCTTATTAAAGAAAGAACCTTATGTGTGTCAGATGTTAACTGAATTGCTCTGTCATTAAGCTTGCGAGGCAAGTGTGACCAAGAAGTCATGTGTCTGTATAATTCATTTATATTAGTGCAAGCAATCTGGTCAGCCAGTGTGAAAGACTACAATATATATATAAAAGGGGTAACACTTTATTTTACAGTCTCGTGTTAACCTAAGTACGTGTAGTTAATTAATAATACTTAGATGTAAAAACAGACGCCTTCAAATAAAGTGTAACCAAAAAAATGTAATGCTTTGTAAAAACTTTCAATGGTATTTACACAATACATTTTTGTAAGTAGCTGCGTGTGCCATTGAAAAAAATTTTTGGTACTACCATGTGTTTTGAGCATGTACCACGTGATACATTAGTGCATTAATGCACATTCAACAGCCCACTATAGCGAAACGCATGTACTTTTTAAAATTATTATTTAACTTACATTTTTATGACAATTATTGACATTAACTTTGCCTGTTACTTTATATACTCCTATCTGAATATGCATGAACTCCATATCTTTTAAGCGTTGTATAATGTTTTCAATAGCTTAATGAAAGTTGTTCAGTGCCAAACCGACAGCAAGAGAACAAAAGTTTGCACAGACTTGCTAATATGCATGAGGTCTTTCCTGAGTGTGAGAACCTCTGGCAGATTGAAATCATGTGTGGCTTTTCTAATCTCGCCCTGTCGCCTGTTCTCACTCTCGACTGATGAGATGCAATTGTAAATATCTGCTGGAGACAGTCTGATGGTGTGTTTACTCAATGCTCTGCCGAGCTGCAAAGTAAACCATGACATCAAATCTGTGACATCACGCTGTAATCAATATGATGCTGCAGGCGTAATGCTTATATAAGAACAATAAAGCACCACGCTGTAAAAATGGCAGCATTATAAAATCAATCCTGAAGAAGGCTGTGTTAAGACAAAACTCTACACTTTTAGTCCTGGTTTCACAGACTGGGCTTTAATTAACACCGGATTAGGCCTTAGTTCAATTAATTAATTAAATTAGCTTTTATAAACGTCCTTTGAAAAAAACATTACTGATGTACATCTTGACACAAAACAATGGCACTGACATATTTTAAGATATCAGTTGCTTTCAGTTTAAACTGCTCAAATATTGTAGTCTGGGAGTAGGCTTAAACCTTGTCTGTGACAGGGGTTTTCAAACTTTATGATGCCAAGGACCCCCAAATATGATGAACCTTTATGAGGGACCCCCTTCCTAAAATCCATCTATTTTTATGTACGAAAAACATTTAAACTGTTAGATAAATAGTAAGTGTGACATGATAAATACAACATATTGTTTCCCAATTTAAATTGGCTATTAATGTTGGATGTATAAACCTGAAGAAGAACATTTTCAATTAAAATGTATTTGTATAAGCAACTTTCACAATAAATGTATGCAAGCAGTTTACGTACTGCGTTATGAATACTGCCTTTCATAATATATATACATACAGTGAGGAAAATAAGTATTTGAACACCCTGCTATTTTGCAAGTTCTCCCACTTGGAAATCATCGAGGGGTCTGAGATTGTCATCATAGGTGCATGTCCACTGTGAGAGACATAATCTAAAAAATAAAATCCAGAAATCACAATGTATGATTTTTGAACTATTTATTTGTATGATACAGCTGCAAATAAGTATTTGAACACCTGAGTAAATCAATGTTAATATTTGGTACAGTAGCCTTTGTTTGCAATTACAGAGGTCAAACGTTGGCTAGGCCACGCTAGAACCTTGATATGCTTCTTACAGAGCCACTCCTTGGTTATCCTGGCTGTGTGCTTCGGGTCATTATCATGTTGGAAGACCCAGCCTCGACCCATCTTCAATGCTCTAACTGAGGGAAGGAGGTTGTTCCCCAAAATCTCGCAATACATGGCCCCGGTCATCCTCTCCTTAATACAGTGCAGTCGCCCTGTCCCATGTGCAGAAAAACACCCCCAAAGCATGATGCTACCACCCCCATGCTTCACAGTAGGGATGGTGTTCTTGGGATGGTACTCATCATTCTTCTTCCTCGAAACACGTTTAGAGGAATTATGACCAAAAAGTTCTATTTTTGTCTCATCTGACCACATGACTTTCTCCCATGAGTCCTCTGGATCATCCAAATGGTCATTGGCAAACTTAAGACGGGCCTTGACATGTGCTGGTTTAAGCAGGGGAACCTTCCGTGCCATGCATGATTTCAAACCATGACGTCTTAGTGTATTACCAGCAGTAACCTTGGAAACGGTGGTCCCAGCTCTTTTCAGGTCATTGACCAGCTCCTCCCGTGTAGTTCTGGGCTGATTTCTCACCTTTCTTAGGATCATTGAGACCCCACGAGGTGAGATCTTGCATGGAGCCTGCATCGGCATCAAAACACAGTGAATCCAACACATTCGTGCAGCTTGCCGTAATTTGTATAGATGGACATTACAATCGAGCAGCTATTAGCTCCATTAGCTGCTATTTCAAAAATGGCGGATCTCAAGTTTGTGTTGGTCTTGTTGGTCACGGTAACCCCGCTCCCCAGCCCTTGACACAAGCGGTTCTTACTTCTAGACCAGCAATGTTTTGGTGCTACTTAAGAACCAATTTTCCTGGTTTGGAGCTGGTGCTTTGGGTGTGGAAAGACAAAGAACCGATTTGAAACTAGGCTCTGGCTCCGAACCAGCACCAGCACTGCCTTGGTGGAAAAGGGGTATTACTGGCCTATGTCCGTTACACCCCTCTAACCTCGTTCCCATCCGGGTCACGGCACCAGATGTTACTGGTCCTACTGGACCTTCTCTGTGCGGGATTCAAACCGGGGTCTCTGGTGTGGGAGTCGGGCGCTAACGAGGATGCTGAAGACTGCAGCGTGTAACGTCAGTCGCTAGCGCACCTTTTGAGGTTTACATGCACAGCTCTTACTAGCCTATGTCCTTTACACACACACACACACACACACAAATTTATACTAAATATGCTTATACTAATATATTTCAGATGCATTTAATGTGCAATTCATATTTTCTTGGCTGACTTTTTTTTTTAACATTTTTATTAATTAATCTGTTAACCCATGCATGATGTCTTAATACTAAAGTTTGTCTTTGTCGGGAAAGGCAACAAGGCAAAGAAAATATATATTCATGTCGAAGAGAAAAGAGAAGAACAAATAAGCTGTATACGGATCCCATTCCAAGTTATTTATTCAGAGGGCAAAGCCAGCAGACTTTGTGTCTCTGGCTTGTGAGCGCTATTAAATTACCGCTGGATGTTTTTAATTACCGCCCATAAATGGAGCAACACAGCGTGCTCAGAGCGCTTCAGCCCCCTGTCTTCAGTTCTGCAGGGGAGGGCGGCCTTGGTCCCTCCTCGTCCTGGTGGTCTTCCTGTGTGTTTGTGTATGTGTGTTTATGTAATGTAAGTGTTAGAAAGTGTGCTTTTTTTAAAGGGAAAAGTGAGCATTCACACCGCTGGTGGAAGGGAGGAAATAGCTAATAAAACAAGGGTGAATACGGAGTGAGGGAGAGAAAGGGAAGCAAGGAAAATGGGACGGGGCTCTGATCCACTTAATTGCTCTTAAATTAAAAGAGTTTTGGCTGCTTGCATACTGTTTAAGGAGACTTAAACGCAATCCCAGATGTACGGCCGCAAAGCGTCACTCTCACTGGCCCTGCAGGCTGTAATCCGTCTCCTGCGCTGGTGCCATCAGTAATAGCACTTGTCGCCAGTAGAATTGCTGTTAACGTCTCTTTTAAAACCTCAAATCTGGTGCCATATATTTTCTGGAGCTGCATGTCGAATCAAACAGAGCAACTCGGCTACTTAAAGTTTGTTTGACTTATTGTACACACAGGGCCTTTTAAAGCAAAGAGTCAGTAAATCGCTTGTTCACTATTAGGATGTGAAACACTTTTGGTGTCGATATCAGCAGTTCGCCTTTTGTGAGGCATGACAGAACAATGGACCAGCACATCAAGTCCATTCCGAATGCTTTTGATACAACTCAAGGCAATACTGAGCCATCAAATTATGTTGTCCTGTGCTTTTGTCAAAAGTAAGATTGCAGAAATGTGCTGTCGCAAGTCATAAACGTCACTAGGCTCACTGTGTAGTGTGCATGGCCAGAAACATACTTATACGTACTTAACGTGTGCTCTTGCATTACAGTGACGGTAACAAATATCACAAAAGGACGAAGGAGTTAAAAAATTGTTTATTCCCAAAATGAAAATGGGGTCGTATGGATTACCGTCACGATCGCTGTGTGTGGTTTTTTTAGTGTCTAACGACTAGCACCTGTTCACTTGCATTATATGCACTCATAGAGATGGGTTATTTTCCTTAAAATGTCATTGGTAACACTTTATTTTAGGGTCCAATCTCACTATTAACTAGCTGCTTATTAGCATGCATATTACTAGGATATTGTCTGTTTATTAGTACTTATAAAGCACATATAAATGCCTTATTCTGCATGACCATATTCTACATCCCTTAATCCTACCAATACCTAAACTTGAACGCTACAAAAACTCCCTTACTAACTATTAATAAGCAGTAAATTTGGAGTTTATTGAGGCAAAAGTCAGAGTTAATAGTGAATATGTGTTCCCCATACTAAAGTGTTACCATTTGAAAGAAAGTAAGTCATATACATCGGGGATGGCATGAGGGTGAGTAAATTATAAAAGAATTTTCATTTTTGGGTGAACTGTCCCTTTAAGAAGGATTGTGCCATTAAATTGAATATTTTTACCTAAATATTTGAACTAACTTTAAAGGGATATTTCACTTGTCGTCATTTACTCACCCTCATGTCGTTCCAAAAATGCATGACTTTGTTGTCCAGAAACACAAATTAAGATATTTTGAAGAACATTGGCCAACCAAACAACATTGGACCCCATTGACTTTTATATGGATGAAAACATTTCTTTTTCCAAAATCTTTTTTGTAAGGACTTAAAGGGATAGTTCCCCCAAAAATGAAAATGATGTCATTACTTACACTCAAGTTGTTCCAAACCTGTATGAGAGAGAAGATATTTTAAAGAACGTTGGTAACCAGACAGTTGACGGCACCCATTGACTGTCATAGTATTTTTTTCCTACTATGGAAGTCAATGGGTGCCAAACTATCCTAGCCGGACGTCGTCATACTCAATTCTAGTCAGAATTTGAGTCTGATACTGCTCCGTTGGGCTGTGATTATGGGGCGTGTTTCAACCGAACCAGGAAAGACCTCAATTGGATAGACCTACAACCAATCAGAGCAACGGAGCGACGCATAACGTTAGGTGTCAAATGTCAACAGAACTCAACTGCACCGTGTTGCCAACTCCGCGGGATGAAGCGACCCCAATTTTGTGATATACAGACCCAGGAATGCGAAATTTAGCAGCCGTGCCAAAATAACACATATTTTACCCCCCAAATGCCATTTTTCCCGGAGAACCCCCCAACCCGGAAAGCTATTGGGCTTGTTTTTGGCTAGTTTTGAGTAGCAGTTGGGCAAGCTGGAATAAGTTACGTTAGAAGAAGGAGATGAGTGTAAACTATCTTTGCCGGTGTTGTAAAAAATAATTTCAGGATACACAGAGTACTTACCAACACGATCATCATTTCTGAGAGAAATAGTGAAGGTGAATGCATATACGAACAAGTTCTCCGTTTAGGATTAGAACAAATTTAACCCAAGCGCCTTTGATGACGTGGATGATTACGTTACTGTTTATCATCTGTCCATCATCGTCTAAAGCCCGCCCTGACAATTTCATTGGTCCGAACAGTTTCTGTTCGGGCATAATTACTTCTCTATGGATCAAGTCCAGACCAAACTGCCCGTGCAAAAGAATTGTGGGCAGAGCTAAGTTCGTCTGGCATCCAGGCTAAAACTATCCCTTTAACGATGACAGAATTTTTGTTTTTCGGGTGACCTAAACTTGCATAGGAAGACTACCTTCAAACTTTTGCCGCATCATAAAGTAGTTTACCTGAAAGTCAAAGAGAAAACTGATCGTAAAAGAAGACAGTTTATGCTAATACTAGCCTTGTGGCAACTTACATTGCATTAAGGATGCTGTACTGACAATATAATAACACAAATTAACCTGGTTTTAGTTTCTAATTAAGGTTAAATAGTAGGCCTATACTCGAATGATGTTGAATCAACCACATTGGAGTCCAGAAAGGGACAACAACAACGGGCCGTTCTCCAGCAAACCCAGCCATAAACCTGCAGAGGTCAGACTAGCAGACAAATGTTGTGGTGACAGAGTGGCTGTAAAGACAGTTGGTCCCTGTTGGTGCTGTTGTGGCACAGGCTGCAGAAGTAGTCCACAGGATGTAGGACAATACTGGGAAGGAAAGAGGAGGCAGTGAGAACAAGGGACATGAACCTGCCAACCTGTGAAGCTCTGATATGAACAATTTCCCTTGGATGACTTGAGCATTAGAGCTTCATTGAATGCATTCCACTTCCCTTAAGAAGCAAGCACCTTCTTAACTTTAGTCGTGTTGTATTATTTGCCTGTAAAGTGTCAAAAGTCTGAATTTTGTGCTCTGTCGCGTTCTGAAATGTGTCATACCAACAAGTACGCAATATTTTTTAAGTGGCCGCTATAGTGGAAACTAAGTAGCCGCATTACCATCTCCTTCTACAGTTTAGAAGTTCTTGCTGAGAAAGTTAAAGTTGACATATTTATAGCTACCTGAAGAGATATACATTTTATACATTTAGAAGATGCTTATATCCAAAGCTTACATTGCATTCAAGGTATTTTATTAGTTCATGCATTCCCTGGGGATCAAAACTGTAACCTTGGTGTTGTCGGTGCCATACTATAGTGGAATGTACTAAAATACATTTCAGAGAAATTTAACAGATAAATTGATTAGTTAATTTCACAACCCTAACTGAGGGGTTTATTACAAGGCAAAAGCACAAATTATATATAAGTCAAGTATTCGCACGTTTATTTGCATGACGAATGGAGCACTGCAGTGATGGCATGATGATATTTTTGTAGGCCAAAACCCAGAAACGCATTAGCATTTTAGCACTTCCGGTTCCATCGTCCTGAAGTCAATGGGTTTTTGGTTAAATGCCTGAGATAAGGTCTGTGGTTAACACAAACTCATGTTTTTATCACGTTTTATTCTGCAACATAAAATACTTTAGTAATACCTCACTTGTGTTGTGTCTTGAAAAAGGCAGTGTGCACATCATCAGCCAAACAAGTAAACTCATCTACTCAGAAGTTCACTTTTACAGCCTTTTTGTGTTAATACCAAGCGGCAACCTCCCCAAGTTTATCTTGAAGCCAATGCGGAAGTGACTTAAACTGCAATTCATCGACTGGCCGCTAGGGACAGGCCCCAGAAGGGAGCAGAATCTCATTGAGCCCCATGTTAAAATGCCCAACTTCACAGCAGCAACAAACATGTTTACAGCCTGGTACAAATTGTGGTTTTGGTCTATACGGCTAATTTTGCCCTTCATGACAACTGTGAGGGGGGTGAATTTCTTATAACTCATTTGTTTACATTATATAAAGGCTTAAAGTCCTGCATAATTAAGGGCGTGGCCACTTTGAGTGACGTTCGTCTGCTGTCTGTTAGTCATCACTTCACCTCAGCTCAAGCCACGTCCCGCCTCTTTGCCCCTTTTCTGTTATCCGGGAGTGACGCGGCGCTGCCAAGATGGCAACGGCCAGCTCGACCCTGCTTTACGCTTCAAAACTGCTCTTCAGAATCCTATGGGTGACGTCACGGACACTATGTCCATATTTGTTTTACAGTCTATGGTTAATACCAAGTGTGACATGAGTCCTGAAATGTGAAGCCAAAGCGTCTCGAACGCCCCGAGGTGGCTGGATGCAGTATAGGTCATAAATCCATCAAATTACATTACAAATACATTGTTTCCAAAGATGGTTTCTGTCATTTTAGGCTGTTTTATCACGCTGATGTAAGTTCATGGGTTCGTTCTATAAATTAGTTTGGTTTTAGTCAATTATTTGATGCTATAAAAACGAGGTTGTGACGTTATGATTGACAGCTGAGATTGACAGCCTCTCTGAGTGAAGTAGTCACTGAGGCACCAACGGACATTTTTGGGAACTTCAGGAGGAGATTGGAGCTTTAACCCTCTGGGGTTCTTCATTTATGGGTCACACTCACCTTCGGGTCAAAAATGAGTAAAATCAATTAAATATATTTTTGTTCAATAATATTTTTTCTTTTCTTTTTTGGTGTTTTGAGATAATTTTTTGATTCATAATTAATATTTATGCAATAATTATGACCCATTTTTTCCCATTGAATATAATAAAAACTGTATATTTATATATAATTTTAATATTTTTTTTATTAAAGCTGTATTTCATTTTAGAGTCAAGCCTAGGCCTCATGAAAGCAATTTTTTAAAGGTCCCGTTCTTCGTGTTTTTTTGAAGCTTTGATTGTGTTTACAGTGTGCAATATAACATGTGTTCATGTTTCGCGTGTAAAAAAAAACAGTATTTTTAACACAATTTACTTATCTGTACACCGCTGTTTTCACTCTCCTAAAAACGGCTGATGACTTCCTTTATTCTATGAAGTCCCTCCTTCAGAAATACGTAACGAGTTCTGATTGTGCCAGTGGTTCCCGTGTTGTGATTTGACCGCAGCTTAGCGCACGTGGAAAGGTCACGCCTCTTAACGGGAGATATATGCGCTTAATGATCTCTACAGCGTCCCTGGGAAAGCCAAACAAAGGTGATTTGACTCCGGGATGAAAATAACAGCGTCTCGACGACATGGCGACAAACACACTCAAACGCAACAATTTCTTTTCTCCACGCTACACTTCCTCTTCTCCACGTGGGACAGCAACAAGACCACGCCCCCTTTTTTCACGTATTCTTGTGGGCGGAGGTTAGTCTGTTCTACTGTTCTACTGACATCATTTATGAAGGAAGTACCAGGATGTAGTCCAAGCCAGCCGTCCGCTGTAAGCTTTGAAAGGGAACTTCTGTTAAATAAAATATCTCGCTTGGCATTGAACTTTGAGCTTTATAATTTTACAGGTATTATTTATGCTCTAACAGCAACATTACACACTAACTAAAGTTTGAACAATGGGATCACGAAGAACGGGACCTTTAAATGAGATCGATGCCATCCTGGCCATGGCCATGGAGGACACATTGAGCATTTTTATCACGCAATAGCACATTTTTACCACTATAGTGGATCTTGCGTTTTATAAAAAAAATAAGTAAAATCATAGCTTCATCGGAGTGGTCCGAAACTTGGTGACTTTATTGGTACTTTGTATATGAACACCCCAAAAAAATTAGGGAAAGGATTTGAAAAGTCTAAGTGGTCGTGAAAAAAAAAATAGTCACACCCTTCGGGTCAAAAATGACCCCCATAGGAAATGAATGGGAAATTAGTTTTTTTGTGCATACAATCTACAAATCAGCCAGGATGCAGAAAAAAAGGACTCAACAGTGAAGGGGTGAATCTCTAAAACATCAAGAGTGCAAAACAGACAAAAAACTAACACACACACACACTTATACACACAAAAACACACGCACACACAAATTCACGCGTGCCATTCCAAAAGCTAATTGTGTTTTTGTGTGTGTGTGTGTGTTTTTTGTCTATTTTGCACTCTTGATGTTTTAGAGATTCACCCCTTCACTGTTGAGCCCTTTTTTTCTGCATCCTGGCTGATTTGTAGATTGTATGCACAAAAAAACTGTATTTTCATATTTTTGCCAATTTCCCATTCATTTCCTATGGGGTCATTTTTGACCCGAAGGTCCTGAGTGTGACTATTTTTTTTTACGACCACTTAGATTTTTCAAACCTGTCCCCAATTATTTTGGGTGTTCATATACCAAGTACCAATAAAGTCACCAAGTTTCGGACCATTCCGATGGAGCTACGATTTTTTACATTTTTTATTTTAGAAAATTTGGGTCAGAAATGACCGAAGAGCCCCAGAGGGTTTTAACTTTAATTTCTACATTTCCATAACTGTTTATTTCACAAAAAGTTCAGGGGCATGTGATTGATTAGATGGGAGTGTGGGCAAAACCTTGAAATTGCGGCTCCACTTCACGCTCACTATTGCGTAGACTCGGGCTCCAAGAGGTCAGCCCCATATTTGAACACTGTCTGCTTCACTTATGTCAATGGAAGAGAGTGAGGGCGCCTCCATCTTCTTTTACAGTCTATGGTTATACTCGCGCTCTGTTGTCCTGAATTGTACGATTTTCCCCATAAACATCCACAACAGGTGAATCTTTCTAATGGGGCCTTCAAATGATGGAGAGTCATCACATTTGTGGTTTTTATTGGTGCATCTTGGCTGTGTGTAGCATTAACTTTATTAGCTTTCATTCATCATTCATCTGTCTGTTTACTTTTGAAAGACTCATGAAAGCATGTGAGTTTTCTCTGTTTTGAAAAGTACACAAAATGCCGCAGTGGTGTTTCCTCTGAGGTTCTGGATGACGTTCCTCACCGCCAGTCGCGGCTCAGACGAGAGACGGAGCGTGAGTGGAGTCAGGATGTTTCAGAGGCTCCTGTGGCCTTGAGACGCAGCATTGCTCTGGCATGAGCTCATGTGTGCGGCCGGTTAGGTCTTTCTCAGCACTGTCAGTGTCCAACTACTGCGTCATCTCTGCAGATCATGCTCGCTTTACCTCTCACTTTGCTGACTTGTTCAGTTTGGAAATGTACTAAAATGAATATTTGTCAGATATTGTTCGGGCTGTGTGTGATTTCAACTGAATTAATGATGGGTGACCCACCCTAAATGTATAATATAATCAGCGGTTTCGCTCTCTACAGTTATTTAGATTATGCAGAATAGACAATTTTTTTCATTCAATTGGATGCGTTTAGCAGATGCTTTTATCCAAACTGACATTTATTTCATTCAGGGTCATACATAGGTTGAATTCACCCTATACATTTGTTTACAAGTGCCTGCCTAATGAATTAAAGTATATGATATTTTATCAGTTCATGCATTGCCTGATAATCAAGCCTTACTGTTGTTAGCACAGCTCTTTTTTAGATGTAATAGTTAAGACGTCAGCAATATTGAGATGTAGTTTTAAATATTTTAGCATGTAATACTTACTATTAATTTTACTATTAAGGTAACACTTTATTTTACAGTTTACTTGTTACACGTAGTTACTGTAGTAGTAAATTATGCATAATTACATGCAACTAACTCTAAACCAACACCTATTCTTAATCCGGTTACACTTTATTTTACAGTGTCCATATGTTACATGTACTTACCATAGTAATAACAGTAAATTATGCATAATTACATGCAACTAACCCTCAACCAAACCCTAATCCTACCATAACCCTATAGTAAGTGTCTTAGTATGTATATCATAGTATGTAGTGAATTAATATTTAATTAATAAATGTATAATTACAGTGTAACATGGACACCTTAAAATAAAGTGTAACCACTACTAATACACTGATATACATTTTATTAATGTTATTAAAATATATATATTATTGTAATTATATTTAATAATTTTATTTGAAATGTATTCAATTATTCAAATTATTCATTATGTTAGTTACTTTTTATGGAAAGTAATACACAAAAGTGAAATTAATATGCCTCATGCTGAAGGATATGCAAAATCACTCCGGTACAGTAGAGGGCGCTCCTCAAACCTTTCAGCTTTGCTGCCATTCTGGATCGCAGACGAATGTTCAACACTCTTAGGCCCTTTCCCAAATGGCACACTTGATGTGCACTTTCGGTCTTGTGGACTTACAATGGCCGCTGCGTGCGCGTGTCCACAAGACCGTAGAGTGTCCCATTCGTCATTGAAGCTTAAAGAAGGGTGCTTGTGGGCGTCCCCTTTGCGACTGCATTGCGCCCTTGATGCGCACTTCAGCTGAGCCCGCAAGTTTGCGGGCTACGCAGAGGACTTCAACATGGCAGTCAAAGCGGCATTACGTTGTGAAAGTGCGGACTCCGAGGAAGACCGTGAGGGTTTAGGGTGCCATTTGGGACAGGGCCTTAGCCTATGGCCCTGTCCCAAATGGCACACTTCATGTGCACTTTCAGTCTTGTGGACTTACAATGGCCACTGCATGTGCGTGTCTGTTAAGTCCACGAGACCGCAGGGTGTCTCATTTGTCATTTTAGGTCTCAGTTGAGGTCGATATGTGCCCTCGATGCGCACTTCTGCCGAGCCCGCACTGGTGTGGGTTACGCAGTGGACTTCTTCCCGGCAGTCAAAACGGCATTACGCTGTGAAAGTGCAAACTCGGAGGAAGACCGTGAGGGTTTAGGGTGCCATTTGGGACAGGGCCTTAAGGCCTGTACACACCGGGACGAATATCGCGCGCGTTTATCGCCAGCGTTTTTCGTGACGTTTTTCGGCGCGTCTTGAGTGTTCACACCCAAGCGATTTTCACTCGCGATGCGCCGAGTGAACGTGCAATTTCACTCCCTGACATTAAATGGCGCTTATTGAAAAATAGAAATAGCCCGGTACACAAGGTGGCGCTGCGCTCGCTGCATCCCTTGTCACACAGAAGAAGAAGAAGAGAGAGAGTATTTACATGTTAGCCGAAACACACATAACTTTCTCACATACTAGAACATGGATTTCTCAAGCAGCAGCAGCAGCTCCAGCGATGAGGACATTGTTGTTCTGTTGAACGAGGAAAGACAACAGAAAAGACGCAGATTTTGGATACATCCCATAATTAAAAAAAGAGAAGAACATGCATTGTCTTCTTCGCCAATGTGTGCTCGGCTAGACCGTTTTGTGCTTGAGCGCCACCAAGTCGTGTTTTACTGTAACTTCAGCAGCTCCAGGCACGTGAACAAAAGCGCCGATCTGATTGGTCGGCCAGTTTTTAACGCGCCGCGTCAAAAAAAAAAAACGAACCCGAGGCGTTTTTTTAAAAATGACGCTTTTACGCCTGACGTTTTACACGTCGGTGTGAACACTCACATTGGCGCCCATTGTTTAGTCACGAGGCGTTAAACGTCGGCGATAAACGCGCGCGAAAATCGTCCCGGTGTGAACAGGCCTTTAGGGTATGGGTGCGTCTCAATCCGCCCATTGACTGATTGCCTGATCAGTGCCCTGACTTCTGAACTAGGGAGCTGATTGAGACGCACCCTATGTTTACACGACCCCATTTTCAAAAAAAAATGGAAAACCTTTTATGCGTTTTGGCTGTTCAGTAACACGACAATGGCATTTTGGGGGTCTGAAACCGCAAGCTTTTGAAAACGGGTTTTGAAAGCGATACCTTTATCGTCTCCATGTAAACTACAAAAATGTGAATCTGTGAAACGGTGATGTTCATGCATGCGTATTACATGTTCGCGGTGTGTTTTTTGACAAAGCGACATCTCCGACTACTGGCCTGACATAATGCATAATTCGTGTTTTTAGTTCCATGTTTTTCCATTTTTTCTATGTCCGCAGGTTGAAGCGACCCCAATTATGTGATATTTAGACCCAGGAATGCAAATTTTAGCAGGCAACCCTGCCAAAAAAACATATTTTACTCCCCAAATGCCATTTTTTCCGGAGAACCCCCAACCAGAAGCTTGTTTTGGGCTAGTTTTGAGTAGCAATTGTGCGGGTTTT
This sequence comes from Romanogobio albipinnatus, assembly GCA_023566225.1. NCBI lineage: Eukaryota > Metazoa > Chordata > Actinopteri > Cypriniformes > Gobionidae > Romanogobio > Romanogobio albipinnatus. The sequence goes on along the minus strand of CM042260.1, from coordinate 36,723,682 downwards.
GTTGTGAAACAAATGTTGTGGAAACTCAAATGTTGTGGGCGGGGCTAAGTTCGGCTGGCATCCAGGCTACCATCGAAGGTCAGCAGCAAAGGCATTGGTTAAAAAAGTAATTTAGCATATTTAATCATTGCAGGTCTGTGTAATTTTCTGAATTTTTGCATTTCACTGTTTTATTAAAGGTCCCGTTCTTCGTGATCCCATTGTTCAAACTTTAGTTAGTGTGTAATGTTGCTGTTAGAGCATAAATAATACCTGTAAAATTATAAAGCTCAACGTTCAATGCCAAGCGAGATATTTTATTTAACAGAAGTTCCCTTTCAAAGCCTACAGCGAACGGCCGGCTTGGACTACATCCTGGTACTTCCTTCATAAATGACGTCAGTAGAACAGACTAACCTCCGCCCACAAGAATATGCGAAAAAAGGGGGCGTGGTCTTGTTGCTGTCCCACGTGGAGAAGAGGACGGTCGCGTGGAGAAAAGGAATTGGGAACCGCTGGCACAATCAGAACTCGTTACGTATTTCTGAAGGAGGGACTTCATAGAACAAGGAACTCATCAGCCGTTTTTAGGACAGTGAAAACAGCGGTATACAGATAAGTAAATTGTGTTAAAAATACTGTGTTTTTTTACACGCGAAACATGAACACATGTTATATTGCACACTGTAAACACAATCAAAGCTTAAAAAAAACACGAAGAACGGGACCTTTAATTTTGAGAATGTGTTTTTGTGCATGCTCACATTTAAGGCCTAGTCTATATCTCTGGCGTCCTTCTGTCTCTAGAGAAGGTAACTCAGATATTGTTTTGTACATTTTAAAGTAATGCGTTACTTTACTAGTAACTTGAAAAAAGTAATCTGATTACGTAACTTGTGTTACTTGTAATGCTTTACGCCCAACACTGATGCAGAGCAAACGTTTGTAGTGTTTTTTTTATCCTTGCATGAAAGCAAATATAAAGTTCCTGCGTCTCCTAGCCCAGCTCCGCTCTGACATGAAATGTATCCCTGATAATGCAAACACTGGGAACAGAGGAGCCAGAAATAACTCCTCACGCAAGATGTGGAAGCGATTAGCACCGCGTTTGTGTGTGTGTGTTTGTGCATTAAAGGCAGTTGTCGGTCGGCAGAGGGTTATGAGCGACGCCAACATGCAGGAGGTGTCTGTGTGTGCGTGCGCGTGTGTGTGCCGGCTTGGGGGAAGTTGTGGGGGTGTCTGGTTTTGTGCAAAAGAACTCATAAAAGTCACATTTGTTAGTGATGCATGAGGAAGTGAAGGCAGCTTTGGCACATGTGTCTGTGGTGCTAAATTAACTGTTAACACAAATAATCAAAGTGCAGGGCCCATTGAGTACTGGCGCCAGTCGAACAGGAGGAGGGGCCCCGGGCTCCGAGACTGTACCTAAAGCGAGGGCGTTGTGTGCGTCCGTTCCCCTCAGCGACTGATCCCGGATCAGATCTGCACTTTGTCTTTCGCCGAATGATATCAGTGTCCCTTCCTGGAAAGGTGGTCGGCCCCGAGCGCCTTTGACTTTCATGGCAGGTGGAGGTCTTTCTCTGTTCCGAGGGACTTTCACAGGATGGAAGTGCTTACAAAGCAGGGCCGTCTGCACCTCTGTCAGAGGAAAAGCTCCGTCACACTCCTTCTTTCCAGCTATTGTTGCTCCGGGAGCCGCGGCTCGATTTAGACCGTGGCTTTTGTGCTCACGGGGCTCGGACAGGCACAGGACGTGCCGTTAGGAAGAGGCGCTCCGAGCGTCGGATCTTTCTAATCAATGGGGCCTAATTGTGACTCTTCTGAATAACAGATTAGCGTGAATGCGCAGTCAGAATGTAGGATGATTATGCAACAAGATTAGCTGAAAATAAAAAGGAATAATTCCTCTCTGAATGCTAGATGTTTCTTTTGTTTCTCTTATACAGTGGCCCCAAAAAAAGTGTTTTGACACTTAAACCACTTAAAAATGTATGAATTGCATCTGCAAAGAGCTTTTTCTCTTCACTTTTATTCATCATTTGCGCTCTGTCTTATAATCATCTGCTGGTTTGGCGAGTTTTAGCGAATGCATGTAGTCAGTTCTCCTCAAGTTCAACATTCTTCGGCAATGAAAAATTAAACACAAATGTGAAGTTTATCTAAAGTCCTTTTGCTTATTAGCATTGTTAAATTGGACCATCGAAGGTCAGAGGGCAAAGACGTTGGTTAATAAAGTGAGATTAAGTACATAAAGTATATTTGTGTAAAGTATATAAGTAGGGTCTGCGTTTAACTTAAAGTCCCTGTAGAGTCAAAATTAAATATTACATTTACACATTTGGCAGACGCTTTTATCCAAAGCGACTTAAAGTGCACTTATTACAGGGACAATCCCCCTGGAGCAACATGGAGTAAAGTGCCTTGCTAAAGGACACACTGGTGGTGACCGCTGGGATCGAACCAGCAACCTTCTGTGTATCAGTTCCATGGTTTAACCCACTGGACCCCCATCTCACTGTGTTCTGAGTTTGTCACACCACAGGCAAATGTGTTATTAACCACCCAGCCAAATTTGAATCATAAAAAAATCCATCAAGTAAATAAAATAGCTTGTCAAAAACTTGAAAAATAAGCAGCATTCTCTGCTCTCAAACGCTGGGGGGCGTGTCCGCTGACGGCGCTGAAACCACGCCCACTCGTGGCAGGTGTTGGTGGTGATCGTCAGCTCTCCATCAAGGTAGCTTTTCACAAAATTAATCCACCTCTTCTTGACCTGTTTTGTAAGTTGTAGGCTGTAGTAACTAACGGTACTGTCAGTAACTCGCGATTGAGCAGGCGAACTGATGCGAATGTGCTCTAGTTATGATCGTGTTAGGGGAGTAGCCAGGCTCAGTGGCTCCAGTGCATCATCAACACTTATGATTGTGTTGGGGGAGGGGCCATATGATCAGTGGCTCCAATGCATCATCGAGCCACCGCTTTAGCCCCGCCTAAAAAATCCTGAACACAGCAACGGTGAAAAACTGTTTAACGGTCTAACTCCACAATTCAGTACTACACAGGTCACAGTCTTTGTAACGTGTTTCAGCAATACATTTTTAACACTTATAATGTGTTTAGAAACATATCTCAGAATTGCCTTTGCAGGGACTTTAATGTAAATGTTTTAATTGAATGTATATGTGTGTGTATAGCAATGTATGTTTGTATGTCTTTTGGGGGATTTTTTTACTCTCCTGCCAGGCTGTTGTTGAAAATAAGAACTTGTTCTTAAGTGACTTGCCTGGTTAAATAAAGGTTTACAACTCATGGTGCGTTCACACCGGACACGAATGACGCGATTAGCACGAGTGATTTACATGTTAAGTCAATGCAAAGATGCGAATAGACATTCTGCGGTGTGATTCGCGCGAATGAGGCGGCGCGAATGACGCGGGGCGAATTGAGCGTTTGACGCGTAATTGCAGCGTCTCGCCCGAGTTGAAAAATCTGAACTTTGGTGGATATTCATGCCACGTTAACCAATCAGGAGCATGCTCTAGTAGTGACAACAATGAGGAGAAAATCTGTATATTAATATCTGGTTCAGACAATATGATTATCACTGTGATAACATTAAATGACAAGAAAAACAACCCAGTCTCTTTTTGTTAAATGCAAGTTTATGTTTGATTAATAATACAAAAGTATAAGTAAAATGTATAATAAGCTATACATGAAATAAAGCAAACAATTCAGTCAAACATTCAAAGTCAGTGCTAGTCGGCTACAACGGTAACGTAAAGTTATAGCCTAAAAATAAAAAAGTAATGAAACTTCACTTTGGCCTCAGCCTAAATGATTTGCCAGGGAACAAATTATAGATCCATGAGATCAAAGATCGGCCGTTACATATACACAAGACGAATTATAGCTCGAGACACCACAGAGACAGAACCAGTGGAGAATGTCTGAAGGACTGGACGAGGAAAGGCTGCTCTCGCCGGGGTAAACGAGCGCGGAGCGCCGCTAATCCACTGGAGCACACAACTCCAAAAATGCCAGATAAAATGTACAAATAGGCACTCTTTTTATAAATAAACCACAGATCTGAGCTTTAAACAACTACAATATCGCCTGAAAAAGTCTTAAAACTACGTTTTGTCACACATTAACAGTAGATTTTAACAAAAAAGAGGTGTAAACACAGCCCATGTCAGCCATTTCTCAACGAGACGAGCCGGCTGGCAGAAGCCCCTCCCATGACGCGAATTTGCGTCTGTTGTGAAGATAATGTCACGCACGAATGAAGCGAGTAAACTCAAAATGTTCAAGCGCCCAACTTCGCGCCACTCGCGCCCAGTGTGAACGATACATCAGTCTCGTGTAGCCAAACCTCCAGACTGACAGCAGAAGGTCTGGACTACATAGCAGCTTTAATTGACCAAGGACTGCCCAGAGGCCGTCTGACATGTAAAGCAACCAATCACAGTTTGCTTTGTTCCGTGTCATGTTTAGGGGCGTGGAAATGTAACTTTGATGTTCCTACAATAACAGACCGGCGTATAAAACTCTTGGACTCATTTTAAAAAGTGTTTTTTGAACATTTTGAAAATGCAACGTTTAGTTGATCCTGATAATCAAGGAACTTTGTGCTGTACCATGAGTGCAGTGGCGCAATGATATTACGCAGCACCTGAAAATAGTCGCCAGCACGCTCTCTGTGCAAGCAGTTTGTCATGTTGGTTATGTTGACGGAAGTTATACCATTGTAATATCATTGCGCCGCTGCATCCATGGCACGGCATCAAAGTTCCTTGATTATTACGCAGGAATGAGAGAATAGTTCCTAGCCATATCGGTCTAGAAAATCACAACTTTTCATTTTCCGTCGGTCTTAGTACACAATGTAACTATACACGTCACAACATGTAAATAGGAAAATGTTGGCATTATTTTGTCACTTATTGAGCAGTAGGCTAGCTGGAGCCGTTTACCTCCAGTCTTTGTGCTAAGCTAGGCTAGCTGGAGCCGTTTACCTCCAGTCTTTGTGCTAAGCTAGGCTAGCTGGAGCCGTTTACCTCCAGTCTTTGTGCTAAGCTAGGCTAGTTGGAGCCATTTACCTCCAGTCTTTGTGCTAAGCTAGGCTAGCTGGAGCCATTTACCTACAGTCTTTGTGCTAAGCTAGGCTAGCTGGAGCCATTTACCTACAGTCTTTGTGCTAAGCTAGGCTAGTTGGAGCCATTTACCTCCAGTCTTTGTGCTAAGCTAGGCTAGTTGGAGCCATTTACCTACAGTCTTTGTGCTAAGCTAGGCTAGCTGGAGCCATTTACCTCCAGTCTTTGTGCTAAGCTAGGCTAGCTGGAGCCATTTACCTACAGTCTTTGTGCTAAGCTAGGCTAGTTGGAGCCATTTACCTCCAGTCTTTGTGCTAAGCTAGGCTAGCTGGAGCCATTTACCTACAGTCTTTGTGCTAAGCTAGGCTAGCTGGAGCCGTTAACAAGTGTTGCCAACCGTTCCATATAATACGGAATCGTCCCGTATTTGACACATAAAAGTCTTGTTCCGTATTGAACTGATACGGAACGCACTTTGTTCCGTATTTTTGAGAATCAATTCAGTGCAAATCCATGACAGACATTTTTACAGTTTTTTACCGTTAAAATCACAGTCATTTTTTGCAGTGTGCGGTAGATAGGCCAACTAATTTCTCCCCGTTCGTCTATGATCAGCGAAGCGTTTTTAACATGTTGGAACATCATTAGAGAGAATGCCCTTTTAATTGGTCGTTTCAGTCATTGTGAATCACGTGTCGTAGCAACGATGACGACAAGTGACAACAGCGGGAAATATTGTATTATAATATTCTATAATGTATGAAATCTATTTATCTAAATGTATCAATTAGTTTATATCAATTATGTCAACTCCACCCGACAGCCCCCGTTCCTTATTTCCATTTCAGAAAGTTGGCAACCCTACCGTTAACCTCCAGTCTTTGTGCTAAGCTAGGCTAGCTGGAGCCGTTTACCTACAGTCTTTGTGCTAAGCTAGGCTAGCTGGAGCCGTTTACCTCCAGTCTTTGTGCTAAGCTAGGCTAGCTGGAGCCGTTTACCTCCAGTCTTTGTGCTAAGCTAGGCTAGTTGTGGGTGCATCAGACAGAGTTATGGCACGCACGGAGATGAGACTGGTATGTATGGACTTATCTAACTCTGGGGGATACGGTGAATAAGCTAAAGTCCCAAAAAATCGGTGTGTTCCTTTAACAAAGATGAATACTGTAACAAATGTAGGCCTATTGCTTATTGTTAGTTAATGTTACTTAACTAATGGGACCTTATTGTAAAGTATTACCAACAAATGCCACATGATTTGACATGTTCTTCTGTGACGTAATCACATTCATACATTTTTAACTGTGTCTTAAATGTCCAAATACTGTTTGTGTCCACTGTATTGAATCCCTGAGTAAACAAGCTGCTCTTCTGCCCCACAAGCTGCTCTAATAATGTCATGTTTTATGTGTGCTATATAAGTTATGGCCAGACTAGAATCTCTTCTTGTGGACACAATGTTTTTGTCCATATTTTTAGACTGAAAGAAACTTGCAAGAGGTCAGATTAGAAGGAGCGTGTGCATCAGTCATCAGTCTGAGGGCACATTTTGGGTCTGGGTCAGTTTCCTGTGTCTGGACGGCCCCACACCTCATTTGTAAAAAGATTATTCAGAGTGGCTCCAAACCCAGTTAGGCTGTGATGTTACAGTCTATCTCTGGTCTGATATATGAATGGTATTGACCTTTACATTAGTCTGGTGTTTTCATTCCATATAGTTTGTATTTATTGGAATGCTTTCAGAAGAATTTTGCTGTTCACCCCCTAAAACGTGTTTAGTTTTATATGCAACCTTCATTAGTGTAAACTACTACTTTTTTTACGTGAAATTGTTTATTTTACTTTGTTGAAGCATCATCTATTCACTGTTTAGAATATAAATAGGTACATGTTAATTAGACATTCTACAAAGAACTTTAGTGATTAGAGTTCCATTTCGATTATGGTGGAAAGGCAAACTGCTTAAAATGATCAAATCTCACATTGACTTACATTGACGGAATGTTCAAATTTCTGTCAAAAATTTTAATATAAACAGACACATAGAATGCCTTCTATCTATCTATCTATCTATCTATCTATCTATCTATCTATCTATCTATCTATCTATCTATCTATCTATCTATCTATCTATCTATCTACAGTGGGGAGAACAAGTATTTGATACATTGCCAATTTTGCAGGTTTTCCTACTTACAAAGCATGTAGAAGTCTGTAATTTTTATCATAGGTACACTTCAACTGTGAGAGACGGAATCTAAAACAAAAATCCAGAAAAACACATTGTATGATTTTTAAATAATTAATTAGCATTTTATTGCATGACATAAGTATTTGATCACCTACCAACCAGTAATAATTCCGGCTCTCACAGACCTGTTAGTTTTTCTTTAAGAAGCCCTCCTGTTCTCCACTCATTACCTGTATTAACTGCACCTGTTTGAACTGGTTACCTGTATAAAAGACACCTGTCCACACACTCAATCAAACAGACTCCAACCTCTCCACAATGGCCAAGACCAGAGAGCTAAAAGGGATAAGATTGTAGACCTGCACAAGGCTGGGATGGGCTACAGGACAATAGGCAAGCAGCTTGGTGAGAAGGCAACAACTGTTGGCGCAATTATTAGAAAATGGAAGAAGTTCAAGATGACGGTCAATCTCCCTCAGTCTGGGGTCCCATGCAAGATCTCACCTCGTGGGGCATCAATGATCATGAGGAAGGTGAGGGATCAGCCCAGAACTACACGGCAGGACCTGGTCAATGACCTGAAGAGAGCTGGGACCACAGTCTCAAAAAAAAACATTAGTAACACACTACGCTGTCATGGATTCAAATCTTACAGAGCATGCACGGTCACCCTGCTCAAGCCAGCGCATGTCCAGGCCCGTCTGAAGTTTGCCAATGACCATCTGGATGATCCAGAGGAGGAATGGGAGAAGGTCATGTGGTCTGAAGACAAAAATAGAGCTTTTTGGTCTAAACTCCACTCGCCGTGTTTGGAGAAATGAGTACAACCCCAAGAACACCATCCCAACCGTGAAGCATGGAGGTGGAAACATCATTCTTTGGGGATGCTTTTCTGCAAAGGGGACAGGACGACTGCACCGTATTGAGGGGAGGATGGATGGGGCCATGTATCGCGAGATCTTGGCCAACAACCTCCTTCCCTCAGTAAGAGCATTGAAGATGGGTCGTGGCTGGGTCTACCAGCATGACAACGACCTGAAACACACAGCCAGGGCAACTAAAGAGTGGCTCCGTAAGATTCATCTCAAGCACCTGAACCCAACTGAACATCTTTGGAGGGAGCTGAAAGTCCGTATTGCCTAGCGACAGCCCCGAAACCTGAAGGATCTGGGGAAGGTCTGTATGGAGGAGTGGGCCAAAATCCCTGCTGCAGTGTAGTTTTGGGCTGATCCCTCACCTTCCTCATGATCATTGATGCCCCACGAGGTGAGATCTTGCATGGGTCCCCAGACTGAGGGAGATTGACCGTCATCTTGAACTTCTTCCATTTTCTAATAATTGCGCCAACAGTTGTTGCCTTTTCACCAAACTGCTTGCCTATTGTCCTGTAGCCCATCCCAGCCTTGTGCAGGTCTACAATTTTATCCCTTATGTCCTTACACAGCTCTCTGGTCTTGGCCATTGTGGAGAGGTTGGAGTCTGTTTGATTGAGTGTGTGGACAGGTGTCTTTTATACAGGTAACCAGTTCAAACAGGTGCAGTTAATACAGGTAATGAGTGGAGAACAGGAGGGCTTCTTAAAGAAAAACTAACAGGTCTGTGAGAGCCGGAATTATTACTGGTTGGTAGGTGATCAAATACTTATGTCATGCAATAAAATGCTAATTAATTATTTAAAAATCATACAATGTTATTTTCTGGATTTTTGTTTTAGATTCCGTCTCTCACAGTTGAAGTGTACCTATGATAAAAATTACAGACTTCTACATGCTTTGTAAGTAGGAAAACCTGCAAAATTGGCAGTGTATCAAATACTTGTTCTCCCCACTGTATCTATCTATCTATCTATCTATCTATCTATCTATCTATCTATCTATCTATCTATCTATCTATCTATCTATCTATCTATCTATCTATCTATCTATCTATCTATCTATCTATCTATCTATCTATCTATCTATCTATCTATCTATCACCCACCCACCCATCCATCCATCCATCCAAACTATTTTATAACCTTCAGCTTTCTCAAGCCAACATCAAACGTTTTACTCATCTAGTTTTAAATATCGTTCGTATTCAAATTACACATCTTACAACCAGACAACCAAAAGCGTGAAAGGTTTAGGATTTATTGACATCATAATGCTCTTGCGTCCAATCAGCCCATTTCAGTGTTGTTTTAGTATTATTATTATTTTTTATTTTACTTGTTTGTTCTAGTATTGTATGTGCTTTTGTCATTTTTATTAGTCTTTGTCATATTTAGTACTATACTTTATTGTAGAATATTCTATCATATTTTTTTTAGCTTTTATAATTTTAGTAATTCAGTTAGTTGCCCAGGCAACATGATGTTCATTTTAAAAAGTTTTTAATGCCATAAATATATTTAATTTTATTTCAGCTTTATTTCAATTAAGAAAATCAACACTGGCCCACCATCATTCTTGCATTTATTTCTGCAGGATGTGTGGCGCTTGTATCCTCGTGTTCTCTCCCAGCGACTCTGGCCAGTAAAAGCAGGTCTTTTACCGCAGTGCGGTAACAGTGAATTCAGGCACACTGATGTTGAAACTGAGTTTTAGAACAATGTGCTGAAAAAGGCAAATTATGCTGCAGCGCTCTGTGACATCAGTGCAAAAACAGTTTGGCTCCCCCAATACTCCCCGTTTCCCATGAAGCCTCAGAAAGTGGGCAGCAGTCTGCACTTGCCTGGCGCCACAGTCATCATGCATGTCAGTCATTTGCGAAACTTTCTGTTTTCCTTAGAGGATGAGCTAAGCTCCTCCTTTAGCCCTAACGATTTATTTTAGGCTCCGCCGTCCAAGACTAAATTCTCCCCCAAAATACACACACACACACACACACACTACCTTCCTTCAAATCAGCGTTTACCTTGGCCTTGTTGTTTCAACGCGAACCAATCGGCTGAGCCGCTGTATGGAATGTCCCATGAGACTCTGCCTGCTTTCCCAATAGAGCCATTCATTCTGAGGACACAAGCGCAACATCTGGTTCCCATTAATCCTCATACAATAGTTCTCATCCAGTCTAAACGCTGCTTACTAAGACAAGTGGACACCCAGTCATGTTTGAAAGTCTCTGTGTTATAACCCTGAGCTGCTCACATTGTCCAATAACCAGTTACAAGTCACGAACATTTGAGTGATAACATGGTTATAATTAAATGTGATATCTATTTTAAGAACGGAATACCTGTGCTCGCACTGACAGATGTGAAGGAATCCTACAGGTGTTGTACGAGAACCTTGGGATGCATTATAAAAACTATTGACACACTTTAGAGAGCCAACGATTTCCATCTGTGAACGCTTTTCAACAAGACCCAGGAATCTGAGATAGCAACTTCTCTCCTGTTATGACTTCAGAGGATTTACTGTAATGGAGTGAGTGCGTTTCTTTTCGGCAGGTTTTGTTTCAGGACATTAATTATACATTCAATGTCATCATAACACATTACAGCCAGACAAACAAAAGCATGAATGTTTGAGAGCAGATTTAAACAATGTTTAGTGAATGATATTATGACATCATCATGTTATTGCCCCCAATCAGCTCACTCCACACACAGTAACACAATTATCTATCTATCTATCTATCTATCTATCTATCTATCTATCTATCTATCTATCTATCTATCTATCTATCTATCTATCTATCTATCTATCTATCTATCTATCTATCTATCTATCTATCTATCTATCTATCTATCTATCTATCTATCTATCTATCTATCTATCTATCTATCTATCTATCGTTCTATCTATCTATCTATCTATCGTTCTATCTATCTATCTATCTATCTATCTATCTATCTATCTATCTATCTATCTATCTATCTATCTATCTATCTATCTATCTATCTATCTATCTATCTATCTATCTATCGTTCTATCTATCTATCTATCTATCTATCTATCTATCTATCGTTCTATCTATCTATCGTTCTATCTATCTATCTTTCTATCATTCTATCTATCTATCGTTCTATCTATCTATCTATCTATCTATCTATCTATCTATCTATCTATCTATCTATCTATCTATCTATCTATCTATCTATCTATCTATCTATCTATCTATCTATCTATCTATCTATCGTTCTATCTATCTATCTATCTATCTATCTATCTATCTATCTATCGTTCTATCTATCTATCGTTCTATCTATCTATCTTTCTATCATTCTATCTATCTATCGTTCTATCTATCGTTCTATCTATCGATCTTTCTATCGTTCTATCTATCTATCGTTCTATCTATCTATCTATCTATCTATCTATCTATCTATCTATCTATCTATCTATCTATCTATCTATCATTCTATCTATCTATCTATCTATCTATCTATCTATCTATCTATCTATCTATCTATCTATCTATCTATCTATCTATCGTTCTATCGTTCTATCTATCTATCTATCTATCTATCGTTCTATCTATCGATCTTTCTATCGTTCTATCTATCTATCGTTCTATCTATCGATCTATCTATCTATCGATCTATCTATCTATCGATCTATCTATCATTCTATCGATCTACCATTCTATCTTCCATCCATCCATTGTTCTATCGACCTGTCGTTCTATCTATCATTCTATCTATCTATCTATCTATCTATCTATCTATCTATCTATCTATCTATCTATCTATCTATCTATCTATCTATCTATCTATCTATCTATCTATCTATCTATTTATCTATCTATCTATCTATCATTCTATCTATCATTCTATCTATGATTCTATCAATCTGTCGTTCTATCATTCTGTCTGTCTGTCTGTCTGTCTATATATCTATCATTTTATTGTTCTATCTATCTATCCATCCATCCATCCATTGTTCTATCAACGTTCTATCAATCTATCTTTCTATCTATCATTCTATCTATCATTCTATTAATCTGTCGTTCTATCTATCCTTCTATTGATCTATCGTTCTATCTTATTGATCTGTCGTTCTATCATTCTCTCTGTCTATCTATCTATCATTCTATCTATCATTTTATCTATCGATCTGTCGTTCTATCATTCTGTCTATCTGTCTATCCATCCATCCATCCATCGTTCTATCAACGTTCTATCGATCTATCATTCTATCTATCATTCTATCAATCTGTCGTTCTATCTATCATTCTATCGATCTATCGTTCTATCTATCGATCTGTCGTTCTACCATTCTCTGTCTGTCTATCTATCTATCTATCTATCTATCTATCTATCTATCTATCTATCTATCTATCTATCTATCTATCTATCTATCTATCAAATTTTTTAAATCCCTTAGATGAATTTGCTGAGATATGACTTGCGATACACTGACATATACTGATTTTATAACACATTTTATAACAGAAAATTATAATTTCATATGTAATCTCCAAAGGCACGCTTTATATGCATTTGTGTTTCTATGTGAACAAGACACATTTTAGTTTTTAAACTTCTGCAGCTGAAGCAGAACCCTTATGAATACAGAACAGAAATACAATTTGTCTCTGCAACTCTCAGCCAGATCAAAACAAAGCTTTGGCACAAATTCTTGCTGAAGTTGCACCTAAAAATCTAAATAGCCTGTAATTATGACTGAGGACCTGACACTGAGCTGTGGCAAGCTGGATAGCAATAAAAGGAATCGGTCGATTTCAGCCCTGCTCTCGTGGTCATTACTTATTCTTTTACTCTTCATTTTTATGTCACGTTGTGCCCTTTTGCTCTCTCTCTCTCTCTCTGGCTGAGTCACATTATAATGACTTTTACTTTGTGTGCATTTGTATAAAGGTCAAACGGCCTTGTTATATTACTTGAACTAATTTAATTTTTTCTTTTATTTATGCTTGTTTGCTTACAAACATATAATTTAAAGCTTTTTTTAAAGAAAATGTGTGGTGCTTGTCAGTGCAAAACTCCACCACGAAACTAGAATGTTTTCAGTGGTTGTCAGGGAGTTGCTAGGGTGGTTGCTAGGTGGTTTCTAGGGTCCTTCATTGTAAGTGTCCGTTTACACGACGCCATTTTCAACTAAAAACACTTTTTATGCATTTTGGCATTTGGGGGCCTGAAAACGCACAAACTCTTGAAAGCGGGTTTCAAAGTCTAAGTTTTTGAAAAGATACCGTTATTGTCTCGATTACAAAATCGATTTTGAAAATGGTGACAGTCTATAGGCACATCGTTTTTCTTTACAAAGTGACATCGCCAACTACTGTCCTGGCAGCAGAATACAGCGTTTTTAATCGTTTATGTGGATCTGTGTGAACGGGGATTGTTTTGACAACGTTGTCGTCTGTACGAGAAAAACGCAAAGGAAAAACTTCTCCATTTTTAGTGCAGCATTGACATGTAAACATACCCCAAGTCTATGGGATTTTTCATCAGTTTTGTCGTCCACTTGCCAAATCTGGTTCCAAATGCTTAAAAAAAATTGCTCACTTAGTTCTGGGAATGATATTCTTGCAGCTCTTATCTAAAGAAGCGAATGCACACAGCCAGAGATTTTAATCCAGAGGCATGTGACCTCTTTCCTACTTGAACTCAATTACTATTTTCACTCTCAGCAGTGTTGAAATGACTGTTTCTTGGAAGTTTTGTGATTCCAATTTGAGTGTTTTAGTTTCCCAACAACTAAAGTACCCAATTTAGAAATGTACAAGATATGATTTTGCGGCTATCCTTAACTTCAGCCTTGTATTAATGCTGTGTCGTCAAAGAAGCACTTTTGTGTGTGGTGTGTGTGTGTGTGTGTGTGTGTGTGTGTGTGTGTGTCTTTAGTTTATAGTTTAATAATGAGGACTGTTTTTATATTGTAATATTTGATATTTCCTGTTCCTGTTAGTAGAAGATGGATCTTATTTTGCTGACTGCTCTCTAGTTGTTATTTATTACTTAGTGAATGTGTAAAGTGTCATGACGTACTGCAAATCATGGGTTAAGATCACCTCTGTGAGCTCTTGGCATTTAACCTTTGACCTCTAAGAATGCTGGTTTAAAACTTTTTTAAAAACGTGTTTCTATATTTATTCATGAGTGAAGAATAGCAAAACCAGTTTGATCTCAGATTCATTTTTTACTTCTAATATAATAATCATTAACGGTATCTTCAGTTAACTTTTAACTATAGGTGTGTTTTAACAATGGGCTACACTTTATTTTAAGGTGACATAGTTACATTGCACTTACTCAAATAAGTACTGAGTGATATTAATTAACTAAATGTACTTACTATAGAGTTATGGTTAGGGGTAACACTTTATTTTACAGTGCCATTGTTACACATGTTAAATGTAGTAATGCATAATTACATGCAACTAACCCTCAACCAAACCCGAATCCTACCATAACCCTATAGTAAGTACATGTAGTTAATTATTATTGCTCAGTACTTAAATATATAATTACACTGTAACAATGACACCTTAAAATGAAGTGTAACCGGGTTTGGTATAGGGTTAGTTACTTCCTGTTATTACTGTAGTAACGTGTAAAATAAAGTGTTACCTAACAATGTGATCTCTTACTTTTTGTTTCAGCCCACACAAGCACTCGGTAGATCTCTACATACGTCAGGGTTACATATACGCAATCCATTAAACAAATGCGCAATCACAATGACATCCACATACACCCCGTGCAAAACATTGGCGCAGTAAATTCCATTTTTGCATCCAGCGCAGTGGAAAGAGATATATTCAGCCAATTAGTCCTCATGATCTAATGGCCGGCCATCACAAAAGAGCACATTTAGCTCTCAATGGCACAATTAGAGAGCTCATGGTGAGCTGTTAAGGTCAGGTTGGTGTGAGAGGCAAGTGTTTTATAGGTCATTTGGGAGCAGGGGCTTGGAGACGGGCTCACAGTGGGGGCCGGCGGAACGGCTTGTAAACGTGACAGAGTCTGCCGCCAGGACTGTGCCACACAACAGGCCTGCTTTTCACAGCATGCAGTGTGGAATGTGTGTGTGCTTGGGGTGAAGGGGTGAGGAGAAGTCACAGAAAGGGCAGAGGAGATGTGCTTCGAGGGGGGAAGAAGAAGAGAGAGTGCAGCTTTACCATCAAAGCCGCCTCTGAACGACTGCTCTGTTCTTTCAGATGATTCTGAGTCACTATCAGCCCTGTGTAAAGACATTTACCCCCCACAGTCCATCTGGAAATGGGTCTGAACGAATAGTCATGTGTCACGGATCTGAGCTACTCAGAATCTTGATATTATTAATGCAGATTTTTGATGTTCTACTCATACAATGTGGCAAGCCATTTTGACTTTTAATCATTCGCAGGATATGAATTTGTGATGATATCAACCATTCAGTTTTTACTGGTTAAAATGCTCATTCCTGATATCAGAAATTTGATTTTTATTAATAACAATAGCAATTTTAGATATCAGAAATGACATTTCTACTAGTAAAAATGTTCATTCTTGAGCATTCTTGATATCAACAGTGATATCATCACTTGCAAAAATTTGAATTCTTGATATCAAAATTTTTATTTCTGTTAGTAAAAAAATCTTGATATCTGCAATTGTATTTTTTACTAATGTCACCATAGGTTGCAATATCAAGAATTGATTTCTTACTAGTTGAAATTCCAATTTCACATATCAGAAATGCAATTTTTCGTAGTAAAAATCATTATTTTTGATATCAATAATTACGTGGCAAGCCATTTTGATTTTAATAATTTGCAGGATATGAATTTGTGATATCAACAATTCAGTTTTCACTAGCTAAAATGCAAATTCTTGATATCAGAAATGGGATTTTTTTACTAGTAACAATGTTAATTCCTGATATCAACAATTAATTTGAAAGTGAAAATACAGTGAAAATGTAATTGTTGATATCAAGAATTCCTAGCCTGTGAATGAATAAAAGTCAAAACGGCTTGCCATACGTCATCCCTTGCAGAAATACAAATTATTGATAATAAAATAAAAACTATAATTCTTGATATCTGTAATTGTATTTTCACTAGTTAAATGCCACTATAGGCTGCCATTCAAATTCAATTGTTGATATCAAGAATTAATTTTTTTACTAGTTGAAATCCCAATTTCACATATCAGGAATACAGTTTGTACTGGAAAAATCATAATTTTTGATATCAATAATTGTTAATAGTGTTACTCAATAATACAATTGAGTACAATAATTCGTATTTCTGCGAGTGATGACGTCATAGTCATCCAGAATTATTATTTTTACTAGTAGAAATCTAATTTCCTATATCAACAATTAGCATTAAAATTGAATTGTTGATATCAAGAATTCACATCTTGCGAATGGCTTGCCATACATACATTGGCTTTTTTGATATCATCATATCAAAAATGGCAACAGTTGGCTGAAATGACTGGCTGGTGCTACACGGATTTTAGGGTTAAATTGTTTTCACAAGATGCAGAGCTGATACAATGCGCAAAGTCATTGTATTGTAGTTATTTTTATTTATTTTTTTTATCCTTTGTTTTACCAGGGTAGTCACATTGAGACAGTAGTCTCTTTTTCAAGTGAGCCCTGGCCAAGAAAAAAGCAGCACATAGCAAAAAAAAAAAAGACATTAAAACAGAGATGAACACAACATAAAAAACATAAATACAGTTAACAAGTGAGAATGTGCAGGCTGTAAACAACAAAAGTCTAGACACACTCACATGTATGATGTAAAGTGTCTGCCAGATATGACTTAAAATCAAAAATGGGGATAAACATGTTTAGTTTCAGTTCTTTCTGTAGTGCGTTCCAGGTTGACGGAGCATTGTAACGGTAGGCTGTTTTACCAAATTCGGAGTGAACAGTAGGCACATTGAAAACTATGCTATTGTTGGATCTGAGGTTATATCTAGTGTTTGTTGCCAAGGTGAATACTGATAAATATGATGGTAATGATCCAGTAATTGCTTTATAAATGAAAATCAACCAATTTCGTTGTCTGCGTATAGACAGTGGTAACCAACCAGATAAGCTGTACAAATTGCAGTGGTGTGTATTATAGTCAGCTTTTGTTATAAATCGTAGTGCTGAATGATAAACAGAATCCAGTGAACGCAATACAGACTTTGAGGCATGCATATAGATAATGTCGCCATAATCCAAAACGGATAAAAATGTGGCTGCTACAAGTTCTTTTCTAGCTTTCAAATTAAAACAAGCCTTATTTCTAAAAAAGAAACCTAGCTTTACTCTAAGTTTCTTTACCACATGCATAACATGAGGATTAAAAGAAAGATTTTCATCCAATAAAAAACCTAGATATGTGTAGCATGACACCTTCTCTATTTCCTGTCCCTGTGCGGTTACAATTGGAGTTAAAGATTTTACTTTGGACTTGGAGTGTGTAAACAACATGTGTTTGTTTTTTTTAGCATTAAGCACTAACTTTAATCTCCTTAAATTTTCTTGCAAGACTGTGAAAGCCTCCTGCAGCTTTACTAATGCCTCACATGGAGAGGGTGCAGTGCAATAGATGATGGTGTCATCCGCATAAAGGTGTACATTAGCGTTTACACGTTCAGAAATAGAATTTATGTAGATGGTAAACAAAAGTGGCCCTAAGATGGAGCCTTGTGGAACCCCAATTGTAATTGGTTAGTGGCATCAAGTATCTGGAATATGGTAATCATCTAGTAGCATAGTATCAACATACTGATCTGATTCGATCACGGTATCACCACAATGGCACCAAAAACAGTCCAACACAAAATAAAAATTCATCAGTGGCTGTATGCATGACTCGTTTTATTGCCAGTGCTAAACAGAGCTAAGGATCACGTATGGAAGTAAAAATTCTCGGGATTGTCATGGCCAAGGGATAATAAGCGGTATAGGTGTACAATTTGTACGAGCAACAGGGAGTCGGGTTTATGACAGTGCTGCTTTCCTCAAGCTATTACAGTCTGGTTTTATAAGCGTCTTAATGGAGCATAACTGGATCCTTAGCTGGAGGTAATTGCTATTATTCATGCTGAATGGTTTATTGTTAGGGACTGTTGATCAGGATGGTGGTAACAAAGCGACATTGTGAGGTGATACATCTACTGGATGGGTAAAGAGATTAGATCAAGATAACACCGCAGTGTTTGTTTTGATCACATTAATAACCTGAGCCTGCTGAGATATTCTTCAATACTGGGTTTTTTTGGAAGTCTAAATTCAAGAACATTTCTAAAGGCAAAGAGCTGATTTAAAAAGATTGATTTTTCAGTCAGACTTTTGAATATCAGCATGTCTCTTATAGACTTAATTTTACAAAAAGGACCAGCCTTTTTAACAGTAGCGACTAATTCTGAAAGTCAAGCAACCACAATAACAGACTGACATGCAAGTGGTTGTGCAATCAAGTAATACACCTTTCCTTTTTATTTGATGCCCCTTTCATTTTCTTCCTTTTTATTGCCTCTTTCTTTCTTCTTTTGTAAACTTGCATTTAGATCTGCCTCCATCCAATTCACAACCGATGGATTTAACCAAGCCTCGCCCTACATTTTTTATTTTTCATATTTTATTGATCCGTTTCACTCGTTTGTACATGACATGTGTAATGGCAAGGACTTTGCAAACTGCAACCAAATCCAGCAATTTTCAAACCAGGGCATCCTTGAATCCTGGAAATTGCATTAGCAGCCATTTATAGAGACTCAAACTGTTGGATTTGACCAGCTTTAGTCATCTTAAAGGGATAGTTCACCCAAAAATGAAAATTAGCCCATGATTTACTCACCCTCAAGCCATCCTAGGTGTATATGACATTCTTCTTTCAGACGAATACAATCAGAGTCATATTAAAATATGTCCTGGCTAATCCAATCCCAAAAAAGTTTAAACACACCTGAACCAGCTAATCAGTGGCTGCGTCCGAAAACCTAGGCAGTGACTCGCTGCCTTAAACGCTGCCTTTCAAGCCATCGTCTGATAAGCATGAAGGCACCTCACGAAATGAATTTCGTACAGACTTCTTAGGCAGGGTAACAGTTTAATGATCTACAGCAAAATAGAGAGAGCTTTAGTGAGAACTAAACACATATTTAATTACTGCATTAGTAATTTCCCGCTAGAAATTACATCAGAAGTGGAAAATGTTGTTCCACTACATCAGAAGTGGAAACACACAAACTGACCAGCAAACGCAACTTTCGGACGCCATCTTTTTTTCCAGCTCAACTGTCACAGAATGGAAAGCACAGGATTGTGGGATAGCAAAGGCAGCGAAGGATACAAATATGCTGCCTTCAAAAATCGATCAGATGAAGGTCTCTCAGGAGACAGGAAGTGAAGCTAACATTAGATTCGAACGTGCCTTGGTGCCTTCCTGCCTTGAAATGTGTCCTCCGAAGGCAGCATTTTCCAGGTTTCGGACGCAGCCAGTGTCTTACAAGGCACTAGAAAGACACTGATTAGCTGGTTCAGGTGTGTTTAATTGGGGTTGGAACTAAACTCTGCAGGACAGTGGCCCTCCAGGACTGAGGCCCTGTCCACACGACATGGGTATTTTCAAAACCACAGCTTTTTCTACGCGGTTTGGCTGTTCGTCCACACGCAAACGCAGTATCCGGTTACTTTTTTGAAAACTTCGGCCAGGTTGAAGATTTTTTTTTTAAATTCTGGTTATAGCGTTGTCGTGTAGATGGTAGAGTTGTTCCGATTCCGATACTAGTATCGGAAATATCACCGATACCACAAAAAATTCTGGCATCGGTATCGGCGAGTACTTGAACCCATGTACCGATCCGATATCATTTTCTTAAACAAGACCTAGTTATGACCGCGAGCTTTGCCTAACCACTGCACGGTTCTTCTTCGGTGCTCCGAATGCATTGCAAACACAGGAAGTTGTGCTGTTTTGCCACAAGGAACCACTGTTTAGAGCAGCGAAGAAGAAATGAAAACGCGTCAGCAGTAGGCTATGTCCGCCATAGATATGGATATCTATGATGTCCGCTGTTTACTGGCTGTTTAGCAGTATTTCGTCTCTGTGTGGATGGGGGGCGCCTGTGCTCGCTCGCTGTCTTTGTAATCTCTGTCGTGTGTCACTATCAAGCGGCAACCTCCCCCAGTTTCTCTACGTCCATATTCACAGTCTATGGTCACTATATGAGGACACGAACGCATAAACTGTCACTTAATGAGAATTTACCGTTTCATTTGGGAAAAATGTCATATAAGGAACACAGACACTGAAATATCTTCATGGCAACCCGTCAAAATAAAAGTTCGGTTTAAAACAGCTATTTTTAGCTATGTCTCTATGCAATAATAATAATACGTCTCTACTAATAATAATAATAATGCCTAGATGGTTGCTTATTTTCCACTTGTTTTGTTGTAGAGAGTATTTTCTGATTAATATATATATATATATATATATATATATATATATATATATATATATATATATATATATATATATATATATATATATATATATATATATATATATATATATATATATATATATATATATATATATATATATATATATATACAGGGAGTGCAGAATTATTAGGCAAATGAGTATTTTGACCACATCATCCTCGTTATGCATGTTGTCTTACTCCAAGCTGTATAGGCTGGAAAGCCTACTACCAATTAAGCATATTAGGTGATGTGCATCTCTGTAATGAGAAGGGGTGTGGTCTAATGACATCAACACCCTATATCAGGTGTGCATAATTATTAGGCAACTTCCTTTCCTTTGGCAAAATGGGTCAAAAGAAGGACTTGACAGGCTCAGAAAAGTCAAAAATAGTGAGCTATATTGCAGAGGGATGCAGCAGTCTTAAAATAGCCAAGCTTCTGAAGCGTGATCATCGAACAATCAAGCGTTTCATTCAAAATAGTCAACAGGGTCGCAAGAAGCGTGTGGAAAAACCAAGGCGCAAAATAACTGCCCGTGAACTGAGAAAAGTCAAGCGTGCAGCTGCCAAGATGCCACTTGCCACCAGTTTGGCCATATTTCAGAGCTGCAACATCACTGGAGTGCCCAAAAGCACAAGGTGTGCAATACTCAGAGACATGGCCAAGGTAAGAAAGGCAGAAAGTCGACCACCACTGAACAAGACACACAAGCTGAAACGTCAAGACTGGGCCAAGAAATATCTCAAGACTGATTTTTCTAAGGTTTTATGGACTGATGAAATGAGAGTGAGTCTTGATGGGCCAGATGGATGAGCCCGTGGCTGGATTGGTAAAGGGCAGAGAGCTCCAGTCCGACTCAGACACCAGCAAGGTGGAGGTGGAGTACTGGTTTGGGCTGGTATCATCAAAGATGAGCTTGTGGGGCCTTTTCGGGTTGAGGATGGAGTCAAGCTCAACTCCCAGTCCTACTGCCAGTTTCTGGAAGACACCTTCTTCAAGCAGTGGTACAGGAAGAAGTCTGCATCCTTCAAGAAAAACATGATTTTCATGCAGGACAATGCTCCATCACACGCGTCCAAGTACTCCACAGCGTGGCTGGCAAGAAAGGGTATAAAAGAAGAAAATCTAATGATATGGCCTCCTTGTTCACCTGATCTGAACCCCATTGAGAACCTGTGGTCCATCATCAAATGTGCGATTTACAAGGAGGGAAAACAGTACACCTCTCTGAACAGTGTCTGGGAGGCTGTGGTTGCTGCTGCACGCAATGTTGATGGTGAACAGATCAAAACACTGACAGAATCCATGGATGGCAGGCTTTTGAGTGTCCTTGGAAAGAAAGGTGGCTATATTGGTCACTGATTTGTTTTTGTTTGGTTTTTGAATGTCAGAAATGTATATTTGTGAATGTTGAGATGTTATATTGGTTTCACTGGTAAAAATAAATAATTGAAATGGGTATAAATTTGTTTTTTGTTAAGTTGCCTAATAATTATGCACAGTAATAGTCACCTGCACACACAGATATCCCCCTAAAATAGCTAAAACTAAAAACTACTTCCAAAAATATTCAGCTTTGATATTAATGAGTTTTTTGTGTTCATTGACAACATGGTTGTTGTTTAATTATTAATGTTGTAAAATTAATCCTCAAAAATACAACTTGCCTAATAATTCTGCACTCCCTGTATATATATATATAATTATATTCCTACATTTATTTGTTGCACTGTTTTTTATACTGTTATATTGTACAACTACAATACCTTTTTCAGTTTGCAGTGTTAGATTTGTGACTGCATTTGAAGTTCTTTTTCGCTTAAGAAAAATAAATAATATTACTGTCAGATGCATGTCAGATAATAAAAATACTGTAATAAATACAGTAGTTCACCATGTATTTGTTCATGTTTTATTAAGGGATAAGTCTGAAGCACACCATAAAATAATTCTAGCAATTCATACAGGGCTAGTAGTATATACAGCTGTACAGATACACACCCAGGTATCGGACCCTGAGCCCAGGTATCGGAATCGGGAAGGGAAAAAGGGTATCGGAACATCTCTAGTAGATGGTGAAACCGGAGATATCGGCTTGTTAAGTCGAAGTTTGCGTCGTTCTCTCCTTTGTTTGATGTTAGATTGTGCGCCATTATCACTTTTGTTTACATGAGTGGAGTCTATGCAATGGCGGACGTAGCTTTTAATAACTCTGCTAACAGCGCTTATCACATGTATACAGATACACGCAGTTATCTCATTGTATTGCAGAACAGAGGCGCCAGAATGCAATAATACAACATAGTAAGGCAAGTGTGTGAAGCTTCAGTCCACTTGTGCCCTGCCCCTGTGTATATACAGTTACCTGTCACTGAGTCCAAAGTAAATTTGTAGAAGGGTTTCACTGAGCCCATGGCATCCCTCAGTGCATCGGTGCCGTGGATGGGACCCATGTGGAAATCAGGCAGCCAATCATACCATGGTTTTGCGTTTTCATGTGGACAGAGATTTTTTTTAAACCGTGCTTGTGTGGATGCGATTGTTTTTTAAAACGGAGGAGGAAAAATTCCGGTTATAAAAATACCCGTGTACGTGTGGACTAGGCCTAAGTTTGGAGACCCCTGCCCTAAACGTAGGCGGAAGTACCGCCCCAAGCAAACGTGCGAAGAACAAACGCCCTTTCCAAAAAAAACTCCATCTCCAACTTCAAAATCGTCTGACATCGTTGTTTAACCTTTTTTTGCTAAAGGATGTTTGTACACTCTAAAGAATGCTGGATTAAAAACAACCAAAGTTGCGTTGAAAATGGACTAACCCAGCAATTGGGTTGTTTTAACCCAGTGAATGGGTCGTTTTAACCCAGCAGTTGGGCTAAATGTTTGCTTAAAACAACCCAATCACTGGGTTAAAACGACCCAATTGCTGAGTTAGTCCATTTTCAACCCAACTTGGGTTGTTTTTAACCCAGCATTTTTTAGAGTGTATTAGTCTTCGCATATGCACTTTGCGTCTACGTCTAGCGTGACCTTTCTGACGTAATTACGTAATCCCTGGCACGTTGCAGAGCAGCGCAAGATGAGCAATTTAAGTTAAAAAGTATATAAATTAAAAAATTATTTTAGAAAATGACAGATGGTTTGGCTAGATAAGACCCTATTCCTCAGCTGGGATCATGCAGAGCCTCTGAAGCCCTTCGAAACTGCATTGATTTGGACCTTCAACATTTTGGTTGCCATTGAAGTCTATGATGTGGAGAAAAATCCTGAAATGTTTTCCTCAAAAAACATTTCTTTTCCACTAAAGACAGAAAGACATGAACATCTTGGATCGCTTGGGGGTGAGTAAATTATCAAGAAATTTTCATTTTGAAGTGAACTAATCCTTTAAAGCTACACTGTGTAACTTTTTTAGTTTATTCTTAGCTAAAAACACTTAGTTCTTTCAAAAATATATGTGCTCATTAATGTATATTTACTTCTTTCAAGTAATAAAGTATTCTCGTAAGTTTATAATATGCCATTGAAAATACATACATGTAAGGGGTTCGAATGGGGGTCGCCATGTTGCCCCTCCATCTTGAAAGTACATTAGCCAAAGAGGGACATACCCGTAAATTCAAGCTTCGCCTTTCGCGTTTTAACACTCGATGGCACCGTGTCGAATGTGAAGAGGGGGATTGTTGGATTGAACTGGAAGCCATGTTAATCTTGGACTAAATCGGCCACCGTAGGAGTTAAAACGAAATCGGAATTGGGAGGAACAGAAACTGATATTTACTGGATGGTCATATACCTTTTCACCGCTAGATGGGGGAAAATATCACACAGTGTAGCTTTAAGCAGCGAATCCCATAGAAGAACAATTTTGGGTTTCCCAAAGAACCTTTCAATGAAGTTTCTAAAGAGAACTATTTTTGTGCAATGGAAAGGCCCTTTGGATGTTAAAGATTCTATGCCAGAAAACAACCGTTGTTTTTAAGAGTGCAGGTTCAGCCTGTGGGAAGTAGATCTGGCAGTGTAAGAGTATGCTATCTGCTCCGTCTCTCTCTCTCTCTCTCTCTCTCTCTCTCTCTCTCTCTCTTTTTGATCGGGTTGCAGATTGTTCATTGGTTCATACATTCTTTGTGTGGTACACCTGCTTCATTCTCCGTTGGCGTATGACGCCTGATTTATTCATTAAAAAGTCATCAAATGTAACAGCTTCAAGCATCACTGCTGTCTGAGACACACTTTTCCAGTATTTACCAAACACTCAATCACATGGTGCAACCACACACAAGAACATTCCTCTCCAAGCAGTGTGTGAGATTTGTGGTGTGGCTGAGCGTTTGTGTGTGTGTGTGTGTGTGTGTTATATATAGAGGGAAAGAACAGGAAGAATCAGTGTGTTTGTGTGAGTTATGAGGGCCGGGGTGTTGAGATATGCTCCTGAGAGTCTCAGGATAGACACACGGTGTTTGTGGATTGGAGGGAGAGGGGAGGAGGGCTGTGTGTGTATGGGATAGTTTGGGAGCAGAGGGAAGGCTGGTGGTTTGGTCCAGGAGACTGTAAGTCATTGTGGCCGGCCCTCATGAGCTCTGGGTGGCAACGATGCTTGAGCCCGAGACATTCATCAACCTGCCCGAGTCGCCCGCCGTACTGGAGCCACATCGGCCGCTCACTCTTTCAGACACCCCCCCCCACTCCCCCCACCATCACCTCAAAACTTTTCTACACTTTCACTCGCTTTTCCAGCAACATGAAGTCACTTACTTTCGCTTCCTTACTTTCCAGGAAAAGGACAAGGAAAAGGAATGTATTGTGGTTATACTTTCTTTTTTTTTTTCCTTTATATTTTTCCACGTTCTGTTCCTTTTCTTTGACTTTCAAAATCCTGTCTTTTCCATTTCCTTTTTCTTTCATGCCCCTTTTTTCTGTCCTTTTTTGTCTCCTTGACACTTTCTGGATTTTCTTCATCCTTTTCTATCTTCATTTTCTTTTCCGATTAATTTCCATTCCTTTTTTCTTTTATTTCTTTTTCTTACTGTACTCTTCATCCCTTTCTACCTTCTTTTTTTATCCATTGTATTTTATTTTATTGTTTTAATAATTATATTATTTTAGATTATTATATATTTATATTATTTTATTTTATTTCACCACTACACTTTCTGGGGTCTCATTCTCTTATATGTTCCTTTCTTTTTCTTTTCATTTGTTTTCGTAATTTTTCTCTCACTTCAACATATGGACCTTCATCTTTTTATACCATATTTTCCCCCCTTTTTATTTACATTTCCTATTTATTTTCTTTTATTTCATTTCCTTTAAGCTTGTTTCCGCCACTGAATAAAACATTTTTAAAGATAATTGCAATGTTTTATCTTACAATTCTGACTTTTTTTTATAGATGGATGGATGGATTTCTTCTCTTTTCACCACCTCTACACTGGATCTTCAACCTTTTCTATCTGCCTTTTTATTTCCATTTCCTTTTCCTATTATTCTTCTTGTATTTAATTTTTTCTTATTTTTATTTTTATTCTGATTCATTTTATCTTTTTTTATTCTTTTCTTTTCACCTCTACACTTTCTGGTTCTTTAGCCTCTTCCTTTTTTATCCATTTCCTTTTCCTATTCATTCTCTTTTCTCTTCTTTTCTATCCTTTTCTATCCTCTCTGCATTTCCTTGATCTTCATCTTTTTCTAACTCTCCGCTTTGTCTCTTTGCTCACACCATCTGTCTTTCTCTCTCTCTCTCTCTCTCTCTCTCTCTCTCTGTGTGTGTGTGTGAGTGTGTGTGTCTTTCTCACTCTCACTCACACGCGCCGTCAGAGGCCCCGCAGGAGACAGACTCGGGTCAGTGAAAATAATCAGCTTGCTGACGCCTGGGTCGGTTACTCGCATACTCACACAGCCCCAAATATGTACGATGAAGAACAGGGATCCCACAGGAAGTTGGCGACAGTTCTCCAACCACGCTCTGCGCTGCAGCAGTCCACACGCACCATTGGTAGATTCATTTATAGCTCATTCCTGGTATAAAAAACATGAATTTCCATGCATGAATATTCAGAGAGAGACTTTGCATGTATACAGTAGACTAAGTAGACTGTATGACCAACTGTGTGTGTGTGCGCACAGATGCTGTTTCTTCTTACATTCCAGCCCACTCATTTTCCCAGGCTTTGAGTCAATCTGAGTAAGTGCTCTTATCGCAGAGCCAGACGCACACAAACTCTCTCACACCATTGCACACACACACCGAATCCTAATTCTGCAACTCTGACTCAATTCCCAATTAATATATCTGTTGTGCTTTTGAATTCGACATGTTCTGAGTGTCCACTGCTCTGCAGACGTCATCGGCCGAGTGAGTAAAGGCTAGCTTAACCTTCTCCTCCAGAAGTTTATCTAACATCAGCACAATTCTTTCCTAACCTTTCCAGCTCTCCCCGCCATTGACGCATTGCCCAATTCTTGGTCAATTCGAAGTCTCTAGTGTGTTTATAGATGTGTTGAAACATCCGAGCGCTCTCATTCCCTCTTGTCTTGTTTGAAAGAGAACATTTGTTTTTTTGTTTTTTTTCTCTGTCTCTCGCTCTTTCACCCTGATCTGCCCCTGAGGTTCGTCTTGTTTCGTCTGGAGCGGAGGAGTTAACAGAATTTGGATCTGCACAAGCCTGTGAGGTTACCAAACGAACAACACGGACGCTAAATGTTCATGCGCTGATATATGATACCTAAAAGTTGTTGAAAGTCCTAAGATTTGAGACAATTGGACTGGTCACACTTTAAGGGTGTACAAATATTTTTTTCTATACATAAGTGTGGATGTAAATAAGTTTGAATGAAATAAATCAAAAATATGAATATTCGTGAGGGACAGCACTAAAGCATGTCACAGTGCAGCGATAATGGCAATACCGTGGTATTGAATGATTACCATATTAATTTAATATGGTGTTTTTCGTGAATCATGGTACTTCTAGGATTTTTTGTGTGTGCAAACATTCATAAAATGTGCTTAGTAGAGTATTGACATAATCAATGCTTCATAAATCCTTACAAATGTACTGTGGTGGTATCATGGTATTAAATGGTATAGGCCTACCATTTAATATGCTACTGAACGATTAAAATATTAATATACAATCAATGGTATTAGCATGCCTAAAGCATTACACTTGCAAAAACAAAAGTACTGGAAAGTACCATGTTATTTGGATAATATATCCAAAAGAACATATTAGGACTTTCCAATACTTTTTCAATACGTTTTTGTAAGTAGGCCTATGATATGTTTTTGCACACGTGTAGGCCTACTGTAATAGTTTAGTAACTAGTATATATACCATAGTACTTTATTTTAATAACCTATAATCAGCACACTTTATGAATGCTTGCACTAAATATGAATTACTGTTCAAATACAACTGTAGTACCGTGATTCTTTTGTTTTACTTGAGTGAGTTCTGCTGCGTTGTGGTACACAGTTCTCCCTCAGATTCCTTCTGAAAATGTTCCTTGGCTCCTGGTTTTAGATTCCGCCTCCGCGTCAGCGCCGTCCACAACCCTCTCTCTGGGGATCTCCATCATCCAAACTTTCCCCAGCGGCCGCGGCATCAGTGGTGAGGAGGGGGCGGGGCTGCAGCTCCTCTGAGCCGGGGGCGCACTCGTTCAGTGTCCCGCAGATTGACGAGCCCTCAGATGCCGATTTACTGTATATGTCAGCCACACTGGAGCCACGGCACATCTGGAGTCTACTAGAGCGAGAGGGTGAGCGAGAGAAGGAGATTTAAGGTGGAAGTGGGGGAGGGAGAGAGGGGGGCCACTTTGGCTAAAACAAGTGTAGCACACCACAGTCGATGAAAGGAGCTCCCCAAACCTCTCTTTTCCATTTCCATTCCTCCCTCTTCCCTCGTTTCTGACGGCTCTTCTGAGGAGTTTGTGGAAACGGAGCCGTGTGGAAGGATACTGCTCGTCTACAATCTGCTTCCCTTGATAAAAATCTCACCTTTTAAAGTTGTATTAGTTCAGCCAAAGCGTAGGCTTAGTTCATCCAGCAAACGAGTCAGGCGTCCAGACTTGCGTGACATAAAAGCAAAAGGCCTGTCGTGACGGAATGGTCTGGATGAACTGGTGACAGATTCAAGTGTCAGCACAATGTTATGATGTGATTGTCATGCGATACGATACAGTATGGAAAATATGAGCTGAGCAATGATTCATATGTCATAGAGCTGTTATATCACACTTTCAGAGCTATCTATCTGTATGTCTGTCTGTCTCTATCTGTCTGTCTCTCTGTCTGTCTGTCTCTCTCTATCGGTCTCTCTATCTGTCTCTCTCTCTCTATCTGTCTCTCTATCTGTCTGTCTGTCTCTCTCTATCTGTCTATCTATATGTCTATCTATATGTCTGTCTGTCTATATGTCTAGCTATATCTTTCTGCCTGTCTATCTGTCTGTCTCTCTGTCTGTCTCTATCTATCTATCTATCTATCTATCTATCTATCTATCTATCTATCTATCTATCTAATGTCTATCTATCTATCTAATATTTGTCTGTCTGTCTGTCTGTCTGTTGGTCTGTCTGTCTGTTGGTCTGTCTGTCTCTCTATCTATCTATCTATCTGTCTGTCTGTCTGTCTCTCTATCTGTCTGTCTCTCTCTATCTGTCTATCTATATGTCTATCTATATGTCTGTCTGTCTATATGTCTAGCTATATCTTTCTGCCTGTCTATCTGTCTGTCTCGCTGTCTGTCTCTATCTATCTATCTAATGTCTATCTATCTATCTATCTATCTATCTATCTATCTATCTATCTATCTATCTATCTATCTATCTATCTATCTATCTATCTATCTAATATTTGTCTGTCTGTCTATCTATCTATGTCTGTCTGTCTGTCTGTCTGTTGGTCTGTCTGTCTGTTGGTCTGTCTGTCTGTCTGTCTCTATCTGTCTATATGTCTGTCTGTCTGTTGGTCTGTCTATATGTCTGTCTATCTATCTGTCTGTCTGTCTGTCTATCTATCTAATATTTGTCTGTCTGTCTGTCTATCTATCTATCTGTCTGTCTGTCTATCGATCTATCTATCTGTGTGTCTATCTATCTATCTATATGTCTGTCTGTTGGTCTGTCTATCTATCTATCTATCTATCTATCTATCTATCTATCTATCTATCTATCTATCTATCTATCTATCTAATGTCTGTCTGTCTGTCTGTCTATCTATCTATCTATCTATCTATCTAATGTCTGTCTGTCTGTCTGTCTGTCTATCTGTCTCTCTATCTATCTATCTATCTATCTATCTATCTATCTAATGTCTGTCTTTCTGTCTGTCTGTCTGTCTATCTATCTGTCTCTCTATCTATCTAATCTGTCTGTCTCTCTGTTCATATATTCCATCCATCCATCCACTTTTTATATTGACATGACCTTAAAAACGTTGTGCAATTGACCTCAATTCATTCTATTTAATTAATTATTAAT
Source organism: Romanogobio albipinnatus (assembly GCA_023566225.1). Taxonomy (NCBI): domain Eukaryota; kingdom Metazoa; phylum Chordata; class Actinopteri; order Cypriniformes; family Gobionidae; genus Romanogobio; species Romanogobio albipinnatus. The sequence continues at coordinate 36,693,561 of CM042260.1, read as the reverse complement.
TTATTTTTGATTATGCTGATTCATTTTGATTAGTTCTTTGATTCATAAGCAAGGTTGTTTCTTTAGCAATCAGAGCATATGCATATTGTAGTTTATTTAAATGCTGAGAACTATATCAGCAGTTGAGTAACTCTTGGAAAGATATTTTTTAAAAAGCTGCATTTCTTTAAGCCCCAAACCCCCTTTTATGCAGAATTAATTGCGCAGTTTTTCTGAACATACTGTGCAAATTGTTAAGTATATTCTTCATGTAAAGATGGTTTAAATAAAGCAACTGCCCAGTGAGCATGTGTCTCTATGTCGAAATTTCAATAGAAACCTATGTAAAGACTGAGATAATAAGGGGTTTTGCCCACCGGTCACTCAAGCTGCCAGGTGCATTTCTGAGTAAACGCCCAGAAATGGCAGCATGAATTAAACGTGACTCTTTATCAAGTTGTCGAAGTCTCTTTTTTAAAATTCTCCTTTGAATTCTCACTGGGGCTTAAAGACATAAAGGCACAATTCAACATGGATTGGTAAAAAACGCTATATAAATAAAAATGGCTCGACTTGACCTAAAGTTGCATAATTGTACACTAGCTGTTCTTAAAGCATTTATAGTCACTCAAACAGCACATATGGGAAAAAAAAGAGGTGGAGAAATTGGCTACTTTAATTTCCTGCTGGCTTAAACGAGTTAGAGACTTTTTCTGCTAATGAAGGTTTTTACACTTTTAAAAATAAAGAGTTCAGTTAGACAACAAAAAGTTTTACAGCCTGTTGCATGAGGAGATTTAAAAAAAGTTGTATAAACAATCTTTTATTCTATTATCCACCTTTTAAAGCCCTGAAATCCAATACGCTATCTAAAGAGAAACATGCAGAACTTTCTTGAGAACTAAAATAATTATTTGCTGAATTTGAAGAATGTTCATTTTTAAAAGTGTACACCAGCTATGAAATCTATAGCATTTAATTAAATAGTACATAAATGTATTGATGCATTCATAATTTATGAAGTAGCTTTAAAAGTTGAGTCATAAAAGGAAGGTTAAAGGAAATCCTGAAATCTCCATGCATTAAACGCCATGGTGAGAAGCGCCGGAGGCTTCTAATGGTTATTTCTAAAAACTGCCGTTGAGTGAGCAAGCGAGCGAGCGAGCAAGAGAGAGGTCTAAAGTGTCAAGGAATTCATTGTCTGTTCTCCACCTGCTATTATTCTGCACCCAATCAACCTGCTAGCCAGGCTGGAGCCGCTGGCCATCTGGAAACGTTGCTGTGTTTATAAACTTGGCAGGGCCGCGCACTGTGGGGCTTGACCTCCCACACAAATCTGGAAACAATTAGAGCAAGACAGACCGACCGATTGCTGCGAATGGAGCCTAGAATACATCCCGCTGACTGCGGTGGGGACATTAGTGCCTTGTTAAAGAAATCACAGACTTACACATAGAGCCATAAATGTGTATGAACACAAATGCAATCTCATGTAGTTATGTTCCCCATGCGTGTGTGTGTGTGTGTATAATCTGGCAAAAAAAAGTATTTGTCACGCTTAAGTCACACTTCTTGTGTGTGTGTTTGAATTACAAATGTCTAACCATGTGGCATTTATTTGAAAGCATTCGTATTTAGGCTGGATGCATTTCTCAAAATGAAGAGAACATGTATTTTGTTAAAATGTTAGTGCAACATGTTCATTGTTAACGTGGACACCTGTGCAAACTTAAGGAGAATTGATTCAAAATCACCAAAATGGCAGATGATTTAAAGTATGTGAGCAAAAACAGTACCATATCGTTTTGATAGTTTACATTTAAAAGGGATAGTTCACCCAAAAATGAACATTTTGTCATCATTTACTCACCCTTTAGTTGTTCCAAACCTGTATAAGTTTGTTGAACACAAAAGAAGATATTTAAAAGAATGTTGGTAACCTGACAGTGGACGGCACTCATTGACTTCCATAGGAAAATAACTACTATGGAAGTCAATGGCTGCCGTCAACTGTTTGATTACTGGCATTCTTTAAAATATCTTCTTTTGTGTTCAACCGAAGAAAGAAACTCGTACAGGTTTTGAAAAGCTAGAGGGTGAGTAAATTATGACAACTTTTTCATTTTGGGTGAACTATCCCTTTAATTACATTTTTAAGTGTGACTTAACTGTCTAAATGCTTTCTAAGACCACACTCTAAAAAAAAAAGGTTCTATATGGCACCAAAAATGGTTCTTCGTCGTAATCATAGGGGAACCACTTTTGGTGCTATATAGCACCATATCTTACCGTGTTCTGTATATGGTAGCGGTGCTATATAACACCTTAGTTAGCGGTGCTATATAGCACCTTAGTCAAAGAACCGCTGAAGAACCAATGAAGCACCAAAATTGGTGCTATATAGCACTTAAAAAGGTTCCCCTATGATTACGAGCCAAGAACCATTTTTGGTGCCATATAGAACCTTTTTTTTTTTTTTAGAGTGCAGGCATTGTATATCCTCTGATGTGAATCTTTCTCTGTCTCTTGCGCTCTCACAGCTGGATTGTTCCAGTATTGGCAGGGCCGATTGCAGACTCAGTAACTTCCCACTTTCTGATATCATGCCAAACAGGAAGTGCACAGACACACCATTGAGAAAACCCCATCATTCTTCCCGGCGACTGCTCCCACGGGCCGCATCTTTCTCTTGTGAGGGAATCTAGCGTTTCGTAATCGGTTGTAAATAAGGGTTTGGTCCAAAATAGGGCAAAGAAATATAATGTTTTAAAAATAGGGTTTAGCTGATGAGAGTAGTTTATGGATCAGACTAGGACTGGCTATGAAATCTTCACAATGCATTTTCAGTCTTGTTTTTTTTGCTTAATATTAAGTTTCCTAAAAACTGTACGATTAGCCTACACTAAATTTGCATTACCTCCTTGTCTTGCAACTTGCAGGTATAACAAGATCATTTTCAGCATTTCTCTCTTTAAATGCAATTAAATTTTTTTTCAATCAAAAAGACAGTAGAAACACTAATATTATGAAATATTATTACAATTCTAAATAGCCATTTTCTATTTGAATATATTTTAAAATGTAATTTATTGAATTTTCAGCATCATTACTCCAGTCTTCAGTGTCACATGATCCTTCAGAAATCACGATTTACTGCTCAAGAAACATTTCTGATTATTATCAATAATGAAAACAGTCATATTTTTGTAGAAAGTTCAAAATAACAGTATTTATTTGAAATATACTTTTTTGGTAACAATGTAAAAGTCTTAACTGTTAGTTAGGTTTTTCATCTCTGTTGCTGAACAAAAGTACTAAAGTCTTTCAAAATCTAAATTAACTGACTATATATATGTATGAATATATAATATATATATTATATATTCAGATTTTTCATGTATTAGATTTTTAGTACTAGAATATATACACTATATTTCCAAAAGTATTGGGACAGCCCTCCAAATCATTGAATTCAGGTGTTCCAATCACTTCCATGGCCACAGGTGTATAAAATCAAGCACCTAGACATGCAGACTGAAGAATAGCGTGGGACACTGATAGGTTGCCACCTGTGCAATAAGTCCATTCATGAAATTTCCTCACTACTAAATATTCCACGGTCAACTGTTAGTGGTATTATAACAAAGTGGAAGCAATTGGGAACAAAAGCAACTCAGCCACGAAGTGTTAGGCCACGTAAAATCACAGAACGGGGTCAGCACATGCTGAGGTGCACAGAAGTCACCAACTTTCTGCAGAGTCAACAGTTACAGACCCCCAAACCTTGTGTGGCCTTCAGATGAGCTCAAGAACAGTGTGTAGAGAACTTCATGGAATGGGTTATCATGGCCGAGCAGCTCATCCAAGCCTTACATCACCAAGTGCAATGCAAAGCGTCGGATGCAGTGGGGTAAAGCACGCCGCCTCTGGACTCTAGAGCAGTGGAGATGTGTTCTCTGGAGTGACCAATGACACTTCTCTATCTGGCAATCTGATGGACGAGTCTGGGTTTGGCGGTTACCAGATGAACGGTACTTGCCTGACTGCATTGTGCCAAGTGTAAAGTTTGGTGGAGGGGGGATTATGTTGTGGGGTTGTTTTTCAGGGGTTGGCCTTGGCCCCTTAGTTCCAGTGAAAGGAACTCTTAAAGCTTCAGCATACCAAGACATTTTGGACAATTTCATGCTCCCAACTTTGTGGGAACAGTCTGGGGATGGCCCCTTCCTGTTCCAACATGACTGCGCACCAGTGCACAAAGCGTTGGCCCATAAAGACATGGATGAGCAAGTTTGGTGTGGAGGAACTTGACTGGCCTGCACAGAGTCCTGACTCTGCTAGAACACCTTTGGGATGAATTAGAGTGGAGACTGCAAGCCAGGCCTTCTCGTCCAACATCAGCGCCTGACCTCACAAATGCGCTTCTAGAAGAATGGTCAAAATTCCCATAAACACACTCCTAAACCTTGTGGAAAGCCTTCCCAGAAGAGTTGAAGCTGTTAGAGCTCCAACTCCATATTAAACCCTACGGATTAAGAATGGGATGTCATTAAAATTCATGTGCATGTAAAAGCAGGCGTCCCAAAACTTTTGGGACTATATTTGTATTTATTGCACATTGAAAAGTTTATTCCACATAAAATTTTTTCATGTATTTCAATGTGTGAGTATATATAAAATATATAGAAATATAACATACAATATAATAATTTAGAATAATAAACAAACATATTAATGAAAATATTAATTGCATTTATATAAAAATTATACACATTTTTAATTCTAATTAAGATTTAGATTTCTAGTTAAGATTTTCACTGTGATATGCTTCTTGCATTAAACATTGTGAATCTACTTGGCACTGCAGGCTAAATCGCCAAGGCCTAAATCAGACCTGGTTGCATTAAAACGGCTTAAGCTAAGACATTTCTTATGATTATAAATATTAATAAATTATAACCAAGAGGTTTCTTAACTGAAGAATTGGTTTATTGTGACTGGCTGCAGTCACAATTTATTAGAAACAACAAAACAGTCAAGAAAAGCTTCCAAACTAAATCTTCAGCCTTTGTCTCAATACATGTGATTAATAGGCGCCAATATCACGGTGAATTGATTCCGAGTCTGACCGCAGAACCCAAAGATAAATAAGTAATAGGAAACACTTTGTCTTTAGTTCAGAAAATACCGTTACTCTAAAGGTCACTGTGACCGTCATCAGACTCCAGATCAGAAACGCATGAAACAAACAAACACATAGAAAATCTTGATGAAATGACGAGGTGTGTTTATAGAGTCCAGTGTGTGTGTGTGTGTGTGTGTTTCACGTGGTGACAGGCAGAGTCCAGCCCGTCTATCCAGGGCGCCGGAGGTTAACGTGTGTGTGAAATGGCAGGAAGTGTGACAGCCCTGTCCGTTCCTGCTTCCTCCCAGCAGCCCTGATGGAATGTGATTTGGAGTCTTCCACTAAAGCTCAAATGCTGCCAGGTCATTCTGTTGTTTGGAAAGCTATTGATCGTAGATTTCTCTCTTCCGCTCGCCTTTATCTGTGTCCTCTCCAAGTGCCTCCATTTGTCAGTCCTGTCCCACTGTGCCCTAGATGATATGCTTCATATTTGTGGTTTTTGCTAAGGGAGCATCACTATTATTATTGCTTATAGGGTTAGTGATATGAACAAATCTTGAGTATTAAACCCTGTAATGATTTAGACACAAATACTAATGATTCCTCAAATCATGTGCTTTGTTGTTGTTTCTTTTCAAAGTAATTTGACTAACTATTTTCGATGGCAGACAAAGAAAAAAAAAGGTGAAAAAGGGGCATAGACTTACGTTGAAGGAGGGATCTAAGCCATACCTGACACAGTTTTTACTGTATAATAATAATTATATTTATTATATTAAGTTCTCTCAAATCATTTAATCGTGATTAATCTCATCCAAAATAAAAGTTTGTTTAATATATGTTAGTGTACTGTGTATAATTATTATGTATTTATATATAAATACACACTCATTCATGTATAAATTTAAGAAATATTTGCATGTATATACTGTATATCTATATATTTATATAATTTATATTATATATAAATATTTTATATAAATATATACATGAATATATGTGTATTTATATATACATCATAATTATACACAGTAGGCTATATATATATATTATGTAAAAAAACTTATTTTGGATGCGATTAATCGCGATTAATCGATTTGACTACATTATATTATATTAATTATATTATATTATATTATATTAATTATATTAATTATATTATATTATATTATATTATATTATATTATATTATATTATATTATATTAATCATATTATATTATATTTATTATTGGCATTTCCAGTTTCTTGAATTCAGCAGGTATATTTCCTTACAGGTGCACCACATCACTACACCAGGTGGTGGCAACAAGACACAATATCTCACACACCTGTGCAGATCTCACACATACAGATCACACAATTTAGCGCACACACACACACACACACATACACACACACACACTACTCTGCAAATCTGATTTTAAGTGTTTGACATTGTAAGCATAATATTATAATCATGTTGAAATTCAGCTGGTTAGGAAATATAAGCATTATATTCATGTCAACTAGAGATCTGTGTTTAACATGCAGCTTGCGTACACTTAATGGCATCAGCATTCATCTTTCTGACCAGTTTGCACTTCTTATTGGTGTCACAGAGAGTCTTAAAGGGATAGTTCACACAGAAATTCTGTCATCATATACTCACCCTCATGTCGTTCCAAACCCGTAAGACTTTCATTCATCTTCAGAGCACAAATAAAAGTCTAAATTCAACCTGTTCATCATATCAAGCGATCGAGTCTCTTCAGAAAATTTGGATTAAAACGCTCAATTGATATGGATTTGTTTTACGATCTCTTTATGAACTTTTTGAAGTGTCAAAGTGGAAGTTGTGTAGTTGTCAGTGGAGGGACAGAAATCTCAGATCTTCATTTATTACTTCTCCTCCTTTGAAACCAAATCACTGTGGTTTCTTGTTGCATCGCTGCGTCAATAGAAAGAGAGTTATAATAATAGGAATGTTCCCAACCAAAGTGAACACTGATCACCATAATGGTGAGTTGTTGTTGTTTTTTTGGCTTGACAAAATGGCACTCAAACCAATCAATTCATCTTAACTTGGGTTTTCTGAGTAAACAAGGAATAGTATGTGAATGGTACAGATGACTAGATTTTTACAATTGAGTTAAGACATTAAGTGAAGTTAACTAAAAAGTGTTAGTTAGAGTCACTGAACGCAGAGAGAGAACTGATAACAGCCGCAACGAGCACTTGCAAATTCAACACTTCTCCTCTTATTTAACACAAACGAACAGGTTGCTAATCAAATGGAGATGTTTCTTTCTATTAGGTACATCCGTGCTGCGAGATGTTTCAAAAAGTGGTAGGGACATGTCCCACCCGTCCCACCCGCAAATGACTTATATGAGGGTGAGTATGACAGAATTTTTGGGTGAACTATCCCTTTAAAGAGTTACAACCTAATTGCAAATCATCTGACGCCACCACATAAAGCTATAGACATATGATTAAATGTGTCCTAACCCTATTGATTCAAAGATATATTGCATGTAAGGTGTTATATTTGGCTATAACAAATCACTAAAGCCATTAGATTCTGAATGAACATCTTCGTCCATCAGCAGGTACTATGTAAACAAAACAGGCAGTTTCCAAAGTCTGTCAAGATTGTTGGTTTCAGATGTCGCTTAGATTTTAAGGAATGTTTTTGTAAAGATAAGCAAACCACAATGATTTCACTTGGCTGGAATTGGCTCAGTTATTTCTCAGTAGATGCTCACAGATAGAATCTCAGCCTCGGGGCTGTGAGGAACATCTCTAGAACCTGAGGAATGCGTTCAGCTTCTTACATTCAAGTGTAAGGTGACTACCTGGGGTGTGTTCCCGCTCGCAAGCGCTCCGTCTCTGTCTCTCCTGTCTTTTTCATCTTTCTCACGTCATGTGTTGTGTAAGGGAGTGTTTATGGAGAGTTTGAAAGAGCAGGTGGTTTGGATTGTCTGGACAGGTGTTATCTCCTGTCTGTAATGCCATGCGCCGGGACGACTGAGTTATCTCAGGCGTTTGGACCACAGCTGGTCAGCAGTCGACCTATAGCTGCAGTATAAAAAGCACAGACACATTTGCTCTAAAGTGAATGACATCATTAAAAAGAAAAATCTGTATTTGTTTAATGAAATGTCCCAGCTTAATATACATATCTGTGCTGATTCCCCCAAAATATGTAATTCCAATTTATGTTTTTACATTTAAAATGTATATTTAACATATTTTAATAGCATATACTTTAATATTAAAGTATAGTTATATATTGTGATATATTTTATATTATAAAATATATTTTATAAAGTTATATGTTATATTATAACTTATAATATATTATAATTTATATAATATATAATATTTATATTTTATATTTATATATTTAAATGTATATTACACTTTTAAAATGCACTTATATACTATATAATTTATATTTTATATTCATATAATAAATGAATAATTTATGAAAAATATTTAATAATATAATTTTTATTAATTATGCGCTTTTGTCATTTTTATTGGTTATTTTAATATTTAATTTATATATATTTTTTACTTATAATATATATATATATATATATATATATAATTTATAAAATAATACTATATCATTTATATTTTATATTAATATAATAAATTAATAATTTATTAAATATATTAAATAATATAATAAAATATTTAAAAAAAATTCTTATTTTGTATATATAAATATATATAATTTAAAAAAATTCAGAATTTTTTTTATAATTTTATTATGTGCTTTTGTAATTTTTTTTGGTTATTTTAATATTTAATTTATATATATTTTTTACTTATAATATATATATATATATATATATATATATATATATATATATATATATATATATAATTTATAAAATAATACTATATAATTTACATTTTATATTAATATAATAAATGAATAATTTATGAAAAATATTTAATAATATAATAAAATATAAACAATTTTTTCTTATTTTTTATATATAAATATATATAATTTTATTTTTTTCAGCAATTTTTTATAATTTTATTATGTGCTTTTTTGGTTATTTTAATATTTAATTTATATCTTTTTTTAAACTTTATTTTTATTTAAGTTTTAGTCATTTTAGTACTTCTCAAATGTATTTTATTATATATATTCATGTCTTGATTATGGCCCAAATAGGGTTGGGCATTGTTTCTTTAATATAGTACTATAGTCAGCAACAAGTTTTTAGACTGAGCTTTATCAGTGTTAGACGACAACCTTGACATGCATGCGCTTAGTGTTTGACATTCTCCTTCCCATCACCCTCTCATTCATTCCCTCTCTCTCTCTCTCTCTCTCTCTCTCTCTCTCTCTCAGCTATCTAACAGGTGCATGTCTTCATGTGTCGTGAATTTCTGCCTGGAACAGAGAAGTGTTTTGTAGCCTACAGGCCTGAACAGCCCGATCGCTGTGTCCTGGCCTTGGAGCTATGGCACTGCCCCAGTGGCTTGTGGGAGTGTTTTTTTGGCCAGGAGAGAAAGATATGACTCTCATCAGCGTGTTTTAACTTGCGGTGGGCATGGTACTCTGTGTTGAGGAATGCAGGGGCTTGTGTGTGTGTGTGTGTGTGTGTGTCCTGACTCTTATCCTGGCCTCGCCTTGCTCTGTCATTAGAGATGAGCTCTAACGCTGAGGTGTGAGAGAAACACATGGCAGATAGTTTGACGAGACACTTGAGCTGCAGCCAGTCGGGTGTGGCTTTAATATGTAGCTGTAGCATTTATAACTGTTTGTAATTATTACTCGTTTGCATATATTATATCCCATCTGTATTCCATCCGGTGCATCCAAAAACTGATGAGTCATTTAAACCCACATGAAAAGATCTTAATGTCATTGCATCAGATAACAACATATCAAATGATTTATTTGACAAAAAGTGCTTTAAATTATGAAGCAATAGATGTAGTGCATAAATTGAGAATTTTGGGTTGTGAAATACTATGGGACATGTGTATAGTTTATGATAAACTACACCTGTGTGAACCTGTGACTTACCCAAATGCATTCATGGGTAAAAGTTACATTCATGCACTTTTTATGTTTTATATAAAAACAATTATATATACAAATTTTACTTTTTTCTTAATTTTTTCTGTAATTAATCCCGATTAAAAACATTTTAAATATTTTTATATTGTAATAATTTCACAGTCACTTTCCAAATTAATATAGCATAGTTACATTTTTAACATCTTTCCCTGAGATTACGATGTTTATGATAAAAAATGTGAGAAATGGTTCTTAAGTCTGACATTTGTTATTCAATATTATAATGAATTTTATATTGAAATAAATGCATATTTTATGTTTTTATATTTTAAATGTATATAATTTAAATGTTTATAATGTATCATTTATTAATATAATAACATATTTTAATAGCACATACTTTTATATTAAATTATAATATATAGTATATTTTGATATATTTTATATATATATATATATATATATAGTAATTTTATTATGTGCTATATAATTACTATATAATTTATAGTTTATGAATAATAAATTAATAATTTATGAAACATATGTAATAATATAATTAAATATTAACATAATTATTTTTGTTATATTGCATGTGTATATATATATATATATATATATATATATATATATATATATACACACACACACACACACACACACACACACACACACATTGTTTTTTACATGAAGAGTTTAATTTCTCATGTCCATTTTTTATATTACTTTCTTTACAATTTTCTTTTTACAGTCATGTATTATTTACAGTTATTGGATTTTTAAATTTTTAATTTGACTTTAAATTATGACTATCTCTATCTTTCTCTCGCTCTCTCTCTCTCTCTCTCTCTCTCTCTCTCTCTCTCTCTCGCTCTCTGTCATATAATATGTATAAATTGAGAATAGTCCTGTACTATGTTAATAAAAATCTAGGTTTACTAAGTCCTTTCATGCAGGGGCTTTTGAATGATTTGATGAGGGGGTCTTAGAAAGTGATGATTATCTCCCTGAAAAAAAGTCCCCACCCCACCCTACAGGTATAACAATTGCTACACCATCTCTTGCACAATTTAAAATAGCTCATGTCATGATTATTCCATTAAGTCTAGTCCCGGTCACCTCAATGGGCGATGTTTTTCTGTCAGACTCATGATGGCTTGTTCGCACAATTTAATAGAGTTGTGTCTTAGTCAGCGGCGCTTCACACCCAAGGCTCTGTGAGAGTTTGTCTATAGCTTAACGGTTCCTAAAGTTAATTGTTCCTGACAAGGACAGTCCCTCAAGGTAAAATGCCTCATTCGTGGGAACAATGGTCAGGAAAAGCCTTCGGTGTGTTTACTTTGACCTATTGACAAAAATGTCTAGCTCAGGCGAAGCACAATAGATAAAATGTCTTGTATTCTTCCACATTTTCTTGAGCAATGCTATATATTTTATTTCATTGTGTCTTGTGTTTATCTGTATACCTTAAAGTCAGGAGATAGCAGGAGAATGAATGCTCTTTAAACTCCTAGGTCTGCATTGATTTACAAATGCGTATCATCAATAGTGTGTTTGTTAGTCCTGTGGATGCACATGCATCTGTATTTTAAATGTCATATTCTGCAGAACTGATAATATCTGTGCAAACCAGACTATTTATGTAAAACAAGTGCGTACTATTGCATGTTAAATTCTGACTAAATTCAAATTTTAGTCAGACGTCTTTAAACAAGACCTCTTTTTCAGAACCTAGCAGGGTTATTAATGTTACTATAAAACCATAAATTACTTGACCTAAATATTTGTGAATGCTCTGTATTGTGCATGCTATAACTATTGGAATCAATTGTGAGTTAAAGTACTGTGAAAGTTCGGTTCGGATGCTACCTTAGAAAAGGCAGCTCACTTTGAAACAGAGCTAATGTCACCATTTACTTTGCAGATTTAAAATATTGGAAAAGAGTAAACATGCATTTCCTGCCACTGCAAGTTAAACCCTAAGCCATAATTCCTGTGTCTCCTGTACGGAGGATGAATCGGATAAACAAAGCTTTTGCGGTTTAAATTTTGGCCATACATGTTATGACTCCCGTTAAAGAGCGTTTGATACACACCCTGTGCTCAGATCCCTCAGAAGAGACGCCGGAGCATTACTGTATAGTGGTGATTCATTGCACGCTTGTGGCATCATGCTCTCTTACAATGGGAAATTCCACTGGCACAAGTTATTCACGCGCTTACTCAACAATTCACCTGATCTTATTATTACTGCGTAGGAGAGAGACTTAAGACAGGTTTTAGGGGGATATAAGACGCTTCTGTTCCCATATAGCACTGGGGTTTAGGTCTACATTAAAGGAACAGTGTGCTCAAGGCGTTTCAGACCTGTGTGCTGTTATTTTTTGTGGAAGACAAAATCTTGAAACTATATTTTTACTTAAGCCGTGTGCCAATTCAGAGGCTGCATCCTTCGAAGGACAGGTTCTTCAATGGCCACGCCTTCCAAGTTCGCAAACCGAGTGTTGTTAAATGGCAAGGTGTAGCCTACGGAGGATTGCTCTTGTCGCCTACTGTGACATTTATGTAGAGTATAAACTATCTATAAAATCACATCTTAGGGTGTGTTCACACTTGACGTGTTTAGTTGGATTAAAACGAACCCTGGTGCGCACCAAACAAGTGGACCGGGACCCCTGAAAAGCGAACTCTGGTGCGGTTCGACTGAAATTTGAACACACACGGACCAAAGACATGTAAACGAACCAAAAACAGGAAGATGAGACCCTAAAAAAAGACAGCTCACTTTGTCCTGCACTTGCTGCTATTGCACTTCTGGTTAGACCTAAACTGCATTTCGTTGCCTTGTACTTGTACTTGTGTAATGACAATAAAGTTTAATCTAATCTAATCTAATCTAAAAAGGACAGGATGTCATAGTCATGATGTTGCCCATCACAGTTCGGTACAGGCGTCAGAACCGCATCTCCTCTCAACAGATCTTGGTTTGTGTGTGTGACGGAGGGATTCCTTCCGCTGTTTTGACTCCTTTACACATTTTATAAGTTCTTTACAAGTTCTCAAAGGGTCAAAATACCATCATATGTAGCTACACACACACAACGAGTGCATTTAGCCAAGCGAACAGCATTGGTTTGGATGTTCGGTAAGGCTGTGTGTCCACGTAAAACGTTTTTTCACGTATTCAATTGTTTTCAATGGGAGCGCCACGTTTTTAGAACGCCATGAGCGCAACGAGGCGAGTATTTCACGCTCAAGCGCTGAGCGTTCGGCATTTTTCACTGGTCGCCGAGAGTTGAAGAATGTTCAACGGAGTAAAACGCAGCGCTCATCGCTGTCACTTTTCACCTACCATCCAATCACAGTGGAGGAGGGGCGGGACAAATACAACACCGACCAACCGTCACATTCTGCTTGTGCAACGTCAACAGATGAAAACAACAAGCATACAATGTGAAAAACACAACTTGAAAAAAGTTGAAATGACTGATTTTGTTGTGTTGGTTCAGCAAAAATTCACACACTGTAAAAAACACAGATTGAAAAAAGTTGAAAAGACTGCTTTTGTTTTGTTGGTTCAGCGAAAATCCATACTGTAAAAATCTCGTACAACAAAAAAAATCTTAGTACTAATTTCCCCTAGCTTTTTCTTGTTGACTCAACTTTTGTAAATAACAGTTATATGAACTGAAAATAAGTTGTCTGTGACACAAACATTTTTTTTTAGTTGAGTCAACTTGACATTATTTGTTTTCTGGAGAGATGCAACTATTCTGTAACAAATCTTTTGTAGTTGAGCCAATTCAACATTTTGTGTCTATTGGAAAGAATTTACAGGTTCAGATGTTGATTTTTTTTATTGAAAATGTTTGGTCACCATTTTGGTGATGAGCGTTTCCTTTAGTTGGGCAGTTTTACTCTTGGCATTTTATGAGAGTTTGTGGTTTTTGTAACAGTGTTTAACAAAACACAATATGTTGCAAAGAAAGCCGTAACCATTGATCAGGTGATCTATATAACAGCATTATAAAGTGAAGTAGTTTACTACTTTTTTCCTGATCGAAAGTGATTATTTATGAATAATCTATTATATTTACCAACAAAAGTTTTATGCTGCAGATCAGTCATTCTGGATTTTGATTTTTAAGTACATTGTGGGAACTTTTTTTAGACACACACACAGGCATCAAGATCTCAACAATGGTGACATGTTTCATGCCATAATACATGCTGGGAGCCATAATTTTAATACTTTGTTGGTTCCCAGCATGTATTGCGGCATGAACCATGTCACCATTGTTGAGATTCATATGCTGATTCTTAATGTCTGTGTGTGGCAAAACACCTTTTTCCCTCTGTAATGTATTTTCAATTCAGAATGTCTGATCTGCTGCAACAAAGTTTTGCTGGTGAAATATTGGACAGAAATAATATTATTGATTTTTTAGAGTTTATGAGGCTGAAAAATGGATCATCTTGGTTTCTTTCTTAGCAAAAATTTTATTTTGCTAAACACTGTTACAAAGGCCACAAACTCACACAAAGAGGCTAACTCCCCAACCAAAGGAAACACTCATCACCAAAATGGTGATGACCAAATGATTTTCAATAAATAAAAAAAAATCTAAACCTGTTAATTCTTAACTAGAACTTCTGTTTCCAATGGACAACATTTCTTGAATTGGCTCAACTACAAACGATTTGTTACAGAATAGTTGCATATCTCCAGAAAAGAAATAATGTCAAGTTGACTCAACTAAACATTTTTTATGTCACAGACAACTTATTTTCAGTTCGTATAACTGTTATTTACAAAAGTTGAGTCAACAAGAAAAAGCTAGGGGAAATTGTTTTTTTTGTTGTTGTACAACCTTAAATTTTTTTTACAGTGTAACAATGGAACAAAATAATTGAAAACAAGAGCCGGACCAAATACTTTACATTGTATCTGTATTTTTATATAGAATCAATACAGAAACAAACTATCTGTAAACTGAGATACTAGTAACACTTCCGCGGATATTCCGTATCTTAACAAGCAAAGAGTATCAACTGAAAAAAAAACGCTGCGCTGCCAAAATGCTCTCAAGCGCCCACAGCGAGACGTTTTCAGCTGGCTAAAAATGCTTTGGTGGACACCCAAGTTCCGTCGCAAAATAGGCAATACGTCATAAAAGCCGACCAATCAGGTTGTGAACGTATCCCTATGCCTTTAGGTTCAGTGATAAAAATGCCAATCTGAATGCTAAGTGGACCAGGAATAAATGTGAAGCGAAGCGAACTACAAGTGTAAACACACTCTTAGTAAGATATATGTCAACATTCAGAATCGCTTTTTTTGTACATTTGTGTCATTCAATATTAGAGTAAGTTGAAACCCGATACTAGTGTAATCCGGCATGTTCTCTCAAAAAAATCCAGTCGTCACTGGCAAATTGGGACCTAACTATAGAGTCCATGTCTATCAAAATGGATGAAAAAACCCTCCATAAAAGCACGATTACAGTACGAATTCTTGCATATGTTGTAATCAAAACACGCAACGCCAGTTTGGGGGATAATTTAAACAAAATTAAAATGTTGTTATTTACTCACTCGCCCTCATGTCGTTCATTGACTTGGGATAATCTTCGACACACAAATGAAGATACACTGCCCGGCCCCAAAATAAATTGCTGTTTGGCTTTACAGTAAATAGACAAATGTTTAGGAGTCATTGATTTGATGATTATGGCAGTGATTATTATGTTTTTATCATGGTATATGTTTGGGAACTAACCCTAATTAATGGAGTGTGTAGCTTTTCATTTCTTAAACAATCATGTAGACCATATTCCAGGATGACAATGTCAAGATTCATCAGGCTCAAACTGTGAGAGAATGGTTGGGAGAGAGCGTGAAGAATCATTTTCACTGATTGAAAGTCTTTTGGGATGTGCTGGAGGAGACTTTACAGAGTGCTGGACTCTTGCATTGTCAATACAAGATCTTTTAGTAATAACACAATATTTATTTCCATCAAGAGGTGCATAAATATTTGGTCAAGATCTTGTATTGGCAATGCAAGATTCTCTTCATTGAATGTCCAGGTAACCAAAACCTTAAATATCTAAAAAGTCTATAAATACGAGTCTATATGAGTCAAGTGGTTTAATCCAAATCTTTTAAAGAGGTATGATAGATTTATATGATGAACAGATTTCATTTAGGCATTTATTTACATCTAAACAATCACATTTGGTGCGTCACATTTAGAACAAACCTCATTGGTTCTCACGCATCACACACACATTTGAGTTTCGAAGCTTAACCAAAGTCTTATGGGTTTGGAACGACATGAGGGCGAGTAAATTATGACAGAATTTTCATTTTTGGGTAAGCTATAGTTTTAATATTGAATTTTGAGGGGAGAGTTTCAGTGAATAATGACCCATTTTTGTTTTTTCCTCAGACAAAGCTATTTTATGACTTGAACTATTTTATGGTGTTTTTTCAAATGTTTTTGGAGCTTGACTGATGTGGTCACCATGAACTGTCATTGTATGGAAAAGAGCCAGCTCACTTCTCTTCTGTCTGAGCTACAGGAACACTGTGAGGCTTAGAGAAGTTACAAATACTTCAGGGAAAACTTTCTTTCGTTGTCTTTTGGCAGGGGCAGTGGGAAGTGCACAGTCATGTCAGCATGCATTAAACTCACATTCAGTGTGTGTGTGTTGGGGGATGGTGCCGTGGATTGTGAGGTCACAGCCTCAGGGACTGGAGGTGCTGAGGTCAGAGCACAGGAAGTGTTTTCTGCCGCCGTCACTACAGTAGAGACAGCAAGGCTGTGTCCGAAATTGCATACTTCCCTACTATATAGTAGGTGAAAAACTGTATGTGACAAAAGCAGTATATCCGAATTCACAGTACCCATAAAAGAGTTGGTAAAAAGTACCTGGATTAACTACTTCTTCCAGTGAGATTCTGAAGTGGACACTTGGACACTTTACAATCCCATGAGGCCACAGGAGAGGATTTGGGAATGAGAGTGACGTGACACAACTGACGCTGGAAGGTCAGGGCAAAATGGCAAATGTAGTCTTATCTACAATTGGGAACAACAGCAACTCAGCCATGAATTGGTAGGCCACGTAAAATTACAGAGCGGAGTCAGCGCATGCTGAGGTGCACAGTGCACAGAAGTCACCAACTTTCTGCAGAGTCAACAGTTACAGACCTCCAAACTTTGTGTGGCCTTCAGATGAGCTCAAGAACAGTGTGTAGAGAACTTCATGGAATGGGTTATCATGGCCGAGCAGCTCATCCAAGCCTTACATCACCAAGTGCAATGCAAAGTGTCAGATGCAGTGGGGTAAAGCACGCCGCCACTGGACTCTAGAGCAGTGGAGACATGTTCTCTGGGGAGACCAGTCACGATGGACGAGTCTGGGTTTGGCGGTTGCCAGATGAACGGTACTTGCCTGACTGCATTGTGCCAAGGTTAAATTTTGGTAGGGGGCATTATGGTGTGGGGTTGTTTTTCAGGTGTTGGGCTTGGCCCCTTAGTTCCAGTGAAAGGAACTCTTAAAGCTTCAGCATACCAAGACATTTTGGACAATTTCATGCTCCCAACTTTGTGGGAACAGTTTTGGGATGGCTTCTTCCTGTTCCAACATGACTGTGCACCAGTGCACAAAGCGTCAGTCCATAAAGACATGGATGAGTGAGTTTGGTGTGGAGCTTGACTGGCCTGCACAACTCGATAGAACACATTTGGGATGAATTAGAGCGGAGACTGAGAGCCAGGCCTTCCCGTCCAACATCAGTGCCTGACCTCACAAATGCGCTTCTAGAAGAATGGTCAAAGATTCCCATAAACACACTCCTAAACCTTGTGAAGCTGATATGGCTGCAAAGGGTGGGCCAACTCCATATTAAACCCTACAGATTAAGAATGGGATGTCATTAAAGTTCATGTGCTTGTAACGGCAGGCGTCCCAAAACTTTTGGCAAGATAGTGTATAAATATATCCCATACTCAGAATTTGTCCTCTGCATTTTACCCATCCAAATTAGTGCACACCCATTGGGAGTCTATACTTTTTTTACATTTAATTTAGTGCACTTAGGTCAGTCTATTATGTACTGTCATATTACAAGAATGTGAACATGCATAGTTTAAGTCTCCATGCAACATTTCCATTACCTGCATATGCGTAAATCCATGATAACTCTGTTTATTTTAGCATTACTTATTGCATTCATAAAGATATTTTGATGATGTATGTTGCACTGTAAGAGCAGGAATTTTTTGGGAGAGCTGTGTCTGCTGTTCGTATCTCCGTTTGAGTTGGATTATCCCCATAATCCCTTGTTTTCAGGTTGAGGGACTTAAGTGATTCTGGACAAAACAAGCCACCTCTTTTCACTCCCGGCAGCGAGTGACATTTTCTCTAATAGCTCCAGGTGATCTGCTGATGCTGGAGAGATAAGTACGGTTTTTAAACCTGTCTTCTCTAGTGCCACTCACTTTGCCCTGATCAGAACTCGTCAGTTAAGACTACAACTACTGTCAGTTCCAGAATTCAATGTTAAAATTAGCTTGAGTGGAACTTTATTTAAAAGTATTCCTTAGGATTGATCGATTGATTGGTCCCTGGTGGCATTGTATGGGGCAATTGGTGATTTGGTGGTTTCAGTAACTATTCCTCAAAATTTTACCTTTGGTCCCTCCTAATATTGATACAATTTGGTCTCATCCTTGATGCAGTGTGAAGGGTTACCTTATTTTCACTGTTGGGAGGTGATTAAACATTGGTGAAAAATTGTCATTCAACTCCATCAGAAAGTTTTTTTTTTGGTGTGTTTCCTTTGATTAAGTTCTACCTTCTTTTGTTCAAGTTGTTTCCAGCCGTCAGCTCTCCCGTGCAGGTACATGTCCTCGGGATTCACTGGCGTCCCTTTCTTTCAGCATGGCTCTGTTTTTAAAAGAGCGGGCGGTAGACCGTGTCTCATTTGTACTGACACCAAGAGGATTGCTGGGAAATCTGAAATTCACTGCCAAATATCAACAGATTAAGCAACTTCAAAGACTCCAGCTGATGTTTTATGCTTTGAATGAACTTTCACATATAGTCGATGCAAAGAATTTGACTTCCGTCATCTATATCAGCTGTGAGTGCATAAATCTATGTGAATCTGACCTGGCGACTGGTGTGGCTCAGCATCATTCTCCCTGTGTGTTTTTCTTCTGAACGCAGCCCTCTTGTGATGCAGCGATAGACCTTCACACAGGTGATTCTGATGATGGTATAATTACAGGGGTCTGTCCGGACACGACAAGACATGCATATTTACATAGCTGTGAGGTTTAGGGATGTGTGTCAGCGCTCACACACAGCCTTCATTCCATTAAACAAAGATTGTCATTAAACTTTGCTTTGATGAGATTTAAACAAAACAAAAAAAAACTTTTCCCAGCAAAAAAAGTGCATTCGCAACATATGAGCATTCAAATGATTATTTTATTGTTTATCAAACTTTAAATGAACCTGCATCTATGGGTAAAATTCATAAATAATGTACTGATATCGTGTCCACATAATTTTGGAAGTCGGTGTGTTGTTACATACGCAACGGACTTCAATGCATTCACGTGCCCTCTCTCTGCCCTGAGCCACACTCGAGGGAAAATCTATGGGTAAAATTCCTAAATAATGTACTGATATCGTGTCCACATAATTTTTAAAATAATAATAACAATGTAAAAACACACCAATGTCTAATAAATTATTTTAGTAATGTACTTATTCTTAATAATAATTGAAATAAAATATCCTACTGTCAAATAGTCACAGATAGATAGATACAACAAATGATAGAATGATAGAAGGAACGATACAATGAGTAATAGATAAAAGGCTATGAATGCTAAAGCGATAGAATGAACGATGGATGGATGGATGGATGGATGGATAGATGGATGGATGGATGGATGGATGGCTGGGTGGGTAGGTGGATGGATGGATGGATGGATGGATGGCTGGCTGGAAGGATGGATGGATGGATGGATGGATGGATAGATGGACGGACGGACGGACAGACAGACAGATACAAGAAGTCCTAATTACTTTTTTCTTATTTAACTTGAGATAAAACATTGGCTGAGGTATTTGTGTGTATCTGAGAGGGTGTGTGTGTGTGTGTGTGTGTGTGTGTGTGTGTGTGTGTGTGTGTGTGTGTGTGTGTGTGTGTGTGTGTGTGTGTGTGTGTGTGTGTGTGTGTGTGTGTGTGTGTGTGTGTGTGTGTGTGTGTGTGTGTGTGTGTGTGTGTGTGTGTGTGTGTGTGTGTGTGTGTGTGTGTGTGTGTGTGTGTGTGTGTGTGTGTGTGTGTGTGTGTGTGTGTGTGGAGCACAGCTCTGACTTGCCCTCACAGATTTCAGCAGGTCTGAAATCCCTTTATCTACCTCTTCTGTGCACCTGCCACAGGCCGCACACACACACACACACACACGCACACACACACACACACACACACACACACAAACAAGCTTCAACGTGCCACATTCAGCAATCTCTTCTCGTCAAAACCAGATTGCTTTAACCTACATGTTAACCTTTTTGACAACTGATTTTGTGATGTAAAATCCTCTTTGTGCTCTCAGAAATGTGTCACAGGCAGGAAATAAAAGGGCCGCGTCGCCCCTGTGGAATTATAGGCGCATTCTTGGATGTGAATGTGAATTGTATGGTTGAGGTTCATGAAGGAACCGGAGGTGGAGCTCAGAGGAATTCCAGCTGAAAGTGTCTCACTGTCCACATGTGCAAACAAGAACCTCTGGACACTCCGACTGGACACTAAACCTGTCAGGAACAGGTCCGGGGAGGTCACGTTTTACCCCAAAGTCAAAAATAAATAAAGGACTAAATATAGAAATAAAGACTTGTATGACCTTTAAAAAAAACTAAAAACTTTTTTTCATGACAATTAAGGACATTTTTCCCAAATTGGCATTATTTTACTACAAAAAAAAATACAAAAATAATAATAATAATAATAATAGTAATTTAAATAACTGTTTGAAATAAAAAATTTAATTTGTTATAATTAAATATATCAATTTTAACAATTTTAAATAAACAATATTTTGAAAATAATTTTAAACTTAAAATATTTTATATACTAATTAAGCATTTGTTACAATATTGTAACAGCTTTTATTTTTTTTATATTTATTAGCTTTCATTTTAATTTTAGTTAAGGTTTTAGTCATTTTCGGATCTGCTTTTGTCATGTTTTTGTTTTTGCTTTAATTTATTTTTTGTCATTTTAGTATTTCACCTTAAACATATTTATTTCAGGTGCCAAGGCAACATTTCTAACTTTCATTTCAGTTTTTTAAAGTTCATTTTTTTGACTCAATATTTATATATTTTTTTAATTTCAGCATTATTTCAATTACTAAATATTTTTCACAAGTTTTAGTTTAGTTTAGTTAACAAAACAACACTGATTTATACACTGTAAAAAAGTTGCGGCCTTAAATTTGTAAGTACAATCAACTTGGATGTTTAATTACATTAAACTGACTTTAAAAATTAGTTGAATCTTGTATGACTTATAAATTATAAATATATAGATATAGAAAACATTAACAAATTAATAACAAAAACCTAATTAAATTGAGAAAAATGAGAATTACACAAAATGTTAAATGTGCAGAGTAAATGTGAGTTTGGCTCCAACCCTGAAAGACATCTACAGAAGCTATTATTGAGAATTAATGGTCACCATTATGGTGATCAGTGTTTCGTTTGGGCAGTTTGACTCTTGGCTTTTTATGTGAGTTTGTGGTTTTTGTTACAGTGTTAACAAAACACACAATCTGTTCAAATCAAAAGAAGCCATAAACAAAAATTATCATGAAGAAAAACGTTTGATTAAACTCATCACTGACTAAAAATATTAATAAATAATATTCACCAACAATCTAAACTCTGCAGGACATCAGCTCTCTAGGACCGAACTTGCCTACCATACCGAAATTACCCGGAACAATTTGTCCCAGAAACTCTTTTTCCCTCAGACCTGCTGCTGTCTGCGTTTCCGTTACCACCCCAGTGATGGCCACTTGTCCCTTAAAAAGTACAATTTTGTACTTCTTCTTTTTTGAGAGTGAATCATGAAAGTAATGTCATATTGCAAAGAATATTATCTATGCTTCTTATTTGTAATCCATATATTTTCTAAAAGGTTTTGTGAGATTTATCCATTGACAAAATAGAAAAACAAGCCATCGTTCACGTGGTGATTCCCCATTAATAATCCCAGTTTAATTTGACACTGAGTCTGGAAACTGGCTAAAATGGTGTTTGGCAGTTAGAGGTAGTAATCACAGTCAATCACAGAGCACTTTAACATAATCATTCAGTTCAGCACAACACTGCACTATTATCCCAGATCTCCGCACAGTCCTTGTCTTTGAATTTGACAGTTACCGTGAGGCCTCCATCTTAAATATGCAACGGACAGAGAAGTACTTCAGATTGTATATTTTCATTTTCGGGGAGACTGGAAGTCGGTGTGTTGTTACATACGCAACGGACTTCAATGCATTCACGTGCCCTCTCTCTGCCCTGAGCCACACTCGAGGGAAAATCCACAAAGCGATCAACTTCACACGGAGCGAAAAGCTTAATTCTTTCAAATAAACAGTCGTTTGGACTCCTCATCCCCAGTTATGTGGCTCCAAACATCAAATTACACCTCACCTCCTCCTTAAAACCCAGGCGCATAGTTTATGCGGCTCACCTACAAGCCCGGAGCTGCAGTATTACATGCGATTTGAGCTACACCTGCAGCCACCGAACAAGTGTATGAGTGTCTGGGCGGTCGTGTTAAAACCTGCCCGCTCTTTCTGTCTCTCAGGTGAGGAATGCTGCGTTAAGACTATCAGGTGCAGCAGGGCGCGTGGCAGCATGCTACGAACAGATAACCTGCTCCTCTGCAATGATACGCAAATGGCTGGCGATTGCCAAATGTTCCTGAGTATGATCGGGAACAAACACTGACAAATGGATGGTCATGAGTGAGGGAGGGTTGTAGGATATTGCTTCATGATGAAGCTAGAACCGATTTTAAGAAGAAAACAAAGCGTGCATTGCGTTCGACGGAGCGTGGTGCTTGAGTCAGAGCACAACTGGGTGGAGGTTGATAACTGTAGCCTGGGGCGCTGAAAATCTTGCCATCTCGCTTTCTTTCTCTTGTTCATTTCTTGCCTCCGTCTCTCCTCCCTTTTCTGGTAAAAGCGTGTATGAGGTGAAGAAGAGGAAACGTTTTTGGTTGCACTTAACAAAGTACTGGTTAATATAAGGTAACTACATTGGTTAAGGTTAGGTTTAGGTGTAGGTTCATGGTTAGTACCTAGTTATTACCCAGTTATTGTATTCACTATAATAAGTACATATGTACATGGGGAACCATGGGGAACAAGACTGTAAAATAAAGTGCTACCCAAATTTTCATATTTTCTGAACTTTATGCTACTGTGAATTTGCCTCTTTAGTTGATATAAAACAGCAAAGTTACATATAAGTTTTATATATATTTTAGGGATGCACCGATATGAAAATTGGCCGATACCGATAACCGCTATATATTGGCCAATAAAACCAAATCCAAATTTTTATATAATTTTTGAGAGCCTGATTACAAAAACAAAAGTCTCATCATTAAAGGCCATTTCCCAAACACAATTATAATGTTCTCATTATAATTTTATGTAGCCTGTATGACAGACTTGTGCTGCACACAGAGACCGGTGATGGCAGTGTGCGCCGCCTCCGGGCCGCGCCCCTCTCGTCCCTCTCTCTTGCCAGCCTCCTCTCAGAGCAGACCCCAGTGGAAAGTGCATCCTTCACTAGTCTCCTCTGTCAGGACGCAGCTGCTGACTGTGCCCCCACACCGGGACGCTACGCCTCCCACGTCTGGGCCAGTCACGCTGCCTTGCTGCCCCACCCGGGGTACGTCTGTTGTTCGAGTGACCCCGCTGGTCAGTTCCTGGGAGCCTGGCTACAGCTTCCGGGACTGTCCGCTGGGTCGCGAAGACCATCAGGCTCAGCTACGTGATTCAGTTCGCACAGGCTCCTCCCCGCTCCTGGGGAGTCCGCCACCATGATGGGGCCTAATGCCCCAGTCATGCGTGCGGAGGTTGCCACCCTACTGGCGAAGGGTGCGATCGAGCCTGTCCCTCCAGCCGAAATGAAGTCCGGCTTCCTCAGCCCTTACTTCATTGTACCCTAAAAAACCGGTGGGTTATGGCCAATATTGGATCTGCCCGTCTTAAACCGATCCCTTCACAGGCTTCCGTTCAGGATGTTGGCGGCAAACGCCTTCTCGAATGTGTTTGTCCAGTAGATTGGTTTGCAGCGGTCGACCTGAAGGACGCCTACTTCTATGTGTCCATCCTACCTCGACACAGACCGTTCCTACGGTTTGCTTTCGAGGGGCGGGCATATCAGTACGTGGTCCTCCCATTCGGGCTAGCTCTGTCCCCTCGTGTCTTCACGAAGATTGTCGTGGCAGCCCTTGCGCCACTCAGGCAGCACGGGGTTCGCATCCTGAACTACCTCGACGACTGGCTCATAATGAGTCACTCTCGAGCGCAGGTGTGCGAACACAGAGACCTAGTGCTCCAGCACTTAGCCCGTCTGGGCCTTCGGGTCAACTGGGAGAAGAGCAAACTTTGCCCCATGCAGAGGATCTCTTTTCTCGGTACGGATATCGCCAGGTGCGTGCAGCTTACGAGCAAGCACGCGCGGTCTCTGCTGACTTGCCTCCGTCAAATTGTGCAATGAGTGCGGTTCCACTGAAACTGAGTTCCTCCAGCACTGCCGACACCAGTAGTCTGCCCTCTCGAGCCCAGACCCTCGTGTCCGGCCAGGTGCCCTGTGTGCATGGTTCCCCGCCCGGCGACCCCCACACGTGTATTTCCACCGTAAGCCTCCTCAGTGAGCAGGTGTCTTTCCCTCGACAAGTCCCTACCACCCCCTGGGATTAAAAATCCACCCTCCGGCTGGTACCCCAGAGCTCTCCATATGCAGCCCTCAGCGGTTCATATGTGTATTCTCCAAGTCCTCCCTACGGGTAGGCATTTTGGCATATCTCCACTGGAATATGCTTCCCAGTGTACCTTGGTATTCTTGTGATAAGTGGTCTTACAACAGGGCACTCACACTTACGCAGGGCACTGAAAGACAGCCAAGTGGCGTCACTGTATTGGGACCCCCATTCGTTAGTCACTAACGTTACGTCGTAGTGACTGAACGAAAGGGAACGTCTCGGTTACGGATGTAACCCTCGTTCCCTGAGGAGGGAACGGAGACGTAACGTCCCTTTGCCACATCCGCTGTACTGCTGGAACGGCCGGGAGTTCAGTCTTGGCTCCGCAGCAGATAACATAATGCGATGTTGCCAGCGTACTTCCTTATATACCCACACGGTGGGGCGGAGTTACGCATGCAAATTCCGCATGCCCATGGCATTGGCACTGCCATTGGGCGTTGTTAGACTCCTCGAAGGTAATTGGCTTCTAAGCGAAACCCCCATTCGTTAGTCACTAACGTTACGTCTCCGTTCCCTCCTCAGGAAACGAGGGTTACATACGTAACCAAGACGATTTCTATTGTTCGAAAAGATTTCTATTTTGAATAAATGCTGTTCTTTTTAACTTTTTACTCATCAATGAATCCTGAAAAAGGTGTCACAGGTTCCAAAAAACATATTTTAAGCAGCACAACGGTTAATAAATTGATGTTTTATAAACAAATTTCGGGAGAAGCACATTCAGGAAATTAAAACTGTTAAGTGGAGCAGACCCAGTTAATTAAACCTAATTGAACACAAGAGGAGCTCATTAAAAAATCAACGATAGGAGGTGTATATAGACAGCCGATTTACCTTCCTGTCGTTGACTGTTTCTTAGCTTCCCTCCACCACCCCTTCTCCTCACTTAATTAAACTCACATAAGACATCAAATTAATATATGTAGTCTAGTTCTAGACTATTTCCATCACGGGGGGGGGGGGGGGGGGGGGGGGGTACTCTGGGTTCGGGCAAAATTCCGAGCCCGGAGCCCTCCCCCGGACAGCACGCCAAATACGCATAATATTTACTCTATTTAATTTGATGTAAGTGTGAACTCGTGAATCATCTTATTAGAATGATTTCTGAAGGATCATGTGACACTGAAGACTGGAGTAATGATGCTGAAAATTCAGCTTTGATCACAGAAATAAATGAAATTTTTTAAAGTATATTAAAATAGAAAACCATTCTTTTAAATTGTTATAATATTACAGTATTATTATGTATTTTTGATCAAATATATGCAGCCTTGATGAGCATAATAGACTTCTTTCAAAAACATAAAAAATAGTAATGCATCCAAACTTTTGACTGGTACTATACTGTGTGTGTGCATGCGCGTGTGTGTATGTATATAATGTTATATTTTCTGTCGAACATATTTACTAGAAATCAATAGAGAAAAAAAGTTGAGAAATGTTGGATGTCATTTGGATTAAAACGTTTCACTGTATAACTGAATTACAGGACATTTTTTCATTCTTTATGATTCTCATGACATAACTAGCATCTATGACTGTGTTAATTAATGTTGTACATTCACTCATAACTCCATATGCTGCCTCTGCTGTAATGTAACCAAAGTAGTCAAACTCCAAATAAACTATAATCAGATGCACGATGGTGTATTGCAAAACAGCCTTTTATTCTGTTCACCCCCTCCTGTCAACAGGACATGTGCTGCTTATGAGTTACTGTGACAACCCATAAAAACTCTTGTGTTTTGCTTTCCCTAACCAAGGCCTTCTGTTCTTAACACAATAAATCAAACCCAATTGGATATCATTCACCGGTGAGTTACGAGTCATTATACTCCGCTCAGATTCATTCATTAGCTGTAGTTTTCACTTTTGGACACTTTCCCCCCGGTTCTGTTATTGTTGCCCCTTTGGAGGCGAGGGAGATAGTATTTATCATTGACCGCCAAGCACACCATTTAAAAAAAAAAGTGGAGGAGGAAAAGAAAAGGTTGAGGGGGCCCTTCTCAAATTTTCATTTTTCCAGAATGTGTGTGTTTTTGTTGTCTTAAGTTTTCCTTGGTGGCGGTGAACAAAGTGTTCCTCTGTGGAGCGGGCGCTGGGGCTCGCAGACACTCTGTCTGTACTGGGAGTTCCTGTTCCCAAGTCCAAAACCCACAGACCCACAGCAAAGAGGACAAGGTCAGCTTTTGCTCTCCAACATAAGAGGCGCATTACTGCAGACGAGTTGCAGCCCTTGGCAGGCGCAGATAAGTCTGTGTGTGTGTGTGTGTGTGTTTTGATGGTGGATGGTTAAATGGTGCTCTTAACTATCAAAATACTCCTGTTGCACTGGTAATGGGTGAAATGGACAGCTTCAGTCATCCGGCTTGCACATGTGAATGTAATTTCCACCTGTCTTATTCGTTTCCACCAGATATTATCTATGAATTGATCTTTGCAAAGAAGTACTATGGTATTATTTTTGGACATTACCATAACATGTTATTCTCTGAAGTACCTCATAGTACAATTTAAATATCATGATATCATGATTGTGTGCCATTTAGAATTTGTCTTCTTTAATTTGAATTCAGATAGCAAACAAGAAATAGAATTAAAATAAATTGCAATTGCAAAGAAGATTGATAGATAGATCAAATGATAGAACGATAAAATGAATGATAAACAGAAAGAGTGAATGAAAGAAAGAACGATAGATAGATGAACGATAAGCAAAGCCACAAAAGAAATGATAGAAAGGATGATAGAATGAATGATAGAAAGAACGATAAAATGAAAAAGGGAAAGAACAATAGAATGAAAGAATGATAGAATGAATGATAGATAGATATAATGAACAATAGATAGATAGAACATGGATGGATGGATGGAAGAATGGATGGATGAATTGATGGATGAAAGAATGGTTTGATGGAAGAATGGATGGCTTGATGGATGGATGGATGGGTGGATGGGTGGATGGATGGAAGGATGGATGGATTGATGGATGAAAGAATGGATGGATGGATGGAAGGATGAATTGATGGATGACAGGATGGATGGATGTATGGATTGATGGATGGAAGGATGGATTGATGGATGAAAGAATGGACGGATGGATGGATGGATGATGGAAGAAAGGATGGATGGATGGATGGAAGAATGGATGGATGGATGGATGGATGGATTGATGGATGAAAGAATGGATGGATGGATTGATGGATGGATGGAAGGATGAATGGATGGATGACAGAATGGATGGATGGATGGATGGAAGAATGGAAGGATGGATTTGATGGATGGAAGGATGGATTGATGGATGAAAGAATGGATGGATGGATGGATGGATGGATTGATGGATGAAAGAATGGATGGATGGATGGATGGATTGATGGATGGAAGGATGGATTGATTGATGACAGAATGGATGGATGGAAGAATGGATGGATGTATGGATTTGATGGATGGAAGGATGGATTGATGGATGAAAGAATGGATGGATGGATGAATGGATGGATGTATTGATGGATGGATGGAAGGATGGATGGATGGATGGATGGATGAATGGATGGATGGATGGATGTATTGATGGATGGATGGAAGGATGGATGGATGGATGGATGGATGGATCAAAAATGATCTTTTGTGGACTTCATTTCCTAGAATGCATCATCTGTGTTGCTCTTCTTATCACTCCAGTTCAACTTCCTGTGGGACAATAATTCAATTCAATCTCACACTCATGAATTTAAAAAGAGACAATTCTTTTCTTTCTGAATTTTCAAACAAAATACTACAAATAAAATCAAGCCAAAGTCGACACATATCCACACTTTTAGAGGTTTAATATTCAGCTCTTGAGTATGTGCAGTATGAATAATGATGATTGCCTAGCGTCACTAAGCACTTGCTAAGCTGATCTTCTGCCTGTTTTCTTTTTTCCTTATGCACATTCCTAGGGTTCGGTCAGGATTATCAGAGGTCTGGATTCCAGCCGTGGTCAGGCATAATAAAAGAGGTTGAAGAGCATCAGTGTAAGAGATCAAGAGGAAGACACAGAGGGCCTGTTATCAGACGAGAGCATCACAGGTCCACGGCGCGGGGCTTTGATGTTCGGCGTCCTCCTAAGACATCGTAACTCTCCCGTCCGTCTGCTCTGATGTGCTACAGCCCCGGTGAGGTTTCATCATGCTCAGCTGAACTGCACAATGTTTGAAGCAGTAAGAATTTGGGGTTTTATTGCATTTGGCTCTAGAGCCAAAACAAGCCAAGTTATCTTTTCATTGATGTCTCGATTTACGTCATCTGGCTGCCGTAGAAACCTCTAACAAACCCCTCAGATCGGGATGTAATGGAGATAAGAAGCTGAATTATGCATTAGGATATTCATAAACAATATGATCTACTTCCACACCATAGGAAAGAGAAATCACTAGTGAGTTAATTATTCTCCTAGACACCAAAGGGATTAAATAGAGACTTTTGCTGAAGTCTTCTTTTCAGATGTTTCATTAATCTGACATTTGTCTCCCAAAAATGTCTCAAATTCTGCTCAGATTTGCCAAGAGACCAGAGCCTGCAATCAAAAGTCAGTGATTTCAATATGAAGTCAAATGTTTACCATCAAATTCTTCCAAAACCAGATTATCTGAGCGGATACTTGGTGTTCTGGGTCATCACTGCTAGCTGGTTGCTAGGATGTTCTCAATGTCAAGTCAAGTGACCTTTATTTATATAGCACTTTATACAATAGACATTGTTTCACAGCAGCTTTACAGTGATAACAGGAAAATGATTCAATGATGCAAACTGAGTTCATTCCGACTGTACAGTTTATCTAAAAGAAAACAGTGTCGTTGTTCAGCTGAAGTCAGTTCAGTGTTGATTCAGTTCCGTTGTAAAGAATGGCAATTATTGAATTAGTTCATTTCATCTATAAAGCAGCTCTGCAGAAACCGATAGAATGAACTATAAATAAAGTGATAGAACGATAGAACAAATGATAGAACAAACAAACAAACGATAGATAGATAGATAGATAGATAGATAGATAGATAGATAGATAGATAGATAGATAGATAGATAGATAGATAGATAGATAGATAGATAGATAGATAGATAGATAGATAGATAGATAGATAGATAGATAGATAGATAGATAGATAGATAGATAGACAGACAGACGATGATAGATAGATAGATAGATAGACAGACAGACAGACAGACAGACAGACAGACAGACAGACAGACAGACAGACAAATAAACAGACATAGATAGATAGATAGATAGATAGATAGATAGATAGATAGATAGATAGATAGATAGATAGATAGATAGATAGATAGATAGATAGATAGATAGATAGATAGATAGATAGATAGATAGATAGATAGATAGATAGATAGATAGATAGATAGATAGATAGATAGATAGTTATGTTTTTGGTTAGGTGGTTGTTAGGGTGTTTCTAGGTGATTTCTGTTGTTTTGGTTGCTTGTGGTGTTTCTGTAGTTTTGGCAGATCTGCACTAAACCTCTGCTGTACACCAGACCTCTGAGCTGATCCAGAGCAGATAACTCACCCGTATATCAGCTAGAGGAGCGGAGGTTGACGTTATCTCACTGCGAGTGTGTCTGGCCTCTTATCCGCCCAAACAGCCGAGATCTCGCATCCCAGAGATGCTTTCAGGCAACAAATTCAATAATTCACCATTCAAACGCCCACCGCCGGATACAGAAATGTAATCGCACAAAACTCTTTTGATTTCACAATTTAGTTGATTTAAATCGAAGTAATTGTGCAAAGATCTAGTACGAGTGAATCAGGTGTTGTGCAAAGAGTTTCCCATATTAAGGAAAGATCATCCAAAGCGGATGCTTGCCAAGTGATGCGAGATCAGAAATGACCCCTGCAGGCAGGAAGAGAGGGAGGGAGAGAGAGACGCAGGAAAAGAGTGACTCAAATGGAAAAAACAGAGTAGAAGAAGAATTAACTGCTTGGCTCATTCATTCTGAATGTTCAAAAGTCCCTGAAGTGCACTATAATGTTACTATTATCATCACCTTCCACCAGAATATCATTACTTTCTCTGGGCTGTTGAAACATTCCCAAAACTTGCGCAATGACTCACAATGCAATTTCCATTTTACACACGACGGCGCCTCAACACTGATGAGCAACACTTGCATGGAAAAGGCATACACTTTTATTTTTGCTTGTAAACTTTAAATATAAAAGTATGATTTCATGTTTTGCTCAAAGTAAAGGGAAAGTAAAGCACTGTGATATTGAGACAAATTGGATGAATTTTTAAGGAAACCCATGTTATGACTTTCTGTATGAGGAAAAACGTCTCGGTTACGTATGGTAACCCTCGTTCCCTGAAGGAGGGAACGGAGACGTACGTCGGACGTACCGATGAATTGGGATCACTTCTGGGAGCCCTTATCAGCTTCGAGCTATATAGAACCGGCCATTTGCATCTCGCGCTCCGCCCTGCACCGCGGGTATAAACAGGAAGCGAGAACGAATGCACGCTGTTTTTCACTGAGGAGCCGAACCTGGTGACTCGGCCCTGCAGTGATGGTACAGCAACTGTGGCGATGGGACGTACGTCTCCGTTCCCTCCTTCATGTTCCCTTTCAGTCGGTCACGTTCGACGTACGTCGGACGTACCGATGAATTGGGATCCCCTTGGAAAACGCCATAGTTACTACCACTTCCAGCGCCCAGCGATGAGCCCCTCAGACCCCCATCTGATGCGGGCGGGGAAATTCAGCAGGGAGAGTCAAAGCTGCTATTCCGCAAGACCCACTCAGCTGACAGTATTGGCTAACACTGGGAAAGCGTGCCTGTGAAGGCCGTTGGGGAAGCCACATCATGCCCAGAGGGAGTTAACATGTGGAAAATACACGTATGGGCTGGCCGTGGGCAGCACAAAATACGGAAGTCCCAGGGGTGGCCCTGGCCAATTAGAGGAGGGGGACAACACCTTCCTGAGACGGCAGAGGAGACTCTGCCAAGGGAAAGACACGGGCTTGCCGTAGGGAGCCGTACCGTGGAAGAATACACATATGGGAACGCCGTGGGGGTCACAACATATGGAACCCAGCCTAACACAAGTTCCACCAATGCATACGAGTTTTAGACCTGGCGTCGAACGCTCCGCCACGTCCAACTGCCGCGGGTTGCGGAGGACTCAACAGGGTTCGCCGTTCTGGGGAACTCGACTGGAGCAGATAAGCACACGTATCCGTACCATGAGGGAGGGAATGGCGCAGCAAGCCGACACTAGAACGGGCACTTCGGTGTTACTGACTATGGGAAGTGAGCACACAGGAAGATACCGGCTCTACACGGAGGCTATAAAATCTAGCGAACGTGTTAGGTGTCGCCCAACCCGCAGCTCTACAAATATCTGTCAGCGAGGCGCCATAAGCCAGCGCCCAGGAAGAAGCAACACCCCTAGTGGAGTGGGCTCTTAACCCGAGCGGGCAAGGCACGTCTTGGGATTCATACGCCACAACGATGGCATCCACTATCCAGTGGGCCATCCTCTGCTTGGAGACAGCCTTTCCCTTCTGCTGTCCTCCGTAACAGACGAAGAGCTGCTCTGAGGTCCTGAAGCTTTTCGTTCTGTCCACGTAAGTCCGGAGAGCATGGACGGGACAGAGAAAAGCTAGGGCTGGGTCTGCCTCCTCCGAAGGCAGCGCTTGCAGGCTCACCACTTGGTCCCGGAAGGGAGTAGTGGGAACCTTGGGCACATATCCAGGCCGGGGTCTCATGATCACATGAGAGTTACCGGACCCGAATTCCAGGCACGATTTGTCGACCGAAAATGCCTGCAGGTCCCCTACCCTCTTGATGGAGGCCAACGCAGTCAGGAGTATTGTCTTTAACGACAAGATTTTTAACTCTGCTGACTGCAAAGGCTCAAAGGGCGCTCTTTGCAGTGCGGTCAGCACCAGAGACAAGTCCCAAGAGGGTATAGAGGGAGGGCGAGGCGGATTTAGTCTCCTCGCCCCCCTCAGGAACCTGACGATCAGATCGTACTTGCCTAAAGATTGTTCGATCAGGTCTGTGCTTTCCTTTCTACAAGATGGGTTGGAGCGAAGGATGTCTCCCTCCACCCTCAAAGTCTATGTTGCCGCTATCGCCGCTAATCAGTATCTAGTAGATGGAAAATCTTTAGGCGCTTGTGGTGGGTCACCTAGAACCTCCGCGTCCCATCCAGGGACCAGACATGGAGTTTCCAGAGGTCCGGATGGGTGTGCCATAGGGTGCCCCGTCTATGAGTCAGGAGGTCCTTCCTCAGAGGAATGGGCCAAGGAGGTGCTGTCGCGAGGAGCACTAGATCCGGGAACAGGTTTTGATATGTTCTGATATGTTTTGTTGTATGCGCCGACTCGCGCATATGATGCACTCGCTCTCGCTTCTCTAGTCAACAGCTCTGGTCTAGACTATGTGTGTGCGCTGTTGCGGTGCACGTGAAAGTAAAGTGAAACCAGACTTCATTCGCCTCAACTGAAAGCATATTTACACGGTCTGAATCATTTCCTATCGCATGTATAGTGCGCTATGTGCCATTCACCATGTAGAAAATAGTAAATGTGTGAACAGCTGACCGATTTCAGATGCAGCTTCAGCGTCTATTTATAGTGTAGGGGGCGGGTGCTTCAGATTCTAGAGACCATTTGATTGGACAGAAGATTTGATGAGAAGGTGAAGTATGCGATGATGTCATCAAATTCTGTGATCCATATTAACGGAAATGAGAGACTGTAAGTTTTGAATGCTTATATCTCCTAAATGCGAATTTTGTCATTGTTTTGGAACACACCAGCCTATTCATAACATTAAGGCTAACATAGTCATACTAAAAGCTAAAAAACTTCCATTTTGATTTCAGGGGGCCTTTAAACAACGTGGCGCTGGACGTGAAAATGATTACTGTGTCGGGCTGAAACTAGCAAAAAATGCTGGCGTCGCATTGCACCGGGTGTATAATAGGTCCCAAGGTGACGGAAATACATAATAAAACGTAATTTTGTGGCAAAAACACATGGAAATAATAAGCCATTTTTATCCTATTGCTTACCATATTTATTTGCTTGGTCATTGTCATTGTGGGTTTTGGTTCTTTTGCTGTTGCCGGCTGTAAGGACCTTTGAAATAACTGAAATCATTGGCGAAAGTAATGTGTTCAAAAAATGCCTGGAACTTTAACCGTGCGTTTCCCTGAAAATACACCTTAGAACATTCATCAACCAATCAGATTCAAGCATTCAACTGTGCCATATACGATTAATTAATCAGCATATAATGTTATTCACACAAACAGTTAAACAATTGGCAGTCCTATAAAAACATCTTTGTAGGAATCTTGTCAGAGGTGTTCCCTATAGAGAGACCAAGCCAAAATGGACTCTCTAGGCTTTTCCCTTTTGATTGTTGGCTTAGACAATGCTCAGGACTTGAGCCGACGCTGGTGGTTTCCTCAAGGCACACATTCACGAGCTCCATGTGAGGGAGCGGGGGTGCTGAACGTCTACCCCACATCCTCCTGAGTCAGAGATCTTACAGCTGGACCTGACAGGCCTCTGTTACTCAGCAGACACAACAGAACAAACACACAACATTACATCACCACTGCATGTGTGGAGCACATCTCAACCGTGTATTTTTAGGGTTGCCAGCCTATAGAATGACTGAGGCTACATTTCTTGATTCAGTCAGCAATATCAGTCATGGTTTACTCAGGTAATCCACTATTATGTGAACAAGATTACAGTTTATTGGTAGGTTTGTAATTCTAGAATGCATTGCAACAATTTAGAGAAATGTTTTTTAAAATGTATTTGTATTTGTATTTTTAAAAGGGGACAATGCACATTAATTAACATGAGTATTCAAGTCCATCATGTAAATGTGCCAGATTTAACCATGTAGGCTATTTTTCATCTGTAGTCCCTACATACAGATGAAATATACAAATATAAGTATATTTTGTTTTGTCTCAATATAATAATTTTAACATTAAATTGATCAGTTACTATGTCAAATAAATGCTGTTCTTTTGTACTTTCTAGAATCCTGAAGAAAATCATGGTTTCCACCAAAATATGAAGCAGCACAACTGTTTTTAACATTGATAATAATAATAAACGTTTCTTGAGCAGCAAATCATCATATTTTTAAATGATTTCTGAAGGATCATGTGACACTGAAGACTGGAGTAATGATGCTGAAAATACAGCTTTGATCACAGAAATAAATTATATTTTAAAATATATTCAAATAGAAAATGGTTATTTTAAATTGTAATAATATTTCACAATATTAGGGTTTTACTGTATTTTTAATCAAATAAATGCAGCCTTGGTGAGCAGAAGAGACGTCTTTCATAACATTTAAAAAAAAAAAATCAAATTTTTGAACCAGGCATGGAAAACTTGAATCTTTCTCAGTCTTGAGGTAGAAAAATTATATTTGAAAATGCACACTCCCTGACATTCAGAACATATTTTATGTTTTTTATTTTTATGTGGATTTTAGATGAATGTGATTTCGCTTTGGGAGAGGCACCAAAACATCTGTTAAGATGCGAGTTGCGGGGAACCAATTTTCATGCCAAAAAAATTGCTTGTCACTTTATCACATTGAGTCTGGTTATGGTATAAGATCATAAAAACATAGATGTACTCTAAAAAAAAATCGTTTTTGTGACCTTCTGACCCTCAGTATATATTGCTGCACATCTGATCTACTGCACTGATTCAGGGCGACATTCACTTGTGAAAGTAAAATGACAAAAGCCGACATTGACCTGGTCAGGCAATCACCGTGGCAGGTTCATATTTTATCTCTCACTGAGCTTCGGTTGACAGGACCATATGTGGAATTTACATTTACCGGCTCCTCCAGCATCGTGCTGGATATCAGAATGCATGAATGCTTTTTAAGAGCTTATATAAATGGTCCTCGGAAAGGGCACATCTGATATCCAGCCATGTTTATTTGAGACTCATGTGCTGGTGCGTTGGTGCTGTTTGGGCATGTTTTTCGACTACAATACCATCATGCGGTGGATATTTTCTAAGGCTTGTTTGTTCCAGATTCTTTTGTCTCCATGGATAAAGCCTGTGCAGCTAAATGCAGGTACTGGCTTGATTGTGAAATGTAAATCGATCACTTCCCATTTCTCTTTTGTTTCAGAATTGGCCTTGATATTAGGATGGATTTGGCAACACACAATTTACTCTGAAGGGGATTGTAGGCATTACTTGAACCTATTTGAACTGCAGGGGATGGGTCCAATCAGTTTTCTTGTTTTTGAAATGTACTGAGTGTTGAATTAGTTTAGGGTTTGATTCAGGCGTGAGGTGTGGCTAATTGTTTTTGGGTAACACTTTAGTTTAGGTTCCAATTCTCACTATTAACTATAGTTGCTTATTAGCATGCATATTACTACACAAATATTTAAAAAGTAAGTTACCTGGTTGCCTTAACATTTTGAGTTCATTGAAATAAAAATAGGAGTTAATACAACGAACATTTTTGAGAATCGACATCACCCTTTATTCAAATATTATTAAAATATGTTGTAAGCATATTGCGTAATTGTGTGTTTTATTTGTAATAATGCAGTGAAACATGCCAAATTGTGCTATTTTCATGATTTATCACAACATTTTTTATTTATTTATTTGGTTCAGATACAATAATATTTTATTTTTTTATTTGTTAAACCAATTTCCTTCATTGTATTAACTCAAAATTTTAAGGCAACCAGGTTACTTACTTATTTAAGTTAAACCGAGAATATTTTTTTACAGTGATTAGTACTTATAAAGCACATATTAATACCTTATTCTGCATGACCATATTCTACATCCCTTAATCCTAAACTTAACAACTAACATACCAACTATTAATAAGCAGTAAATTAGGACTTTATTGAGGCAAAAGTCGTAGTTAATAGTGAATATGTGCTCCCCATAATAAAGTGTGACCAATTTTTGCACCAAAACTATTCATAACAAATGTTGCATTACAATTTTATCCTTTTTAGATAAACATTCGACATCCTAACAATAACAAAAATCAAGCCAATTCAAATGTATTTGAATAGCACTTTTCACAATACACATTGTTTCAAAGACACAAAAATCATGATTTTAATGTTTATAATATCTTCATGTCTGAGTCGTGTTGCAGATTAGAGCTGGGCGATAATATAATTTACATTTTGTGATGATACAAGCAATTTAGCAGTTGAGATTTGCTATATATCGCCCTACGAGTACTCTATATGGGTAAAGTTTGGGGGATAATAGATAAATTGTGCAACAAAATAAAAAAAATCAGGCAGTTGAGATTTGCTATATACTATATATCACTTTATGTGAGTATACTGTATGTTTGCAGATAAAGTTGGATAAAATTTTATATAGAGAGCTGGGCGATAATACAGTTTACATTTTGTGACAACGAAAAGATAATACGAAAAGCCAAGATTTGCTATATTATATTGTTTCACATAAGTGTACTGTATGCATGCAGATAAAGTAAGATGTACTATATATACAACTTATAATAATATTATTGACATTTTGCAACAAAACACTCAATATACCTGTCACATGTCTGTCTTGTCCTGTGTAGCACATGGTGTTTTGGTTTATTTCTGTGTCCTGTGTGCGCCTGTCATCTGTCTTGACCCCACCCCTTGTTATCCGATTATTGGTTAATTGGACACACCTGCTGTTTTCCCATTACCTGCCTGATTTGTCACCCTTTATATTCTTGGTGTTTCCACAGTCTAGTGCTTGATCGTCGTCTTTAGTGTTTGGTATGTTTTCCTGTTCTCTGGCTCCCTGTTCCTGATCCTGAACGATCAAGCCAACAGAGGACTCATCAGGAGAGGAAGGTCTTTCTTTGTCCGTTTCCTCCCATGGAACCTCTTACCCGACTGCAAGTTATGTGGTATGTTAACTCCCAGTACATACGCCAGCAGGGAGTTAACGTGAGAGAGTTTGCTCGTACCTTCCTCATCAGGGTTGATCATTTGGATCTAAGTGATGCAGAGAGCAAGGAAGTTTTTAATCTGTGTCTAGACATGCCCCTTGATCCGGAGGAGATGGGAAGGATGGGGGTTCTTGACTTCTGGGAGTTTATAGACCATCTTGACCCCAGCCCTCCAATGACCATGGTCCCTGTTCCGGTGGTTCGTGTTCCGGTGGTTCGTGTTCCGGTGGTCCCAGTTCCTGTGGTATCGAGCCCAGTGATTCCGAAACGGAGGAGGAGGAGAAGGGCATGGAGGGAACCTGTTCCGGTGGTCCCTGTTCCGGTGGTCCCTGTTCCGGTGGGCCGTGTTCCGGTGGACCGTGGACCGTGTTCCGGGGGATCCTGGTCTGACTGCGCCGCCCAGACGCCCTGCTCTGACTGCGCCGCCCAGGCGTCCTGATCTTCTCGCGCTGGCCTGGCGTCCTGCGCTGACTGCGCCGCCCAGACGTCCTGCCCTGACTGCGCCGCCCAGACGTCCTGCCCTGACTGCGCCGCCCAGACGTCCTGCCCTGACTGCGCCGCCCAGACGTCCTGCCCTGGCTCTGCCGCCCAGGCGCCCTGCTCTGACCGCGCCGCCCAGGCGCCCTGCTCTGACCGCGCCGCCCAGGCGCCTTGCTCTGACCGCGCCGCCCAGACGTCCTGCTCTGTCCGCGCCGCCCAGACATCCTGCTCTGACTGCGCCGCCCAGACGTCCTGCTCTGTCCGCGCCGCCCAGACATCCTGCTCTGACTGCGCCGCCCAGACGTCCTGCTCTGACTGCGCCGCCCAGGCGTCCTGATCTTCTCGCGCTGGCCTGGCGTCCTGCTCTGACCGCGCCGCCCAGGCGTCCTGCGCTGACCACGGCGCCCAGGCGTCCTGCTCTTCCCGTGCCGGCCTGTCGTCTTACTCTGCGCGGGCCGCCTGAACTCCGCGGGCCGCCCTTGCCGCCTGGACTCCGCGGGCCGCCCTGGCCGCCTGAACTCCGCGGGCCGCCCTTGTCAGTCCCGCCCTGGTCAGTCCCTCCCGTCCCGCCCTGGTCTGTCCCTCCCGTCTCACCCTGGTCTGTCCCTCTTTGGTTTCTGATGGAGCGTCTGGAAGCCGCTCCTTGGAGAGGGGGTAGTGTCACATGTCTGTCTTGTCCTGTGTAGCACATGGTGTTTTGGTTTATTTCTGTGTTCTGTGTGCGCCTGTCATCTGTCTTGACCCCACCCCTTGTTATCCGATTATTGGTTAATTTGACACACCTGCTGTTTTCCCATTACCTGCCTGATTTGTCACCCTTTATATTCTTGGTGTTTCCACAGTCTAGTGCTTGATCGTCGTCTTTAGTGTTTGGTATGTTTTCCTGTTCTCTGGCTCCCTGTTCCTGACCCTGGTAATCTGTCTTTGTTATGTTTGGTTTTCCCCATTGTGGGCTTTGTTTTGTGTTTATTTTTATTTTGTATTTATTAAGCACCCATTTTCTCCTGAACTTGAGTCCTCGTCCCTTTTCCACATGCCGAGCGTGAC
Source organism: Romanogobio albipinnatus (assembly GCA_023566225.1). Classification (NCBI taxonomy): domain Eukaryota; kingdom Metazoa; phylum Chordata; class Actinopteri; order Cypriniformes; family Gobionidae; genus Romanogobio; species Romanogobio albipinnatus. Next base: position 36,653,795 of record CM042260.1, on the reverse strand, counting down.
AATACCGCCATATAAGCATGTTATATTGTTGGGTGATATTAAAGCTTTTACTTTTTGACAATATAACAATCAAGCAGTTGACTTTTTCTATATAGTAGGCTACATATCGCTTAACCAAGCTACTGAATATTGCAATATTTTAGATTAGAGTGAACATGTTCATAGAGATGCGTTGTTTTCCATGCCAAAAAAATGACATTTAATGTGAATGAAAAGGTAAACCTATTTAGTTTGGTGTATCCATGATATTGTTTTTTAAAGGTCGCAAACCAGCAAATCTATAAACGTTTGCTGTGCATCAACAATTTATGGTTTTGGAGGATAGAGTGGAGCCAGGAGTTAGTATTTAGTGTTTAAAAACATTTCCCCTAAAAGTTTGAGTTATAATAGTTTGCAAGAGCGCGGTTATTAACACAATGAGCGAATTAGTGAGTAAATGAGTTTACTTGTTCGGCTGATGACGTTTGATGCCCCTGACAACCTCTACAGTCCCATTATCCACTTGTTAGCAACCGCCTTTTACAAGACAAGTAAAAGCTGTAAAACCCACTCAAATGCCTTGAAACGCACAGCATTATTCAATGTATTAATTTCCACTGAAACAGGAAGACAGGGCGGGACATATCGAACAGCCCCTCCCATTTTCAAAATTAGCATTTTGTTTTATAGACGGTTTCAACCATAGATATCCATAATAAAGGCTAGATGTCTCGTGCACGCTGCTGGCCAATGGAGGTCGACGTCCGCACCTGGCGGCCATCTTGTCACAGGCAGCTCGCTCACTACATTGTTTTCATGGGTGCTTGCACTTTTAAAATAACCATAACTTCATTTTTCTACCGATTTTCAAACTGTTTGGTTTGTTATAAACGTCAGAGATGTAGTTATGACACTGCATACTTATGAAAAATTATTCATAATTTGTTCAAGCATCCATAATTATAGCCACGTTAATAACGTTTGTAAGAAACCAAATCATTTGTAAATCCGTCAAGATTTCAGTGAGATAAGAGTATTTGAGTTCATGCAGATCATCAGGTACCACAGAGCCCTGCCTGTGACAAGATGTCCGCCGGTGATGACGTTAGAGACTCCGCTGTAAGACATCTAGCCTTTATTATGGATATCTATGGTTTCAACGGCAACAACATAAACAAACGTTAATGCGCATGCACGCTTTTGTGGCCCAAACTTAACTTCCGGTAGACGTCCGCAAAGACTCAACAACAACAGAGGCTGCATTATCTTTCTTATGCGCTATCATCTTTCATTTTAATTGGGCAGCATTATCTTAATTTACATGTGTTTATTGTTTCAGCATGTTTATTATAAATAATCTCCCATTTCTGTCTGCAATATAGAGTGGGGGAAACGCCCTCCTTAAAGGGTTAGTTCACCCAAAAAAGTAAATTCATACATTAATTACTGTCGACCCCAAACCGTAAGACCGTAGAGAAGAAGAGAAATATCTTAAGTTGTGTTCCGAAGATGAACGAAGGTCGTACAGGTTTGGAACGACATGAGGGAGAGTAATAATGACAGAATACATTTTTTTGGGTGAACTAACCCTTTAAAGACCGTGTAATGCCGTTTTCTGTATAGTAGGCTATCTGCTTGCGCGCTCGCCTTCAATCATGCAATGCATTGGAATAACATGTTTCTTTGTTTCATAACATAAGATTAATGTTGGTAAAGTTAACATGTAAGTTAGATAAAATACCCTATTTGAGATTGATTGTATGAATGCATCACAAAAAAATCCCGTGCTCTATGGGCACTGCCATTAATAGAGGACAAAGCGAAAGTTGTTTTGTACTCCGTGATAAAGGCACATTTAAATATTTTGCGGGAAACTTAAATCCGATCAGTTATCCAGATGGTGACCACTTGATGTGAACAAATGTAAACTCGCCGTGTCCTGACTGACTGATGATTACAGTGCTCGCATGTTAATGCCAAGTGTAAACGCAGCCAAATAAGTTCCTCTAGAGTAGATTATTTCTGATAACAAGCAAAATAAATAACAAGTAAATTACATTAGATATACAGTCTAAATTACATTAGACACTGCTCTCGTATGACTGGATATTTATGAAGCATTTAAGGCTTTTTGGTGAGTCGCACACACTAGTTTTGCGCTGGTGTCATATTCTTTCTGCTTGATCGTTAATATTTATATCATGTTATCCAAGAATAGTACGTCAAAAATGTGTTTCTACTGAGTAGTGCGCCATACTATCCCCTTGCCAGACCGATAAACAAACACAGGCCGGAAGTTAAAGGTCCCGTTCTTCGTGATCCCATTGTTCAAACTTTAGTTAGTGTGTAATGTTGCTGTTAGAGCATAAATAATACCTGTAAAATTATAAAGCTCAAAGTTCAATGCCAAGCGAGATATTTTATTTAACAGAAGTTCCCTTTCAAAGCCTACAGCGAACGGCTGGCTTGGACTACATCCTGGTACTTCCTTCATAAATGACGTCAGTAGAACAGTAGAACAGACTAACCTCCGCCCACAAGACTACGCGGAAAAAGGGGGCGTGGTCTTGTTGCTGTCCCACGTGGAGAAGAGGACGTGTCGCGTGGAGAAAAGGAAGTGCTGCGTTTGAATGTGTTTGTCGCCATGTCGTCGAGACGTTGTTATTTTCATCCCGGAGTCAAGGGAACCTTTAACTTCGGGCCAGGCGCATAACCATGGCACCGCGTGTTCGTCCGATGAAACCGTCTATATCACAGTTTGTCCGGAGCTGTTGAGCTCAGTAAAGCTGCAGTTTCCTCCTAATCTCCTCCATATCGCTTTAAAATACAGCATTCTGTGCAGAATTCAAATGGGTCGGATACGTTTTCTGGTTTGTGTCGACTCACTCATATGATCTGCTCTGTGCTATCATGTCTCTGGACCGGAGATGTGGTGGTTCGTGAGACACTATTGTGAAACCAGACTTCATTCACCCAATGGAAAGCATATTTACACTGTCTGAATCGTTCCCTATCCCCTATATAGTGCATGTAGAAAATAGTAAATGTTTGTACTATTTCTGCCATAGAAAGATATGGTAAAAGTAGTAAGGCCATGGCCCAAATGACACACTTCATGTGCACTTTTTCGGTCTTGTGGACTTACAATGGCCGCTGCGTGCACGTGTCCGTTAAATCCACGAGACCGCAGGGTGTCCCATTTATCATTTTAGGTCTCAGAAGGGTGCTCGCGAGCACACCCGTTTGAGGTCGATATGCGCCCTCGACCCACACTGGTGCGGGTTATGCAGCGGACTTCTTCCCGGCAGTCAAAGAGGCATTACGTTGTGAAAGTGCAAACTCAGAAGAAGACTGTGAGGGTTTAGGGTGCCATTTGGGACAGGGCCTTTGAGTAGTATGCAGTTTCAGCAGTGACCACATGGCAACTAATTTTATTAGACAGTGCTTGTCTGGCTCGCTAGCGCGACCAAGAGTCCTGGAGGTACTTTAACAGAGGCTAACCCAGGGATGGGCAACTCCAGTCCTCGAGGGCCACTGTCCTGCAGAGTTTAGCTCCAACCCTAATCAAACACACCTGAACCAGCTAATCAATGTCTTCAGGATTACTAGAAGGCTACAGGCAGGTGAGTTTTATCAGGGTTGGAGCTAAACTTTGCAGGACAGTGGCCCTCGAGGACTGGAGTTGCCCATCCCTGGCTAACCTATAGCACTAGTGATGTGTGTTGAGACTGAGAGATAATCATGATTTGTAAGCAATATAAAATAAGTTAGCATAATAGAATGGAAAACATAACAGTCATAAACTTGCCAGGAGGTGGGAAATTAAAGCAATCCATCCTGGAGGAACAACTTCATTAGTAGGCTAAAAATAAATCTCTTTCCCTAGATTGTGTTTCATTAGACTTCATTACAACAAAGAGGAGGGAACTAAGCAGCCTCTTGCTTGGTGTAAGAAAATTAATCATTTCCTTGCAAACTGATTAGCTTCAATTGTGTATTGAAAAATGTAGTGTAGAAGGCGTTTATGTTTTCTCAGTTTAAAATTAAATCTCTTATGATATAATAATATGTTAAACAGGGGAATAAACATCAGCATGCCCTAGTTGAATATAGTAGCGGTGCTTTCAAATATAGGATTGTTGTATTGATCTATGAATAACGTTAAACAGATTAATACCTCTACTCAACCATAATTGAAACATCATTTCTATAAAGATTTGTACTTTGCAGGCATGTCCTGGAGATATGAAACTCTCACATGGCTGAGAGATATCTTGTAGGTCATCAAACCAAATGTTATCAAGAGAGGAGAAACAATCAGGAGTTGGCATATGATTTTGTTGATGATTGTAATTGATTTAGAGACATGTGAGAATCCTGTTCCCATCACATGATAGATCAGACATCTTAGGTTAGCAGAAGATTGTAATAATATTTGCCTGAGAAGCAAGCGCAAACATGTCTTGTTGTTTGGAATCTTCCCTTTCCTTTTTTCCTGATGTGCAAATGATTTGACACAAGTATTGTTTTTGGCTAGTAATGTGACATATACTGAATGATAATCAGATTTATTCAGCTTCTGACATCAGGAAAACTGTAGGCCCAATTACAATTATTTATTTATTTATTTACTTTCTTACTTACTTACTTACTTATTTACTTTCTTACTTACTTACTTGCTTGCTTACTTACTTATTTATCTACTTGCTTATTTATTTATTTATCTATCTACTTACTTATTTATTTATTTATCTATCTACTTACTTACTTATTTATTTATTTATTTATTTACGTACTTATTTATCTTGCGTACTTGCATATCTATTTATTTATTTGCTTACTTACTGATTATTTATTTATTTACTTACTTATTATATATTTACTTATTTATTTACGTACTGATTATTTATTTATTTATTTATTTACCTTCTAACTTATTTATTTACTTTTATTTATTTATTTACTTACTTATCTATCTATTTATTTACTTATTAAGTTATTTATTTAATTATTTACTTACTTACTTACTTACTTATTTATTTATTTTCTTGCTTATTTATTTATCTATTTATTTATTTACTTACTGATTATTTATTCATTTATTTAGGTACTTATCTATTTATTTTTTTACATACAGATTATTTATTTATTTATTTACTTATTATTTATTTATTTATTTACTTATTATTTATTTATTTACTTATTTACTTACTTACTTACTTACTTACTTACTTACTTACTTACTAACTTACTAATTTATTTATTAATTTATTTTTGACCAATCACTGCTCTGATATACTATATTGATTTGTTCGCATTCATCTCTGTGATATGTAGATTTAGCATGCATGTTGCTATAAATACTTGGGAATACAAATTGCCTTCTCTTCTGGAAAATCCAGCAAATTGGTGAACTAGCTGTTTTTTGGAACATAGTTTGGTTTAAGTTGGTCCAAGCTGGTTATGTTCCAGAAACCTGATAGATTTCAGACGCGAGTCTCTCTTTTGGCTTATAAGTTAGATCTAACATCCACTTTTTTCCGTGAATAATTAATTAAAAGGACCAACTCTGTGAACGTGATTTCATCGAGTACAACATGTTCCTGGATCAACATCTTTGTTGATCCTGGAACAACATTAATCAACCAATCAGATTTGAGGGACAAGTTTACATCAAGTTTAGGCTTACAATCAGGATGACGCGTTTCTTCACCTATCATTTTCCTCTGATTTTAGGGATAACTTATGGTTAGGGTTACGTTAGGGGTGGGTTAGGACTACATTTTCAGAGAGGAATGAAGGAATTAACAAAATATGTTAAAACCCAGGAATGTCATAGGTCTCGTTCACACAGAACAAGTTTTTATGTAATGTATTTGTATGATACAGCTGCAAATAAGTATTTGAACACCTCAGAAAATCAATGTTAATATTTGGTACAGTAGCCTTTGTTTGCAATTACAGAGGTCAAACGTTTCCTGTAGTTTTTCACCAGGTTTGCACACACTGCAGGAGGGATTCTTGCCCACTCCTCCACACAGATCTTCTCTTGATCAGTCAGGTTTCTGGCCTGTCGCTGAGAAACACGGAGTTTGAGCTCCCTCCAAAGATTCTCTATTGGGTTTAGGTCTGGAGACTGGCTAGGCCACGCCAGAACCTTGATATGCTTCTTACAGAGCCACTCCTTGGTTATCCTGGCTGTGTGCTTCGGGTCATTGTCATGTTGGAAGACCCAGCCTCGACCCATCTTCAATGCTCTAACTGAGGGAAGGAGGTTGTTCCCCAAAATCTTGCAATACATGGCCCCGGTCATCCTCTCCTTAATACAGTGCAGTCGCCCTGTCCCATGTGCAGAAAAACACCCCCAAAGCATGATGCTACCACCCCCATGCTTCACAGTAGGGATGGTGTTCTTGGTATGGTACTCATCATTCTTCTTCCTCCAAACACGTTTAGTGGAATTATGACCAAAAAGTTCTATTTTGGTCTCATCTGACCACATGACTTTCTCCCATGATCATCCAAATGGTCATTGGCAAACTTAAGACGGGCCTTGACATGTGCTGGTTTAAGCAGGGGAACCTTCCGTGCCATGCATGATTTCAAACCATGACGTCTTAGTGTATTACCAACAGTAACCTTGGAAACGGTGGTCCCAGCTCTTTTCAGGTCATTGACCAGCTCCTCCCGTGTAGTTCTGGGCTGATTTCTCACCTTTCTTAGGATTATTGAGACCCCACGAGGTGAGATATTGCATGGAGCCCCAGTCCGAGGGAGATTGACAGTCATGTTTAGCTTCTTCCATTTTCTAATGATTGCTCCAACAGTGGACCTTTTTTCACCAAGCTGCTTGGCAATTTCCCCGTAGCCCTTTCCAGCCTTGTGGAGGTGTACAATTTTGTCTATAGTGTCTTTGGACAGCTCTTTGGTCTTGGCCATGTTAGTAGTTGGATTCTTACTGATTGTATGGGGTGGACAGGTGTCTTTATGCAGCTAACGACCTCAAACAGGTGCATCTAATTTAGGATAATAAATGGAGTGGAGGAGGACATTTTAAAGGCAGACTAACAGGTCTTTGAGGGTCAGAATTCTAGCTGACAGACAGATGTTCAAATACTTATTTGCAGCTGTATCATACAAATGAATAGTTAAAAAATCATATATTGTGATTTCTGGATTTTGTTTTTTAGATTATGTCTCTCACAGTGGACATGCACCTACGATGACAATTTCAGACCCCTCCATGATTTCCAAGTGGGAGAACTTGCAAAATAGCAGGGTGTTCAAATACTTATTTTCCTCACTGTATATATCCTTTTTGAAGCTTGTAAGGCTCCGTCTCAATTAAAAAAAGTGCATTATTAACGATGTTTCCTTTTGGATTCTATGATAGAAAGAAATTTTAGCCATTGAAAGGACTCATTGATATTGTAAACCTCCTTTCAGGCAACTAAGAGAAGAATATTTCTGTCTTTTTCTTCAGGTCAGGCTTCTTCTATCACACACTAATCAGAACAAACAGGCCTTCAACCAGCTTTCTAATTTAATCTGTTTCGTTTACAGGAGCTGCTGCATTAGTGTGAAGTCAGCAGGTTGCAGAGAGAGAGAAAGAGAGAGTGAGAGAGACTAACAAAGAAATGTACTTGCTTTGTAACCTTGTCGGATCTGTCCTCGAGCCATGGTGATGGTAGTCTTGTGAGGGAGAGGCCTGACATGACGTGGTGCATCAAAAGTTCAATGAGCATGTGACAAAAGAGCAGAAAGTTACGAATTCCAAATTGCGTTTTTCTTGCAAATTGCATTAGAAGCAGGTTCTGTCACATGTTTTCCTTACGATTGAAAGAAATCGGACCACTGATGACCTCAAAGCTTATACGTAGACATGAACTGAAGGCCACGTATCTGATTACATGTTTTCTATAAAACATTAGCTACATAAGTTTCGTGATAACAATCTGCAGTTATTATGAACAAAGAGTAATAATATTTATCTGAACTTCCATAAAACCACAGGATTTGTGAACACCTGTATGCCATCATAGGGGGTCCTGAGGGCCAAAGCTGTCTGATTGTGAGGTGTGTCACAGTGAACACCTGGAATAGTGCAGCCATGAGTCAGATCATGGAAAGATAAAACCACAGCGCATGAAAGAGTCAAGTGTTTTTCCAAAAGCTTTTCACAGAGCAAGTGTTCACACCAGGCCTCTACTTGTACTCAGTAATTTTGTCTCATTCTTACGCATAAATAAATCACATAAATGCATACGCTCAAAGAAATGTATATATACATACAGTACCGGTCAAAAGTTTGGAAATGTTACAATTTTTTTATGTTTCTTATGCTCATCAAGCCTACATTTATTTGATCAAAAGTAACAGTAATATTGTGAAATATTATTACAATTTAAAAGAATGGTTTTCTATACTTTAAAATATAATATATTCCTGTGATCAAAGCTGAATTTTCAGCATCATTACTCCAGTCTTCAGTGTCACATGATCCTTCAGAAATCATTCTAATATGATTATTTATTATTTTCAATGTTGAAAACAGTTGTGCTGCTTCATTATAATTTTGTTTTTATAATATTTGATACTATTTTTAAGATTCTTTGATGAATAAGAAGTTCAAAAAGAACAGGATTTATTTAAAATATAAATATTTTGTGATAATATACACTACCGTTCAAAAGTTTGGGGTCAGTCATTTTTCTTTCTTAAAAAGAAAAAGATTCATACTTTTATTCGACAAGGATGTGATAAATTGATTAAAAAAAAAAGTGATAGTAAAGATTTATATTGTTAGATTACTATTTTGAATAAATGCTGTTCTTTTTAACTTTTTATTCACTTTTAGAATGATTTCTGAAGGATCATGTGACACTGAAGACTGGAGTAATGATGCTGAAAATTCAGCTTTGATCACAGAAATATATTATATTTTAAAGTATATTAAAATATAAAACAATTCTTTTAATTCAATAATACTATATTTTTCTTTATTTTTGATCAAATAAATGCAGCCTCTGTGAGCATAAGAGACTTCTTTCAAAAACATTAAACAGTAATGTTTCCAAACTTTTGACCGGTATTGTATACACTTATTTTACATTATATATTAAAAATATATCTTGGTAATCCCAATTGTTGCTGAGGGAAAGGGCCTTGGTGACATCAGCAGAAAATGCGGAGGCGGAGCAAGTTGTCAATTATTATCTTGATATAAGATTTTTTTACAATGCAATAATGGTAATCATTCGCTATAAGACCAGGAATGTTTGTTAGAAAGTTAAATAAGGTTAAAGGGATAGTTCACCCAAAAATCATCATTTACTCACCCTCAAGTTCTTCCAAACCAAATTTCATTCTTCTGCTGAACACAAAAAAAGATATGTTGAAGAATATTGGTAACAAAACAGTAGAAGAAAGAAATTCATACAGGTTTGGAACAACTCGAGGGTGAGTAAATAATGGCAGAATTTTCATTTTTGGCTTAACTATCCCTTTAAGATGATTCTTGCAGTGGAGTCAGGAGACGTTTATTTCCGATGGTCAGTTCAGAATTAGATTCAGTAGACGAATGTTTGAAAACCCGATTGGTTTGCGCTAGTCCTGCGACTTCCCACTGTGTACTGTGAGGTTGCTGAGTAATAATCCAGTAAAGGACTTTCACATGTGTGAGAGCCAGTCTGGCTTTGCCATAGTGGCCCCTTCAGAGACCCGGAGTCTTCAAAGAAATTGGCAGCAAAGTGAGATCAACATAGGGAGGAGGTGTAACATTTGGGATTTGTTTGGGAGCCGAACAGGTTCGCAAGGACAGGTTCATGTGGCCACACCACAATTTCACAGAGTTGACCTCCTGAGGACATTTAATTGAGATGCACAGCAAAAGTTGTCTTGTATAGTTCCCACATCTTTTGACCACCGAATTTCCATGACCTTTCAAGTTGGCCCTGATTAACTCTGAATATAAATAGCATCTCCACCAGCTTGACTTTTAAATTAATGACAGTAGTTCATACAACTTGCTTTTTCCGCCACAGTAAACTACAAACACATTTGCATCATGAAATACTTAAACTGCACTTTGATGAACTCCCACGATGCAAGTTAACTGTGGGAATGAGTCAAACCATATTCGAAACGCAGGAACGCTCAACAAACCAGCTCTTCTAACACGGTTTTCTAAACCAGCAACAGGTTCAAATGAATTGTAATGAAGCACTTTTCACAAGATTTCTGTAAGAAACGTTCCTGTTAATGGCCTTCTCATTTGCACAAACCCTATGTAAATGTACACATTAGGCTAATTGTTATTCAATGCAGCTGTTAAAGGCTTAAAGGGATAGTTCAGCCCGGAATGAAAATACTGTTGTTTTGGACTCAATTGACTTTCATTGCATGAAGAAGAACCATTCTTCAAAAAGAGCTTCTTTCCACACAGGTTTGCAATGAAACGATGACTGCTTTCGAACGGCAAAAAGATAGCGACCATCGTTAAAAGTGTACATTTTATTTTTTGTACAAAATCATACCATTCATTTACACTTTGCAATACAAAGTACAATCATATCAGTGTCATATACATTCAAATAAACAATTACATGGCAAAATCTCGGAAGTTCCTGATGAAAAAAGGCACATGGCAAAGTATTGCATGTCTTGAGTGCTGGTTGATTGCTGTCGCGTTATGACCACGCAACAGTTTAAATACTTTTAATTCAAGAAAACGTCATTTTGCACTTGTTCCCAGTTTAAAAACATTGCATTAATTATTCCTTTGGTCTCGAGCTCATTGGTGTGCCACCATCTACGGTTTGAAATGTCTGACCGATTACCTCTCAGAAAAGAAAAAAAGAAAAACACGCGACTGTCTTACCCATTTAACATTCAGTCGCAGACATAAACCTCTATAAATTATTGCTTATTAGAGAGGCATTTAAAAACCTCCCAAATAGTACATATCTGTAAACAAATGTACAGTACACAGCAACCCAACCTGGACAGGGCGAATACTGTTGAAATGGAAGGCACATGACGGCCACATGACATGTTGAATGAATGAATCTGCGCTTACACTGAAATGAAAAGGCTTCTTAGTCAGTGAGTTAAGACCACCAGGGATCAAGGCAAACAGTCTTTTCTTTTGTGCCTTTTCCTTTAAAGGGTGTCGAAGGTTCTCTGGGAACCGACCTCAAAGCGGAAAGGGTCCGTTTTATTAGTTAGCGTGTAGCGTCTAGGGTGGAATCTGACTCTGCACTGTTTATTCAGACCCTGGGGCGATGCATTTTTAAATCGTCAGAGCTTTTGGGATGCTTCGTATCCAGTTTATCACGAGTATACTGACAGGAAGAGCAGGTCCGAGATCAGCATTCACAATCGGAGGCACTTGGTGAATGCAGACCCTGTGTGTGTGCGCGTGTGTGATTCTCTCTCAGTGTGCAATGCAGCAGCCAGATTCCTCATGTTTGTGCAGCAGCGACATGCGAGAGAAGGTTTTGGAGCAGTTCTTGCACTGGTATTTCTTCACGTCCGAGTGAGTTTGCAGGTGAGCTCGGAGGTTCGACCGGTCCGCAAATGCACGACTGCAGTGGGGGCATGAAAAAGGCTTCTCACCTAATGAACAAAAAAAAAAAAAAGTCATGTCAGTCCACATTAAAGTACTAATTATATTGCAAATATCTAGACACTTTAGATGTGCACTTTTCCACATGCATATGCTTCTCACCTGTATGTGTCCTAATGTGTCCTTGCAGCAACCACGGTCTGGAGAAAGCTTTCCCACACATTTTGCAAACGCATGGCAGTGTGTGTGTCCTTATGTGCATCTTTAGGGCCCCTAGACTCACATATTCCTTCTCGCAGTACTTGCAGCTGAACGACTTCCTGGTCTGTGCGTCGCAGTGCAGCTGCTTGTGTTTCATGAGTCCGGAATATGTGCTGTAGGACTTGTTACACAAACTGCACTGAAACTTCTCAGCGTCTGACAGTTTGGTCGACTGTATCCGCTCGTCTTCATCGCTCCTGGGGCTCTCCGAACCGCTGTGGTCTTTATTAGAGGACGAGTCGGAGAGGGACGAGGGGTATCCGGAGATGGGGGACAGGTCGCTGGGCAGGGGTGACAGGGGCAGGTTGCTGGTAGTCCACACTGTTATGGGATTGTACGCCACCGGGCTTAACACTTCAGGCTGAGGTATAACAGGCACCGGGAGGGTTTTTAAGACATATGGGGAAATAAACACTGCAATAAAAGGGGGAAATGCAAATCACGTTAGTTCACTCGACCAGATATTCCTAAATCAGCATTTTCAGTTTCATTGAGAAAATACATGGAATATTTAAACGCATAAAAAGTTCATCACTGCAGTATGCATGTAAAATGGTAACCAGCTCCAGGACCAAAGATATACACTTTCCCTTTAACATTAATATACATTTAAAGGTAAACTCTAATGTTATGCACCAACTACTCATTCAAGTAGCTTTGCATGGAGTTACAGTAAGAAATAATAATTTTACAACATTGATATCTGGCTTGACAAAAACAAGCCTAAAGGGTGTGTACTGGATTTCTAAATGAGAGATTTTGGATGCAATTCTAAAAGATCACGATGTGATAAAATTTTAGCAATTTTTCCATGTTGATATGTATACGTATTTAGTCCATGTACAAACACAGATATCAAGAAAAAAAGGCAATGGATCAATTCAATAAACAATTTGTTGTTAGTGTATTGCAACGCAAAGTGGCACACATTTAACGAAGTTAGAAAAACTTTTCACTGTTAGAGGAGTTAGAATCGCCAAAGCACAAAGCGTATTTATACCTGTTGGACTCTCCAGTTCACTGTAATTCGGTTTCTTGGCTGCATTGAAATGCTTCTTTACTAGGAATGAGCGCGGCATCCTGAAATACGTATAAAGTTGGCTGGCGGATATAATGATCCTTTCTTCTCTTTTGCAAAGTCAAATCACTGTAATCCTTATTGCTCGGTCCAGCAGGGCTTCATCTTCCAGCGCAGAGCTGCTCTAACACTCCAGCACCTCAGTGCAAAAAAACAAGTAAATACTTCCAATCAGGTGCAAAGGGAGGGGTCGAGCGTTCGACATGTGCATATTCATGACCACCGGCCCAATCAAAATAGAGGCGTGACTTTAGGGGGCGTGGTCAAAGAATGGAAGACAGGTGTTCACGCTAGGGTTGCGTATAGAGGTGAAATAATGTTCAGACTTGTCACAGATGGTCAAAGCGCTCAGATTTTTGAAATGCCAGTATTCCTAAATGTTTGAGTCAGGAAAGGCCTTTAAAATAATGGGAATGGAGATCTTGACAACTCTTGGTCCCAACTCTTGAACAATTCATTTGAAAGTGTTCCTTGAAGGAAGTTTCTAGACGTTCCTTGAAAGAGTTAATTTTGTCACCACCCACTAGTAATCTTTAAATACTTGTTATGCCGGTTGTCAAATAAAACAATTCAAAAATATATGTTCAAAAATGGTGCTTACATTTAGTCACGGATTTGCAATACAATTCAACAAACGCGTGTTGTTTACACGCAGTTCACTAGCGCCCCCTTGTGTTCTTGTGTAATTACATTTGCTCAATGTATATACAATAACAGGGATGGAGAAGTAAATTAAGACTAAAACAGAACATGTTAAAGACATACATACAAAATATCATCAAGTCTTTCTAGAAAAGTTAATTTATTATGTATTTAAAAAGTAACCAAAAATGATAAGGAGGCCCTTAAAATCAATAAACCATTTGATAAGTATTTTTATACGCTGAACGTATAGTCTGTATAGTCATTGTGTTGTAAAGTCCCTTCATTTTTATACTGATAGAACCATTCACACCTCTGAATCATTTACATTTAGTACATTCTAGAAACGATTCATAAATGGAAAGTTGATTTGAGAATGCCGTTCCATTGAAAACATGGACAAAGAGTGTTTTCAGAGTTAATTAAGAGCTGATAGGTCATGAGACACACTTTAGTCAAGCAACTTAGACCAACAGGATTGAAAACTGTATATGATATTTGGATTATTTTTTTGTTCAAGAAGCATCGATAAGAAAAGTGAATAGGTAATATCAATAAGCATCAAACGGAGATAACCACCATCACTGTGAATATAAAGGAAGCTCCTCTCAATAGGGCCTCTTGTCTTGAGTAATTAAAACAGGCACACGCTAAGCAGATTTTCTACCTCTTCTGGGGGGGATTTTAATTGTAAGTCAGATTTCTTATCTGCCAAAACTAATTACAGAAATGGAGGTGGTGTCCTTTGTTCATAGCGTCGTAAAAGCAAGGGCATTCATTTTTCTGTTCTCAATGACATGAATAAATGTCTGTATTTCTCGGTGTCATAACGCAAGTGCAAAAAAGTGCATTTAAATAATGCATTGCAATATATAAAATATATATTTGAATGCATTGCATTAGTTTTGCTCCACTTGTTTGAATTATTTTTAATTAGCTGCTATTATTTATGTCAATTAACTGTTTGTAGGCCTATGCATTGTTGACTCCAATTTCATGAGGCTGGATGAATGTATGGACGAACAGATCATACAGCCATTCTAGATAAGGTGCAATGGGAATAGATATCCAGCAGCATGTTTGATGACTCAATATATGTTTTATATTCATGTTAATCTGCTGTGGAGACTTGATGTTTTTATCTAAAGTGACTTACAGTACTTATTGCAGAGCAACCTCCCTGGAGCATCCTGAGGTTAAGTGCCTTGCTCAAAGAGCTCAAAGATCGCTCATAGATAACCCATTGTTGGAGTCAAAATTGTAACCTTTTTTGTTATCAGCTTAGATCTTTAACCACTATATCACGTGTAGCTACTAAAAATCAACAGGGACTCCAGTGGAAAGAAATAAAGGGTGTCTGTATGTGGCAAAATTATCATTTGCATGACAAAAATGCAGCTAAATAGGAACCAGAGCATAGAGAACATGCTGACTGCATGCATTATCGACTAGGCTGTACTATACTTCGAAAAATAGTATGCAACAGCTCTTCTTTCCTATCATAACGAGTCTTTTCTGTAGTCTAACTAGCAACACTCAAGCACGTGCCCGTGAACTCATTGCTAAAACTGGTAAATTGTAATGTTGTGTAGAAACATCGTTGCTTATGTAAAGCTTTGTGGGGAATGTTCTCGCACAGCCCGTGGGTTCCTCTGCCTTCTTCACCACATAATACCGCATTGAGAATCACGCACATGACGGCGCCTTAAAGTGGCACCCTCTCGTGCTTATGTCGTCTTCCCCTCAGCTTTGACTTTCCTTTATAAATGTCCTAGTATTATTTTCACACTAAAGCGGACAGATGTTTACGGTAGGGAAACAATGACGGAATGAAGCGGTGGAAGAGGGAGACGGGGAAAAGGCGCTTGTGATTAGCATAGGCACGTTCGGTTAACGAATCGACTCGTTCGGACGGTTCTCTTCAAATGAATCGGTTCAGAACACAAAATCACAAATTCGATTGAGTCATGGCTTACAAATGTTTGCGGATCTCCCTACATGGGATTTTATGTTACTTTTCGTTTAGGTTTTTAGGTTATATCGTAATGTTTATGGTTGCAACATTCAAAACATAGCTCTATAGATTGTGAGTGTGAGACTAGTTTATAGCTTATAGCTTGCATACTGCACAGTAGGCTATATGTAGCCTACACTATATACATTCTAAACAGTATGCATGTTAGGCCTATATTGTGAAGCAATAGTAAGAAGATTGGTAGTAAGCTATTCCAAACATAGCCTATATGTTTAGGAAAATGTAGCTACCATACTACTATTTCTGCATTACCATGTTTTGCACAGATTGGCATGGTATACTCAAATGGCTTTGGCAGTGCATGTGTCCCAGTGCACTCATCGATTTTTAGGGTGTCAATGAACTTTAGCCTAAGTGATAGCAGTGGTTTTTACCATCTCTAATTGTTTGATCAGACTGCCTAAAGTTTTACACAATTTTGAATTAAACGGGCAGAACCGTATTTGAAAATAGGATGTCACACACTCAATTAGGCGAATCATGCAAAATAATGAGGTCATATTTCTAGCATACTATACCATTTGAAATGTTTATTATTGCAGACTGCATACTATTAAAATGAATACTGCATAATTTCATGTGTACGTGCTTCCGTGTCAAAGTCTCTGTGAAGATGCGGCTTCTGTTCATGTGTGCGTGTGCCAAGACATTTTGTGATTTTGGCCATATTGCCCAATGCCCATCTCAAGTCATTAATTTCCTGTGCAACTTGCCAAGGTTTGTGTTTCTTTTGGTCACACCCATCTCGCTTGCCCCCAGGTGGTTGATCCCAGTATAGCTCATAAACCCCGCCCCCCTCCATGTATTCTAATGGGACAGACTAAACAATCAAATTACACTTAAAATATTTTTTTTCCAAAGATGTTTTCTATCATTTTAGGTAGTTTTTATCATGCTGATGTAAGTTCAAGTGTTCGTTTTTTAAAATAAGGTTGGTTTTAGTAAGTTATTTGATGCTGTAAAAACGGGGGTGTGACGTCATGATTGACAGCTTCTGTTAGGCACTAACAGACTTTTTTTCAGGAGGAGATTGGAGCCTTAGCTTTAATTTTTACGTTTCCATAACTGTTTATTTCACACCGACCTAATGAGTTGTTTGCAGTAAACTGTACTAACAGATACTGTACTAACAGGTGTCGTGGCTCTACTTCCTGCTCATACTGCACAGACTCAGGTCCAAGCGGCAACCTCCCCTAGGGCTGCGTCCGAAATCGCGTACTATGTGAGTAGGTACTACATTTGAATTTGAACGAACTTCGCGACCGTTAAAAAAGTAAGTTCTATATAGTATGAATGAATGTAGTATGAATGTATTCCGGACATTCTACATCCTCCATGTTGTCATGATCATGTGACCTACCAGCGTCAGTTGCGTCCCTTCATCTCCATTAATAAATCGTCTCCCGTGGCCTCATGGGATAGTAAAGTGTCCATCGTATTTGCGCACTTCAGAATCTCGCCGGAAGTAATAGGTAATCCGGATACTTTTCGCCTACTGTTTTTCGATTACTATGAATTCGGACGTACTATGTTGGCGTACTGTTTTTCGCATACTATATAATAGAGAAGTATTCGATTTCGGACGCAGCTCCAGAACTGCAATTCATCGACTGGCCGCTAGGGACAGGCCTCCAGAAGGGATCAGAATCTCATTGAGCCCCATGTTAAAATGCCCAACTTTACAGCAGAAAAAAAACATGTTTAAAGCCTGGTATAAATTGTGGTTTTGGTCTATACGGCTAATTTTGCCCTTCATGACAACTGTGAGGGGGGTGAATTTTTTTATAACTCCTTTGTTTACATTATATAAAGCCTTAAAGTTATGCATAATTAAGGGCGTGGCCACTTTAAGTGACAGGTGGGTTGTCCTTTGTCTGCTGTCTGTTAGTCATCACGTCACCTCAGCTCCGCCCACGTCGCGCCTCTTTGCCCATGTTCTGTTATCCGGGAGTGACGCACGGCCAGCTCGACTCTACGCTTCAAAACTGCTCTTCAGAATCCTATGGGTGACGTCACCCAGATTTTTACAATCTATGCTCAGGTCCCAAGGTTACTACTGCGCAGACGCAGGTCCCACATCAGTGCAAGATGTCAGCACCATATTTGGACATTGCCGGCTTTTCTACAATGGAAGATAGTGAAGGGGCGTCGTCCATCTTTTTTTTTTTACAGTCTATGGTCCCACCACAAGGAGTCACTGTGACCTCAAAGCTTTAGCACTGCCACCCTCACAGACGAAGAAATGTAAAAGTAAATAAATGTGACAATATATTTAAAGTCCCAGTGAACCGGAAGTTGCAACCGACTTTATTTCAGTGATTTGACGTATTTCCGAGAGAAACGGAATACTAAATGAGCAGAACAGAGGGCGTGGTTTGTTTCCCCCCCGTGTGACCTGATTGGATATAGAAACGTAGGCGTTTCATTCAGAAATGGAGGCAGATCTGAACGCAAGTTCAATGGGCGTGTTTAATGATGGCATGTCGAAGCCCAAGCCGTCAAACAGACGTCATCAAAAATGGCCTACCAATGTAGAGGGGAGGAGCATTTTCAGATTTTGATTAAAGATCACGAAGCCAAATAATTTTTTGATGCGGATTGACTTGCACGGATGGATTGTTCACCACAAAACTAGCAATTTGCGCTTACAAAGTAAATATGGTAAATTTTGATTTCATGAGGACTTTAAACATAAATACATGTAAACATAAATTCATCAATAAATGTGGAAATAAATAAAAGTGGAAATGTATAATGTATAAAAAAAATAAATGAATTAAATAAATAAATGTGGAAAAATATTTCTTTTACATTTCTTTGTATATTTATTTATGCATTTATTTATTATTTTGTCAGCTTGGGGATTCCATAGCAGTGTACAGTATATACTACGCAGTATGCAGTACACTAGCGTTCCATTTCGACCACAGAAAGTTCTCCCAAAGGCGAGTGTAATTTAGCTTACGAACGCTTTCGAATCGGCTCGATCGAATCATTCAAAAGAGCCAGTTCACAGAACGGTTCTTTCGCGAATCGGACATCGCTACTTGTGGTTTTCAGCCGGTCATTATTATTGCTCAGGATGCCTAGCGACAGCAGGAGATATGTAGATGGAAAGCTGCATGGCTCAGATTGCGGAGGATGCTGGAGAACAAGACGGCAGATGTGTCTCGACTGTTGTGGGAATGTAAACTAAGAGCAAGTTTAAAGGACTCGCTTTGGAGGATTTTGCCAAGCGGTTGCGGATGGAGGCTGTGCATTAGTGGTCGTTATGATCTGGAGGCTGATCACTCGTTTCCCCATAGACATTGATGACAAATGCAAGAGAGATGGAAGAATATTGAACTTGAAGGAGTGGAACCAATTGCAAATTACCACCTGTTAGTTGAATATCAGGTAAGGTTTTTAACTAGCAGTGCTTTCTTAGTAGCTGTGTGTTTCCATCTAATGCATTACAATAGATGCACAAATGTATATCATATTTGATAAGCTTTTGAAAGACCTTCACAGTGTCTCTAACCAAATTAGTCACCCTTCAAATAAATCAAATTATGGAGAGGACAACTGGAGAGTGAAACCTCTTTCAGAATCTCACTGACCATCCATAGAATTGATCTAAAAAATAAAAAAAGAGGCTTTGTTGCCTAAAGTTGAGAGCATAAGCCTCTGATGCAGCATTAGAGATGCTGGAGCACAGAACTGCCTCCTTATGCACATTTTGCTGTGTCAGATCTTCCATTCACATCAGGTGCAATAAACCACATACCTCCTTGTTCTCATCCCTATGCTAAACATTGTCTATCAAATTGTTTTTTGGCTGGCAGCCCTTCAAAGAGGAGTCTTTAGGGACGCCCATCATTTTTAATTAAGGGTTTCATACCCTCAAGCACCCAATTTGTCCTCAGTTTAATTGTGATTGAATAATTCATTTAGATAAACATGTACATATGATGTAGCTTGTTAATATTTGGCATGCAAACCCATCTCCCAAGGAGACTTTTTTGTAAAGCTGCTTTGAAACAATATGCCTAAAGCGCTGAAGGCATAAAACTGTATTGAGCACCACAAGTGTCCCAAGTGTCAGACGGTCAGCTGTCTTCTTTTTCGTTGTAACCCATCTGTGATTGTGTGGCATGTGGGAATTCATATTCATTATATCAATAGCCCATTTCTCTCACTCCACTAAGCAAGCAACTAGAAAGAAGGAAGAGCCTTCTGCATTCTTTAACATGAACAGGCCAGCATTATCATAATGTTTTGCAAGCGTGATCTGTGACAGATTGCTCATTACGCACATACACCCTATAGTGCCTCATTAACACAAAACTGTTTAAATATAGTGATAATGGTTCACTGTGCCGAGGGAGGAGTGAATGTGTTATGTGCGTTGTTGACTCAACCTGAATGTGACCTGCAGACAGCTGCTGAATGTCTTGTGGCTTTCCCTTACCTAAAAAAAGACATCTTTCTTGTGTTTTACGGTAAGCTATAGTGCTATAAAACAGCAAGTGAGCAAAATTCTAAGTTTGTGATCAACCCACTCAAATACAGTGAGGAAAATAAGTATTTGAACACCCTGCTATTTTGCAAGTTCTCCCACTTGGAAATCATGGAGGGGTCTGAAATTGTCATCGTAGGTGCATGTCCACTGTGTGAGACATAATCTAAAAAAAAAACAAATCCAGAAATCACAATATATGATTTTTTAACTATTTATTTGTATGATACAGCTGCAAATAAGTATTTGAACACCTGTCTATCAGCTAGAATTCTGACCCTCAAAGACCTGTTAGTCTGCCTTTAAAATGTCCACCTCCACTCCATTTATTATCCTAAATTAGATGCACCTGTTTGAGGTCGTTAGCTGCATAAAGACACCTGTCCACCCCATACAATCAGTAAGAATCCAACTACTAACAAGGCCAAGACCAAAGAACTGTCCAAAGACAATAGAGACAAAATTGAACACCTCCACAAGGCTGGAAAGGGCTACGGGGAAATTGCCAAGCAGATTGGTGAAAAAAGGTCCACTGTTGGAGCAAGTGGACTGTCAATGCTAAACAGCTAAACATGACTGTCAATCTCCCTCGGACTGGGGCTCCATGCAAGATCTCACCTCGTGGGGTCTCAATGATCCTAAGAAAGGTGAGAAATCAGCCCAGAACTACACGGGAGGAGCTGGTCAATGACCTGAAAAGAGCTGGGACCACCGTTTCCAAGGTTACTGGTAATACACTAAGACGTCATGGTTTGAAATCATGCATGGCACGGAAGGTTCCCCTGCTTAAACCAGCACATGTCAAGGCCCGTCTTAAGTTTGCCAATGACCATTTGGATGATCCAGAGGAGTCATGGGAGAAAGTCATGTGGTCAGATGAGACCAAAATAGAACTTTTTGGTCATAATTCCTCTAAACGTGTTTGGAGGAAGAAGAATGATGAGTACCATCCCAAGAACACCATCCCTACTGTGAAGCATGGGGGTGGTAGCATCATGCTTTGGGGGTGTTTTTCTGCACATGGGACAGGGCGACTGCACTGTATTAAGGAGAGGATGACCGGGGCCATGTATTGTGAGATTCTGGGGAACAACCTCCTTCCCTCAGTTAGAGCATTGAAGATGGGTCGAGGCTGGGTCTTCCAACATGATAATGACCCGAAGCACACAGCCAGGATAACCAAGGAGTGGCTCTGTAAGAAGCATATCAAGGTTCTGGCGTGGCCTAGCCAGTCTCCAGACCTAAACCCTTGAGAATCTTTGGATGGAGCTCAACTCCGTGTTTCTCAGCGACAGGCCAGAAACCTGACTGATCTAGAGAAGATCTGTGTGGAGGAGTGGGCCAAAATCCCTCCTGCAGTGTGTGCAAACCTGGTGAAAAACTACAGGAAACGTTTGACCTCTGTAATTGCAAACAAAGGCTACTGTTCCAAATATTAACATTTATTTTCTCAGGTGTTCAAATACTTATTTGCAGCTGTATCATACAAATAAATAGTTAAAAAAATCATACATTGTGATTTTCTTTTTTTTTTAGATTATGTCTCTCACAGTGGACATGCACCTACGATGACAATTTCAGGCCCCTCCATGATTTCTAAGTGGGAGAACTTGCAAAATAGCAGGGTGTTCAAATACTTATTTTCCTCACTGACAGATATATCAAAATATATGCAGACAGATCATTTGTGAGCTGAGAATTTGTCTTGTCAAGAGAGTAAGAAACAAAAATAGATGTTCTTTTGCTCAGAATAAGATATAGTTTATGCCTTTATGAACATTCATACGCTCTAAATATAAAGGTTCTTAAAGGGATAGTTCACCCAACAATTAAAATTCTGTGATCATTTACTGACCCTCATGTTGTTCCAACCCTGTAAGACATTCGTTCATCTTTGAATCACGAATGAAGATCTTTTTTGACGAAACTGGAGAGCTTTCTGTCCCTCCGTTAATTATGCAACTACCATTTTGACACTTCATGAAGAGAAAAGTTCATGAAGAGATCATAAAACTAATCCATATGAACTGAGTGGTTAAGTCCAAATTTTCTGAAGAGGCTCAATCGTTTTATATGATGAACAGATTTAATTTAGGCTTTTACTCGCATATAAACATTAATCAGCCAACATAATTCTGGAAGTTCAAACGTGCTGCATAGCACGAGAATGAACCTCATTGGTTCTTGCTGAAGCTCAAACGTGCTGCGTAACACGAGAATGAACCTCATTGGTTCTCGCTGAAGCTCAAACGTGCTGCGTAACACGAGAATGAACCTCATTGGTTCTCGCTGAAGCTCAAACGTGCTGCGTAACACGAGAATGAACCTCATTGGTTCTCGCTGAAGCTCAAACGTGCAGCGTAACACGAGAATGAACCTCATTGTTTCTCGCTGAAGCTCAAACGCGCAGCGTAACACGAGAATGAACCTCATTGGTTCTTGAGGAAGCTCAAACGTGCTGCATAACACGAGAATGAACCTCATTGGTTCTCGCTGAAGCTCAAACGTGCAGTGTAACACGAGAATGAACCTCATTGGTTCTTGAGGAAGCTCAAACGTGCAGCGTAACACGAGAATTAACCTCATTGGTTCTCGCTGAAGCTCAAATGTGCTGCGTAACACGAGAATTAACCTCATTGGTTCTTGAGGAAGCTCAAACGTACTGTGTAACATGAGAATGAACCTCATTGGTTCTTGAGGAAGCTCAAACGTACTGTGTAACATGAGAATGAACCTCATTGGTTCTTGCTGAAGCTCAAACGTGCAGCGTAACACGAGAATGAACCTCATTGGTTCTTGCTGAAGCTCAAACGTGCAGCGTAACACGAGAATGAACCTCATTGGGTCTTGCTGAAGCTCAAATGTGCTGCGTAACACGAGAATGAACCTCATTGGTTCTTGAGGAAGCTCAAACGTACTGTGTAACACGAGAATGAACCTCATTGGTTCTTGCTGAAGCTTAAACGTGCTGCGTAACACAAGAATGAACCTCATTGGTTCTTGCTGAAGCTCAAACGTTCTGCGTAACACGAGAATGAACCTCATTGGTTTTTGAGGAAGCTCAAACATACTGTGTAACATGAGAATGAACCTCATTGGTTCTTGAGGAAGCTCAAACGTACTGTGTAACACAAAAATGAACCTCATTGGTTCTTGAGGAAGCTCAAACGTACTGTGTAACACGAGAATGAATCTCATTGGTTCTTGCTGAAGCTCAAACGTGCTGCGTAACACAAGAATGAATTTCATTGGTTCTTGCTGAAGCTCAAACGTTCTGCGTAACACAAGAATGAACCTCATTGGTTCTCGCTGAAGCTCAAACGTTCTGCGTAACACGGGAATGAACCTCATTGGTTCTTGAGGAAGCTCAAACGTGCTGCGTAACACGAGAATGAACCTCATTGGTTCTTGCTGAAGCTCAAACGTGTAGCGTAACAGGAGAATGAACCTCATTGGTTCTTGCTGAAGATCAAACATGATGCGTAACACGAGAATGAACCTCATTGGTTCTTGCTGAAGCTCAAACGTTCTGCGTAACACGAGAATGAACCTCATTGGTTCTCGCTGAAGCTCAAACGTGCAGCGTAACACGAGAATGAACCTCATTGGTTCTCGCTGAAGCTCAAACGTTCTGCGTAACACGAGAATTAACCTCATTGGTTCTTGCTGAAGATCAAACATGATGCGTAACACGAGAATGAACCTCATTGGTTCTTGCTGAAGCTCAAACGTTCTGCGTAACACGAGAATGAACCTCATTGGTTCTTGCTGAAGCTCAAACGTTCTGCGTAACACGAGAATTAACCTCATTGGTTCTTGGTGAAGCTCAAATGTTCTGCGTAACACGAGAATGATCCTCATTGGTTCTTGCTGAAGCTCAAACGTGCTGCGTAACACGAGAATGAACCTCATTGGTTCTTGCTGAAGCTCAAACGTGCAGCGTAACACGAGAATGAACCTCATTGGTTCTTGCTGAAGCTCAAACGTGCAGCGTAACACGAGAATGAACCTCATTGGTTCTCGCTGAAGCTCAAACGTGCAGCGTAACACGAGAATGAACCTCATTGGTTCTTGCTGAAGCTCAAACGTGCAGCGTAACACGAGAATGAACCTCATTGGTTCTTGAGGAAGCTCAAACGTTCTGCGTAACACGAGAATTAACCTCATTGGTTCTTGCTGAAGATCAAACGTGCAGCGTAACACGAGAATGAACCTCATTGGTTCTTGAGGAAGCTCAAACGTTCTGCGTAACACGAGAATGAACCTCATTGGTTCTTGCTGAAGCTCAAACGTGCAGCGTAACACGAGAATGAACCTCATTGGTTCTCGCTGAAGCTCAAACGTGCTGCGTAACACGAGAATGAACCTCATTGGTTCTTGCTGAAGCTCAAACGTGCAGCGTAACACGAGAATGAACCTCATTGGTTCTCGCTGAAGCTCAAACGTGCAGCGTAACACGAGAATTAACCTCATTGGTTCTCGCTGAAGCTCAAACGTTCTGCGTAACACGAGAATTAACCTCATTGGTTCTTGCTGAAGATCAAACATATGATGCGTAACACGAGAATGAACCTCATTGGTTCTTGCTGAAGCTCAAACGTTCTGCGTAACACGAGAATGAACCTCATTGGTTCTTGCTGAAGCTCAAACGTTCTGCGTAACACGAGAATGAACCTCATTGGTTCTTGCTGAAGCTCAAACGTTCTGCGTAACACAAGAATGAACCTCATTGGTTCTTGCTGAAGCTTAAACGTGCAGCGTAACACGAGAATGAACCTCATTGGTTCTTGAGGAAGCTCAAACGTACTGTGTAACACGAGAATGAACCTCATTGGTTCTTGCTGAAGCTCAAACGTTCTGCGTAACACGAGAATGAACCTCATTGGTTCTCGCTGAAGCTCAAACGTTCTGCGTAACACGAGAATGAACCTCATTGGTTCTCGCTGAAGCTCAAACGTGCAGCGTAACACGAGAATGAACCTCATTGGTTCTCGCTGAAGCTCAAACGTTCTGCGTAACACGAGAATTAACCTCATTGGTTCTTGCTGAAGCTCAAACGTTCTGCGTAACACGAGAATGAACCTCATTGGTTCTTGCTGAAGCTCAAACGTTCTGCGTAACACGAGAATTAACCTCATTGGTTCTTGCTGAAGCTCAAACGTTCTGCGTAACACGAGAATGAACCTCATTGGTTCTTGCTGAAGCTCAAACGTGCTGCGTAACACGAGAATGAACCTCATTGGTTCTTGCTGAAGCTCAAACGTGCAGCGTAACACGAGAATGAACCTCATTGGTTCTCGCTGAAGCTCAAACGTGCAGCGTAACACGAGAATTAACCTCATTGGTTCTCGCTGAAGCTCAAACGTTCTGCGTAACACGAGAATTAACCTCATTGGTTCTTGCTGAAGATCAAACATATGATGCGTAACACGAGAATGAACCTCATTGGTTCTTGCTGAAGCTCAAACGTTCTGCGTAACACGAGAATGAACCTCATTGGTTCTTGCTGAAGCTCAAACGTTCTGCGTAACACAAGAATGAACCTCATTGGTTCTTGCTGAAGCTTAAACGTGCAGCGTAACACGAGAATGAACCTCATTGGTTCTTGAGGAAGCTCAAACGTACTGTGTAACACGAGAATGAACCTCATTGGTTCTTGAGGAAGCTCAAATGTACTGTGTAACACGAGAATGAACCTCATTGGTTCTTGCTGAAGTTCAAACGTGCTGCGTAACACAAGAATGAATTTCTTTGGTTCTTGCTGAAGCTCAAACGTGCAGCGTAACACAAGAATGAGCCTCATTGGTTCTCGCTGAAGCAAAAACGTGCTGCGAAAACACAAGAATGAACCTCATTGGTTCTTGCTGAAGCTCAAACGTGCAGCGTAACACGAGAATGAACCTCATTGGTTCTTGCTGAAGTTCAAACGTGCTGCGTAACACGAGAATGAACCTCATTGGTTCTTGCTGAAGCTCAAACGTGCTGCGTAACACAAGAATGAACCTCATTGGTTCTCGCACATCAAGCAAACAAGCTTGAGCTTCCATTTATCATAACTGATGTTTGAGTGGATGAATGTATATGTGAATAAAAGCCTAAATTTAACCTGTTCATCATATAACGCAATCGATTTGTTCATATGAATTAGTTCTACGATCTCTTTTTGAACTTTTTGAAGCGTCAAAGTGGAAGTTGTGTAGCTATCAGTGAAGAGACAGAAAGCTCCAAAATTTTATCAAAAGATCTTCATTTGTGTTCCGAAGATGAACGAAAGTCTTGAGGGTGAGTAAATGATGACAGAATTTACATTTTTGGGTGAACTATCCCCTTAATAAATTCAAACGAATGTCTTAATGATCCCATGATGGAACACCTGAAAGGTTCTTTGTATGAAGAGATTGATAGAACCCTTTCTTTATAGAACCTTAGAAAGATAGAATTCTTTAGATCTTCACACTGAGAAAAATATTTTCTTTCCAGAACTGTTGGCTAAAAGGTTCTTTTGGAAACCCAAAATGGTTCTTCGAAAACACCCTTGGGAACTTTTATTTTTAGTGTAGACATGATTTCTGAGATGATCAAGATTATATTCTAGCTTGAGACACGCTATAAATATTCATATACCTTTTAATGAATATTTAATGTTTGATATATCTGCTACATCATGTCAGATTTGCATGTTTTGTTTGACTCTATTTGTATCAGATTGAAACACTGTCATGCTCTCTTCTTCGTGGATGTAGCTGCTTCAGACCCTCCAGTGCTTTCCTAAAAGAGAACCACGCAAGAGCCCCTTGTCACTGTAAGTGGCAGGAAGGCACCAGGCAAATCTTTGCTCATGCCTGCAGTGCACGGTTTATCGTTTTGTCTCACTTGCAATCGCAGCGGTGGCAGCATTCAAGGTTACCCAGCGTACCCTGAATAGTAACAGACAAGTGCTCTTTTGATCCATTAGGCAGCGGAAGCATCCAGCAGACATTTCTTGTAAAATGTGATGGGACAGATGGCGAGGCTTTTGTAACAGCAGTGATTTCTGTGGAGCAAGCTTAAAAGAACGCAGAAACAATGAAAAGGATGGGGTGCTGCGTATAAGAGCGATATGATGATAATGGTGTGCTTTGATGCTGGTGCTCTCCGGGCTAAATTAGAAATACTTTAATGCAACATTGCCATTAGAAATGTAATTAAATAGAATATAACAACTCGTTTATCAATCAAAAATGTCTTGCATGAACATTATTCTGAATAAACAATGTCAAAACGAATGAACAGCTATTCCAAACATAAATTGAGTACTGAATAAACAGAAATACTGAGACCTGAACACCTCTAGAACCACCTCCCCTCATCCATGTTCCAATATCTAGTGGAAAGCCTTCTCTGAAGAGTGTAATAACAGCAAAGAGAGGGCCAGCTCACTATATTAATGATTTTGAGCTTAATGTTTAATAAGCACATATGGGTGTGGGCCATGTGGTGTAAGGAAGAGTGGGGTAAAACATGTCTGTGGGTAAGCTGCGTCACCCCATTAATCAGACAAACTACATATTTTTTCTTATACGCAACTGATTGAGTGATGCACGTATGAAAAGTGTTCTTATTTTTGCATGTCAGTACATTTTTTGCATTGCAGGTGAAATGCGTTTTATTTCACAGCAAATTCTAAAATATGTATGATACACTTTGATGATTCTGCACGTACATTTTTTTTGGGGCTAAAGGTTAGCCATGAATTATTAAATAAATACTTTATGTAAAGTGGTAGCTGTGGGTAAGTTGTGTTGGTAGCTTAACTAATAGGGATCAAATATTAATATCAAATACTAATGCAAAATCGACAATCGTTTCGCTACAAAAATATATTCAGAATGTTACAAAATAATAATTAGTGCTGTTAAGTCGATGTCTAACATAAATGTTTTTGTTTATATAACGTGTTTATTATATATACAACACATCATATACACACATATATATGTATAAATGTGTGTATGTACAGTATACATTTTTAAACTTTTTACCATGCCGTCCAATCACAGTGGAGGAGGGGCGGGACAAAAACTATAGCGACCATTCATCCCACTTGTACACCGACTGAACAACAATAATGGAGTGCTTTTGACAGCATTTTTTTAATATTCAGTAATATTCTTCAAAATGAGATACTAGTAACACATTACTGCTATGGATATTCTGTATCATAGCAACCAAAGTATCTCAGATGGAAAAACGCTGCCCTTGCAAAGCGTTTTCAGAAGAGCACCAGGCGTTTTTTAGCTGGCTAAAAATGCTTTGGTGGACACACGATAATTGAATATTTATTGCTAGGCATACGGCTAATTAGTCTCTTTAGCATTTAAAAACTGGAGCCAAACCTGAGAAAGAAGTCCAGAAGATTCCACAGCGTTCCTGCCCACGTCATTTGCAGTTGTAACTCATGAGCTGGGATTATGCTAATTATGAATGAGTGTGCACGCACGCCCTATTTACGAATGTTTGGAATTCATTAATATACACACGTTTAACTACCGAATCCGTGGTATACGAAGCGTTTGTGAATGTGGAGGAGAGTTTTCATAAAGGTCCATTTATCGCGCAAATTACTCAGAATTTGCTCATATATTTATGAATGTTTCATGAATGAGGCCCATTGCACGTATGTTCATTTAACCACAGATTCGTTTGTAAACAAGGGACTGGATTTGCAGACAGGATGAGATTACATGAATGAATGAAGAAACATATTAATGTGAGTAAAAAATGTTTTTATATGTGAAAGTATTGCATTGTTACAGATCAAATGCAATGTTACATTGTGTACATGTCTAACTAAACATAACTTACCACTCTGTCACACGGCTCGCAAAGCCCAACGTCTTGGGGCTATGTGTTTTCCAGACGGGCTACCAATACGCATCATCTTAAATAGTGAAATAACATTCCTTTCTTGAGGCGCGTTGTTCACTCTCTTGACTTGATATTTGAAGGAAAAATACAATCGCGGAAGTTTTGATCATGCTGTCTGCAACGTACTTGGTGCACGCGTATATCCACCGATCGGGCGGGCCAAGTAATATAAAATAGCATTCGTATTAATTGCTGGTGGATGAGAGAGAAATCATTTGATAAAGACATTTTGTAAGCCCTGAGGGACGAATCATTCCAGTTGCCATTTCCCCATATGCTTTCAAAACACACGTACTCATGGGGGAGCCGAAGCTCATTAAATATGCAAAGCTTATCCAATCATAGCAGTGGGCATTTACTTCCAAGTCTTCAGTGCGGCACGCCCATTAAAACCGAGCGTGTCTTGAGAGAGCCTCAAAACCAGGGCAGAAAATTAGCCTTCATACATTCTTCCGCTCAATTTTCATTTTCCTTCAGTACTTCGTCTGGGAATGCGGTATATTCTCTGATTTTCTCCGGTCAAATTTTAACCCGTCCAATCAGCGAACAGAGGGAGTGGCTGAGAATGATGACGTTGATGTTGTGCGCTAGTTTTATGTAGTTAATGTGAGATTGTGGGACAGTGGGTTAAACCATGGAACTGATACGCAGAAGGTTGCTGGTTCGATCCCAGCGGTCACCACCAGTGTGTCCTTGAGCAAGGCACTTTACTCCATGTTGCTCCAAGGGGGAATGTCCCTGTAATAAGAGCACTGTAAGTCGCTTTGGATAAAAGCGTCTGCCAAATGCATAAATGTAAATGTAGTTTGAAATGATATACCTCACGACCAAACGTTAGCAATTGGTTATGGCAGATCCAGAGTGGCTCTGGGCAGATCCAATAGTTTTAAACTTCAGCAGAGTCCCCGCCTTCAAGGAAGTTAATGCTTGTCAATGGAGAGTGGCCAGACTCTCTGTACAAATGAAATGTACAAGTCTGGTAGAACCAGGCTAGCAGAAAATAGCCTATTACTTATTCATTATGATGTTTTTGAATGTAAAAACCATGCGAACATCACAAGTATAGACCTCAGACAACAGTATAAAATAAAAAATAAAAAAGCCAGTTCATGACACCTTTAATATTACATGGCTTACCCCTCATGTGGGTAAAAATTACTTTTATTTGAAAAGTTGCATATATGGTTCTTTATTAAAGATGCTTTCTTCTTTCAGTTGATAGAAATACATCTTGAAATATAATTAGGTGTATTAATTTTATGGAGTTTCTTCTTGACTGGTTAACTTAAGTAAAAAGAGACATTTCACCCTGCTTTCCTCTAGAATAATGTTGGAATATGATGGAGAAAAATACAGCATGCAGAACTGTAGTCTTTTTTTCTTTTCTGAAATATAACCCTGCATGTGTCTACACTTTCACTGAGCCGAAACAACGTGTGTTACAGTGTGTGTGTTTCTTTATTTGGATGCAGATTGTCATGGATCATATGGTTGTTTCATAAGATGTAATGTGTTTGCATGCATGCAAGGAAAGTCAAAGTCAAAAGGAACAATAGCTTCAAGCAGTCATGCTAATTCAGTCTTGTCAAGTGCACACAATAATAATCTCATCTTTTTGTTGCCAGATGATCCTTGTTTCTTGGCTGATGTTAATGTTTAAACTGCTTTGGTTGCTAGACCCCATTTTGTCATGCTGTGTTTGGTTGTTTAACTGATTTCTGATCTTTACATTTTATTGGCTTGAAAACGGGTGTTTCCACGAACACAGTACCGCCCCTTGGAATGCCTCAAAATGATGTTGCACCTTTAGAGACGTGATTGGTTTTAGAATGAGGTTTCCATCGTCATTAAGCTCAGCTTCGTCCGTGTGGGGCTTCAGTGCATTCAGATTGAGTGACCAGGTGGTGAGAATATAAAGTAATGGGTCATGAATAATAAACTATCTTTGCTTTTTCATTCACGACTGCATGGATGCGAAGTTCAGCTTCTCTCGAGCAGCTGAGGGTTAAGTACAGCATTCAAGGGCAGCGCAGCAGTTTTTAGCAACAAGCGTCATTGAGTTTTTTCAGCTTCTGTGCACTGGACCTGAGATGTGAACTCATTTCTATCTCTGAATATCTTCATTGCCATGGAACCTGTCTCATGTATTTATAGTATATTATTTGCAATTTATTGTTCCCTGAAAAATCACAATTCTTGATTGGTATTCTGTATAACATACAAGTATTAATTTGAAATGTGGCTCCTAAACACAATTACATGAAATTGAAAGCTTCTGACAAGTGTTCTTTGTTTCAGTCTGTTAAAAAAATGCAAAAGACAAAAAGTAGGAAGTACATTTTAAAAATGGTGGGTTAAAAACAACCCAAGTTGAGTTGAAAATGGACAAACCCAGCAATTGGGTTGTTTAAAGCAAACATTT
This sequence comes from Romanogobio albipinnatus, assembly GCA_023566225.1. NCBI lineage: Eukaryota > Metazoa > Chordata > Actinopteri > Cypriniformes > Gobionidae > Romanogobio > Romanogobio albipinnatus. Next base: position 36,622,407 of record CM042260.1, on the reverse strand, counting down.
AACCCAACCGCTTGGTTAAAACAACCCAGTCGCTGGGTTAAAACAACCCATTCGTTGGGTTAAAACAACCCATTCGCTGGGTTAAAACAACCCAATCGCTGGGTTAAAACAACCCAGTCGTTGGGTTAAAACAACCCATTTCGTTGGGTTAAAACAACCCAATCACTGGGTTAAACTAACCCATTGGTTGGGTTAAAACAACCCAATCGTTGGGTTAAAACAACCCATTTGCTGGATTAAAACAACCCAATAGCTGGGTTAAAACAACCCAATCGTTGGGTTAAAACAACCCATTTGCTGGATTAAAACAACCCAATAGCTGGGTTAAAACAACCCATTCGCTGGGTTAAAACAACCCATTCGCTGGGTTAAAACAACCCAATTGCTGGGTTAAACTAACCCATTGGTTGGGTTAAAACAACCCATTCTCTGGGTTAAAACAACCCAATCGTTGGGTTAAAACAACCCATTTGCTGGATTAAAACAACCCAATAGCTGGGTTAAAACAACCCATTTCACTGGGTTAAAACAACCCATTCGCTGGGTTAAAACAACCTGTTCGCTCGCTGGGTTAAAACAACCCAATTGCTGGGTTAAAACAACCCATAAACTGGGTTAAAACAACCCATTCGCTGGGTTAAAACAACCTGTTCACTCAGTGGGTTAAAACAACCCAATTGCTGGGTTAAAACAACCCATTCGCTGGGTTAAAACAACCCAATTGCTGGGTTAAAACAACCCATTTGCTGGGTTAAAACAACCTGTTCGCTCGCTGGGTTAAAACAACCCATTCACTGGGTTAAAACAACCCAATTGCTGGGTTAAAACAACCAATTCGCTGGGTTAAAACAACCTGTTCGCTCGCTGGGTTAAAACAATCCAATCGCTGGGTTTGTCCATTTTCAACCCAACTTGCAATGTTTTTAAATAAACTTTTTTAGAGTGTATGTCAATCTAAATATGACTGGAAAGATGTAAAATAATATATTTTAAAGGCCCCGTTCTTCGTGATCCCATTGTTCAAACTTTAGTTAGTGTGTAATGTTGCTGTTAGAGCATAAATAATATCTGTAAAATTATAAAGCTCAAAGTTCAATGCCAAGCGAGATATTTTATTTAACAGAAGTTCCCTTTCAAAGCCTACAGCGAACGGCTGGCTTGGACTACATCCTGGTACTTCCTACATAAATGACGTCAGTAGAACAGACTAACCTCCGCCCACAAGAATACGCGAAAAGGGGGCGTGGTCTTGTTGCTGTCCCACGTGGAGAAGAGGACGGTCGCGTGGAGAAAAGGAAGTGCTGCGTTTGAGTGTGTTTGTCGCCATGTCGTCGAGACGCTGTTATTTTCATCCCGGAGTCAAATCACCTTTGTTTGGCTTTCCCAGGGACGCTGTAGAGATCATTAAGCGCATATATCTCCCGTTAAGAGGCGTGACCTTTCCGTACAACGTGCGCTAAGCTGCTGTCGAATCACAACACAGGAACCACTGGCACAATCAGAACTCGTTACGTATTTCTGAAGGAGGGACTTCGTAGAACAAGGAACTCATCAGCCGTTTTTAGGACAGTGAAAACAGCGGTATACAGATAAGTACATTGTGTGAAAAATACTGTGTTTTTTTACACGCGAAACATGAACACATGTTATATTGCACACTGTAAACACAATCAAAGCTTCAAAAAAACACGAAGAACGGGACCTTTAAATTAAAACTTTACATGAATGATTTACAGTAGCTATACACTATTTCAGGTCGTAAACCAGATCTAAAATGACTGAATGAATCAGCAGTTTTGATCGAATCCTTTTGCTTGAATGATTTGATGAGTAAAATTTTAGGCGTTTCGTTCCTTAAGTGTTTGGAACATGGTTATTATCGTTAACTAAAAATAAAACTTTAAAACATTTTTTTTAAATTGAAATAATATCAAATAATATAATAAAAAATAATATATAAACAAAATCTACATATTAGATGAAAAACATAAACTAAACAAAAATGAGAAATGCTTACTTTGGCAAGTAACAGAAATAAGTTTAAGTCGAAGTATTACAATTGCTAACTGTAAATAAATAAAAAATAGAACTAAAATAAAAAAAACGAAATATGCCTAGTGATATTTATAACAAACAAACAAACAAGCAAACAAACTAATAAAAATGACAGAAGCACATAACACAATTACTAATAATTAAACTACAATTCAAATGAAAACTGAAAAATGTTAATAAAAACTAGTGTATCAATAATACTAAAATGGTTTTGAACGAATTGATTAAGGGAGTCACTTGTTTCGTTTCTGAATAAATCACAGCATTTTTAAACAATTCGGTTAAATGAATGATTCAGTGACTCATAAAGACCTGGGCTGTGTTTCCCAAAAGAATTGTGAGCCCAAGTTGAGCACCAATGTTCTCTACGATCAACTTTGCTCACATGCTTTCGAGAAACGCGGCCCTGTTTTGTTTTTGAATGAATCAGTAATTTGTACAAAACGGTTGAATAAATTATTCAAATGATTCACTAACAAAGACAGTCACTTGTCGACACCTACTGTCATAAATATGTATCATACAGAAAGAGTCACTGAGGACTCTCCGCCATTAATGTACAGCGACATTCTGTCGGAAACAAAGAGAGACAAGTGGAATGACAAACTGATATATGGACTGATATATCTCTTATTTTTATCTTTTATAATGAATATTTTTAGGGCTGCAGCTATCGATTCTTTTTGTAATCGATTAATCTAGCACTTAATCGATCGATTAATCGGATAAATTTGTTTGCATTTTTTTTAAACAACCAAAACAAATAATGCATAACAAAAATGAAGAGGAAAAGCAATTTAGTTTATTAATATGCACAACAGGTTTCATGCTGTAATCTAGCCCTGACATCAAAGTAAATATATTTTATGTAGATTTCTACACCTGCAGCATTTACCATTAGGCTACTAACAAATAATATATAATATCTGGGGTGAGCCTATTTGCTATGGTAACCTAGCAACGTGTGTGTGTGTGTGTGTGTGTGTGTGTGTGTGTGTGTGTGTGTGTGTGTGTGTGTGTGCGCGCGCGTGTGTGCCGGCATGCGTGCCGTGCGTGAGGCTTCATTGCAGTTTGGTACGGCAGAAATACATACATTAATTTTCAATAGAAGGCTGCATTTGGCCTGCATCACTTGCATTGCGGTGCATTTTAGGTGAAGCATCCGTTCGAAAAATCGCGTCACAACATCATGTCCCGGTGTATACAGTGAACGCATGCTGAAATTATTGTTACGTGGCTACATACAATTTTAAGCTTATGTGATGCATTGCTGCGATTGGTCTGATGGCGCGAGAGAGAGACGAGGGTGCATGCGTGTGTGTGAAGGGGTTCTTTTTTTTAGGCTATACTCTCCTGCAATTGAACGTGAATACGTTTACTACTTTGCTTTCCATTTTTTGCCCTCATAAGGTTTTAGAGTAAGTTCCTGATAAGGTTTTTACTGTAAATATTTTCTACTATTAAAGTTGGAATTTTTCCAACAAATGCAAAAAGTGAATTTCTTTGTGATTTTAAAATACTTGAAGGAAACGGTTCACTTTCAGCAGTTATTGTCTATGGGGCAGATTTCTGCTTGTTTAACATCAGATAGGCTACAGATAAATTAGCACAGTAGGCCTACATTACATTTATTTGAATGCATTAAAGAGAGAGAGATTGTGTGTGTGAATTACTCATACCATCTCTATTCATTATGAAGCTGTGGTTTGTACTTCAAAAGTATTCAAATATATGCCTATAAGCTACTTTAGTGACTTTACTTTAGTCACAGGACAGCGCTGACCCTGCGTTTTTGCGCTGCTCTCTGCGCGCAATCTTCACGTGAAAAGAGATCTGCCTTCAGGGCGCGCGCACGTTGTCAGAGACGCGACACGGCTCGGCTCTCTGTGTCACAGAAAAAAGCTGAGCACTGAACGGAAGTTCCCTTTCAGTCGGTCACGTTCGACGTACGTCGGAACTGACCGACGAATTGGGATCTGTTCTCAGAGACCAATCTACTTCGAGTGTATTAGAAACGAGCCAATGAAAATTGGCATGCGGTTCACGCATTCCACGCACCGCCCCGCATTGCGGGTATAAATACGGAAGTGGAAGTACCGCATACCGTTTTTCAACTTCGGAGCCGAGCATTACATGTTCCTACGAAGAGTGTGTTTACACAAACTAAACGAGTCTCTACGAGAAGATCTGCTTACCTGTTCCTGTGTCGGTGTGACGGTGCTTTACAGCGGTGGTCGCGAGCAGAAGAAATCTGTCGGTTCGCTGGGCGTTTCCTCTGAGTGCTTACAGTGGGCTTGCACCTTTAAACCACTGTAAGCCGCGGCTATTCCCCTGTGTGCCTCGGCACTGTTGGAGCGGTTCTCTCTTCTCTCTGTCACTCTCTGTCTCGTTGTCCTGAGACCCCGGCCTGGATATGTGCCCAAGGTTCCTACCACTCCCTTCCGGGACCAGGTAGTGAACCTGCAAGTGCTGCCTTCGGAGGAGGCAGACCCAGCCCAGGCTTTGTTATGTCCCGTCCGCGCTCTTCGCGCTTACGTTGACCGGACTCAAAGCTTCAGATCCTCACAGCAGCTCTTCGTCTGTTACGGAGGTCAGCAGAAGGGAAAGGCTGTCTCCAAGCAGAGGTTGGCCCACTGGATAGTGGATGCCATCGTCTTGGCTTACCAGTCCCAAGACGTACCTTGCCCGTTCAGGGTGCGAGCACACTCAACAAGGAGTGTTGCTTCATCCTGGGCACTGGCTCAAGGTGCCTCGCTGACAGACATTTGTAGAGCTGTGGGCTGGGCGACACCTAACACGTTCGCTAGATTCGCATGAAGGATGTGGCTCCGCAGCGTACCATCTCCCGAGACGGGCACCCTTTCCCAGCGTTATCCAATAGTCACGCTGAGTGGGTCTTGCAGGAACAGCAAGTGACTGTCCTTCCCTGCCGGTAGCCCTGACTCCCACTCCCACATAGGAGTGGTCCAGCGAGCTCAGGCAGGGCGCTGGAAGGGCCAGCATCCCTGGCGTTTTGGTATGGATCCCAATTCGTCAGTCAGTTCCGACATACGTCTCCGTTCCCTCCTTCAGGGAACGTCTCGGGTTACGTATGTAACCCTCGTTCCCTGAAGGAGGGAACGGAGACGTACGTCCCGTCGCCAGGTGCTGTGCTTCAGCTGAAGGCCGAGCCACTTATCTCGGCTCCTCAGTTGAAAACGGTATGCGGTACTTCCACTTCCGTATTTATACCCGCAATGCGGGGCGGTGCGTGGAATGCGTGAACCGCATGCCAATTTTCATTGGCTCGTTTCTAATACACTCGAAGTAGATTGGTCTCTGAGAACAGATCCCAATTCGTCGGTCAGTTCCGACGTACGTCTCCGTTCCCTCCTTCAGGGAACGAGCGTTACATACGTAACCGAGACGTTTTCCGTATTGTTGTTTTTTAATAGTGCACAATCGCTTCAATGTTCAAACTGTCAAGCCTTTAAAAGCATTTACTTGACAAACTTTATGAGGACGAAAGTGAAAACGATCTGGCTTCGGGGCTTGCGCGCGCCGTCTATGTGTGTGTGTGTGTGTGTGTGTGTGTGTGTGTGTGTGTGTGTGTGGCAGCTATAAGAACGGCAATCAACTTACCTGTATAAACTGTGTAAAACATGCAGTTACTTTAGTCATTCTGGGCATCTAGAATCTAAACTAAATTCAAAATGTATCACGCGCTATGGTGTGCTTCCTGAACATTGAACAGCGGTCCGTGTGAATCAGATCCCTGCGCATTTAGTGCGAGTCTAGGAATTTAACGAGGCTTCGAGGCAGAATTTTTGCCTCAAGGAATTTTTGTAATCGAGTTAATCGAGTAACTCGATGAATCGTTTCAGCCCTAAATGTTTTATCATGTGTGATTGTTTACTTTGGGAGAGTATACGATTCCTCGTGCAATGATTGCATATTAAAATATCACAAGGTTACTACAATATGCACGTTCAAAAACATGGTACTTTTTTGCTAGACTTCAAATTCTCAATTCTGTGTCAGTTGTTGCATCCATAACAAAATGAGGTCTATGCATATAAATATTAATCTTGATTGTCATTGGAAATGCAAGTTATCCGCCTCAGCGGCGCTCATCATGTTTACTAATATGTGCCAGTTAGTCTCTTGTCAACACAGCTAATTTATTCTGATTTTAATGGGCTGGTCTCGCTGACAATTGAGCAGAGAGACTGCTAACTCATAAATAAACCAAACTTTGTCTTGGTCTTGAATAACGATACGGCTCGGTCTGCTACTTGACTGCGGCAGTAATTACCCATCTTTGTTGGTGTAATGAGTCTCATGTGACCATTAGGTTTCTTCTGGCACCTCCTCTGTACTTTCAAACACTGCCTCGCCAAAAGTCATCCGTCATGGAGAGAGAGGTCAGGACTTGAGTCTATAAATCTACCATTCGCTAATTTACAGAGCCTCATTCGCATTGTTGCCACTAAGTAGATGTGGGTTGGTGTGGTGATGTAGGCCAGCGGGTCTCGCTGGTGTATTAACTAATGAGGGCTAAACAGAGACCAGAACAAGGATGCTTTTGGCAATGAGATGTCAGAGCAGGATAATGTGAAAGGATGAAGATGGGATGAAACTTTAATCAAGCGCAACGTCATGCCCAGTCTCTCTGGAATGACCTTTGCATTGCTCGCCCTAAGCATGTTCATCAGTGCAACAGTGTCCAGAGAAACACTTGATCATGCCTAGCAAATCTGAGTCAGTGTGACATTTCTATCCGGACATTATTTCAAGCTGTAAAGTTTGAGGCGAGATCCTCAAATGTGTTTGTTTCTTCTGCAATTCTTACTCTGGTGGAATCACGCTATATTGGATTCATAGGGAAAAAAAGGAGTTACTGGATTATTGTAATTTTCAGAGCTCAGGTTTATTCAGACTTATTGAGATCTCCGTTAATGCTTCAACATTGTTTCAGATGTTTGTCCTAAAATATTTCTTATGAAAGAAACAAAAGATATACAAGTATAGCACTATAAAACTAGAATGTGCATTTCCGGAAGGAAATGTGAGTGGTGCTTGCAGTGGCAAATCTCGGCACTGGGCAGATGCTACCGTGTTCTGCATGACTGCAAGAGAGCCAGCCAACATGTCTGTATGATGTTGTAGAGCTGAAATATGGCTTCTTTATGTAAAATGGTTGCTAGGTGGCTCTAAACGGTTGCTAGGGTGTGGCTACCATTGTGATATTTTCAGTGTTTTTTTCACCTGAAACAAAAGAGCACACCCTAATGTCTGTACGATGTTCTGGTGCTGAAATATGGCATATTCATGAAGTTACACAGTTGCTAGGGTGCTTTAAATGGTTGCTAGGGCGTTGCTAGTGACACAATTAGGTTTAGAAAACAATCAACACGTTTTAACTCAAAAGGTTATGTTATCGTTGTCTGTAGTCTACAGCGACTTGCATGTACTCCACAGGAGCTGTAATCTCATGAGAAATGCGATACCTGGCAAAGGTTAATGTTGATTGAATAGCTAGTCACATTTACTGGACATTTCGTCACCTTTGTTTCCTTGTATGTGATTGGTTGAACTGAAGCCTTTTCTGTCGCTGCGAGAGTTAAAGGTGCACTATGTAACTTTTCCATCCACTAGAGGTCGCCAGTGTTAATTTCGTTGACGAAACGAATAATTTTCGTCAACGACCTTTTTCCACTGACGAAAACGAGACGATAACTAAATAAAAACTAGTGTTGGATGACAAAAACTATGACGAAAATCAACTGTCATTTTCGTCAACAAATAAAAACGAGTCGAAAATGTTAGGGAGGGACGATTAGGGAAGAGATCCAGTCAGAACTGATGTCCTGTGTAACAGATGCGCACATTTGATTTGAACGTGCTGATCTAACAACCGCTGGAAAACACGAACTTGAACTTGAATGAGCTCCTGCAACTGCAACAGAGACGCAGAAATTTCAAAATAAGAGTCAATGTGTATTTCGAGCTTGTTTATAATTAAAAGTCACACATTATATATTCGTTTTTGGTTACACAATAAACTGTATTTGATTTCATTCCCATTTAATTTATAGTCAGGAGGAAAGATCAGTATTTGACACATATTCAATAAAGTATCAGGGTTATAATAGTTCACTAAAACCATTTAAAAAATATCTTCATTACTTGAAATTAAATAAATGTTAACTGAAATTGAAAAAAATAAACAAACTTATTTGAAGCTTTAGCTTAACCTGATATGGCCTACTGACTAAAACAGAAATACAAAGTTATAAAAACTATATAGCAGTTTAAAAAAAAAAAAAAAAAAGAAAAAAAGTGAATTGATCTTTTGTGTATTTTTAATGTCAAAGACAAAATGATGTCAAAATGTCAGTTCAAGTGACAGTCGGTTATGTAATGCTTAAATGCTTAATGTATTACAATTTAACTAAATTCATTAGATTTTAGGAGACTAAATCTAGACTAAAACTAAAAACAATTCAGGTGACTAAAATATGACTAAAACTAAATGGCATTTTAGTCAAAAGACTATGACTAAAACTAAATCAAAATTTGCTGTCAAAATTAACACTGGAGGTCGCCTGTTCAAAACAAAGGCGTAGTTTGATGATGCCACGTTTGAGCACAGAATCTTGGGACATGTGGTCTTCACCTCACAGCCGGTGGGAAAGAATCGGGATAGGACTCGGGCAGAAATCATGTTGATGGATGCGATTATTAACGTTACTGTAGTATGAAGCAGAGCAGGAGCGAGTGTTGTGGAGCTGAGCAAGGCCGCTGGAGTGATTGTTAATAAGATGAAGAGAACACATGCCTCTCGAGCAGCGGGACTTTTATTATGACAGTCGCCGGCGCCATTTCCGCTTTTCCGGTCATGAGTATGAGGTAACGCAGCTCTGTTTATCATATTAGACACATCTGAGTGGGTTGATGATGTTATTACGTTACTCTGTGTGTTCTCTCGGCGGCTGCTATGACACTTGTTCACACTGCAGTGAGAGTAAAGCGTTTCTGCAGAATAAAACCGGAAACCGAGGGGAACGCAGATATGACGGCATCGACAGGCGAGTCCCTCACACGTCCCGGTTCCTTGGTTAAAATAGCAATTTTCTAACGATTACAAATAGTTGGAAACATTTGGGATATAGTAAGTACTCAACTGAACAAAATATATAACACTGGACTAGTGGTTCTTGGATATTTGACAGAAATTTTTTTACATAGTGCACCTTTAAAAAAAAAAAAAAATCGACATAGAAGCGGAAAAAACCCACCGTTTTTTCGCCGAAGCACATTCGCGTTCACTGTGGAAGCACTCATTACACAAACAGCTGATCAAAAAATAAAACCATTGCGCGAATCACGTCCAGTGTGAAAGGACCTTAAGTTAGTGGGATTTTTTTGGCCCGCTTTTTCATCCACTGTGTGAATATCGTAGGGCCGAAAAGATTGCTTAGAAAAGATATAGCACACTTCTCCTCAAGAAGCCGGTCGCTTTGACACCTCATTCAAAAAGTGCAGGAGTAGCGCGCCAACTTTTGTCCAGAAGAATAATAAGTATGACGAGTAACAATAGTGATGCTTTGCCTTTGGCACTAATTATTGTGGATTTTATATCTAAAGTAATTTTGTCAGAAGTAATTGGAGTGAAATGTTTACATTATATTATTAAATATAATTTATTATTATTAATTATGGACCCTTTTCACAGACTGTGATGATGTGATTCCAAAGATATAAATCTAGCAACATTTTATATTAATAGTTTTAAAAAAAATGTAATTTAAAAAATGGCAAATTGCAATTGGGTTGTTTTAACCCAGTGAATGGGTTGTTTTAACCCAGCGGTTGGGTTAAATGTTTGCTTAAAACAACCCAATTGCTGGGTTAGTCCATTTTCAACCCAACTTGGGTTGTTTTTAACCCAGCATTTTTTAGAGTGTATACTTTGTGTTATATTGCCTTGCATTAAATTGCAGAAAAGGGTCCATTACTATTATTATATAAGATAATGTATTATACATTGTATTATATTATAAAGATCTTTGGCATTTAATTGCAGACTTATTTATGGCTTCTAGCATGCTGAACGATGAAGATGCAAGGAGAATTGCATCCGAATACCTTCATTTGATTGATATACACAGACATTATACAAATATACACAATACAGTACAAAAATGTTGCGTGTTATATTTATTTAGATGATAGTTTTTAGTTTTAAGTGCAGGGTAAAAAATGCATTTCCTTGCGTTGCTGTGAGACTCTCTAATAGCTAATATGAGCTTTGAATCATTTATTGCATTTGTTGCATGCTGAAATAAAGCAATGTGAATACATCTAGCAATATAATTTAGCCAATATAAGCTCATTTTATGCATAATATTGTATAGAAAACAAGCATGTTATTTGAACAAACACTACGGTTGAAAATCAGTTTGCAGCGTGACACAGCAGTGTGCTTTTGCCTCGCCTCCTCCAGGCAGTGGAAATGCCCGGTGCCCAGAGCAGCGTGAGCGTGTTTGCTCTCTCCGTGTCTTGGCTGTGAAATACACAGATAAATGTGGTTTTCTGGCTTATATCTCATGGGAGCGTGTTCACTCACCTGCTTGAGAGAAACCCGACGAAAAACATCGACCTTCATAGGGCATCAGCGTCACAGACAGCAGCGTGGCGAGCAAACCGTTTGACTTCTTGTTTCTGAGTGTATATGTGTGCGGGTGTTTGTGGGAATATTAGATTCATTCCTAAAGGAAATATTTACTGCATATGGTTACATTCAGCAATGTCTATATCACAGTAGCTGCATCCGAAAGGTGAAAAAAGCTGCCTCCGCAGGCGGCATACGGAGGTAGGAAGGTAACAGGGCATGTCTGAATCCAATGTTAGCTTTACTTCCTGTCCTGAGATACCTTCATCTGGGGTGCGTTTCCCAAACAACGATGTAACTCCCTAGGGCTGAGCAGTATGACGATATCGTTACTGCGGTATAAAATGTCTATCGTTAGAGGTTTTTCTATATCGCGGTATGTAAATATATAGCACTATTGACACTTTTAGAGTGATGAAATGCATGAATGAGAATATAAAGAGTGGGACGTGCTTGATGTTAAAAAGAGTTATAAGCAATGTACACGCACAGAAAGCTGCTGCTCTCAGAAATCGATCATGAATTTGGGACGTGCTTGATGTTGAAAAAAAAAGAAACCTGTGCGGCTTTCTGCACAGAAAGCCACGTCTCTCAGCATGCGATCGTGAATTCAGTTCTCTTTCACGTCTTATTGCGCTTGAATGGTCGAATACACACACAATTATGTCCGTGGAGTATTCATGTAAACACAGCCGGTTGTCTATGCAGTGAAAGTAAACAGTTGGGTGTAAACCGGATGTGTATTAGTATAATGGATCCGTGTGTTTGCTCTTAAAGTGACAGTAGCCTAATAAACCTGCTGCTCTGTCATTAATGTGAATCAAACAAAAGAGAAAATAACTTACTGCTCTTGACTAAATAACTTTGTTGTAGCTTTAATAAGAATACATTTATATTTATTGCATACAGTGACATTTTGTTTTTACATTTAATTGCATTTCAATTCTAACTAAATATTAAATGAACCTATTGTACTTGAAAAAATGAATTCATATTTTTGTTATATTGTATTTGTCCTATTGTTTGTCACTTACTTATTTTTTTATTATTTTTAATAACAGAAAAGATAAAATAACTTTATCGTGTTATTATCTTGAAATTAAATTTCTGAAGTAGAAGAAATAAACTAGCTAGTCACGGCTTTTTCCCGAAACTGCATTGTCACAATTTTTTTTACACCGCATTGTTGGAACGCAATTTTCTGTGTGAATCAATTTACCCTAGACTGCTTTGTGAAGAGGTACAATACAAAAATTGTTAAAAAGTTGTTACTCAATGGATTATAACCAACTGTTTGCAATCCAGCCAATAGTCTACAGAGCGATACTGGTCACAGCAGTAATGAAAGGGCAAGCGTGCACTTTATTACAGTTAATCTGAGTTTTTTGTGTAATTCGCTGTGTATGTAAATGATAATGCAAGGGAGAGAGAATGTTTATGGACAAGGCTTTAATGCGCACTTGTTTTATGTGATGTACAATAAACTTCATAAAACTCATCAGTAAAGTTTTGACCATCATTCGGACAGGGACCGCTACAACAGGCTTGTGCTCATAGTGGATAAAAGCAAGATGACAACATAAGTTATAACCTTACATAAACTAAGCTATACCTGTTCTATCTCCTTACAGCATTTATTCTCTGCTCTGTAAGCATCATTGTTTGACTCCAGTTTGAACATATAATGTAGCGTTCACACCGGATGCGAATGACCCGAATAATTTGCGCTATTCACGCTAAGTTGGACGCTTGAACATTTTGAGTTTACTCGCTTCATTCGCGCGTGACATTCACTTCACAACAGATGCGAATTCGCGTCATGGGAGGGGCTTCTGCCAGGCGGTTCGTCTCGTTGAGAAATGGCTGACATGGGCTGTGTTTACAAGTCTTTAAAATTCTACTGTTAATGTGTGACAAAACGTAGTTTTAAGACTTTTTCAGGCGATAATGTAGTTGTTTAAAGCTCAAATCTGTGGTTTATTTATAAAAAGAGTGCCTATTTCAGGGGTGTCCAAAGTCCAGCCCAGGGATGAATTTCAAACGGCCCGCAGCGTGTCTATTAAAGGTCTTCGTGTTTTTTTGAAGCTTTGATTGTGTTTACAGTGTGCAATATAACATGTGTTCATGTTTCGCGTGTAAAAAAACACAGTATTTTTCACACAATTTACTCATCTGTACACCGCTGTTTTCACTCTCCTAAAAACGGGCTGATGAGTTCCTTGTTCTATGAAGTCCCTCCTTCAGAAATACGTAACGAGTTCTGATTGTGCCAGCGGTTCCTGTGTTGTGATTCGACAGCAGCTTAGCGCAAGTTGTACGGAAAGGTCACGCCTCTTAACGGGAGATAAATGCGCTTAATGATCTCTACAGCGTCCCTGGGAAAGCCAAACAAAGGTGATTTGACTCCAGGATGAAAATAACAGTCTCTCGACGATATGGCGACAAACACACTCAAGCTACAGTTCCTTTTCTCCACGCGACCGTCCTCTTCTCCACGTGGGACAGCAACAAGACCACGCCCCCTTTTTCACGTATTCTTGTGGGCGGAGGATAGTCTGTTCTACTGTTCTACTGACGTCATTTATGAAGGAAGTACCAGAATGTAGTCCAAGCCAGCCGTTCGCTGTAGGCTTTGAAAGGGAACTTCTGTTAAATAAAATATCTCGCTTGGCATTGAACTTTGAGCTTTATAATTTTACAGGTATTATTTATGCTCTAACAGCAACATTACACACTAACTAAAGTTTGAACAGTGGGATCACGAAGAACGGGACCTTTAAAATATATGATATGTGGCCCGCCACGTATAATTTACAAATCATGCAGTTTCACGATGTCAACGCAAGGTGGCAGTACTAGGTTTTAGGCCAGGGAAACAGCGCCAAAAGCATGAAACAGCGCTACTTGTGCAAAAAATGCTGTCATTTAGTATTTCTGTCTTGTTTCTAGTATAAATATATCTAAAAATTCTTAAATCAAGATGCATTTACTAGATAAGTTAAATGACATTAGATATTTTTTCTTATTTTCTGGAAAATAAAATGAAATTGAAGTGAGTTTTTGGTTAAAACAAGCAAATATATCTGCCAATGCGGTAAGAAAAATAATGTTTCTGTTTGGAATCTTGTTTCTGTCCCAAACAGATTCCTTGATTCACATTCCTTGATCCTTCCTTCCTTTCCTTCCTTGATCCTTGATTCCTTGATCCTTCCTTGATCAAGCTACTATACTGTCAGCTCAAGCTTTTGTCAAATCTGTCATTTTTCCAAGAAACAAAACATATATATATGGACCGGCCCCCGGGTATGTCCTCAACATCGAATCTGGCCCCCTTTAAAAAAAAGTTTGGACACCCCTGGCCTATTTAAACATTTTATCTGGCGTTTTTGGAGTTGTGAGCTCCAGTGGATCAGCTGCGCTCCGCGCTCGTTAACCCCGGCGAGAGCAGCCTTTCCTCGCCCAGTCCTTCAGACATTCTCCGCTGGTTCTGTCTCTGTGGTGTCTCGAGCTATAATTCGTCTTGTGTATATGTAACGGCCGATCTTTGATCTCATGGATCTATAATTTGTTCCCTGGCAAATCGTTTAGGCTGAGGCCCAAGTGAAGTTTCATTACTTTTTTATTTTTAGGCTAATTAACTTTACGTTACCGTTGTAGCCGACTAGCACTGACTTTGAATGTTTGACTGAATCGTTTGCTTTATTATAGCTTATTATACCTTTTAAGTTACTTATACTTTTGTATTATTGATCATACATAAGCTTGCATTTAACAAAAAGAGACTGGGTTGTGTTTAATGTCATCTAATGTTGATCTAATGTCACAGTGATAATCATATGCACACTTGTCTGAACCAGATATTAATATATGATTAATATAAATTAGATTTTCTCCTCATTGTTGTCACTACTAGAGCAAGCTCCTGATTGGTTAACACGGCGCGAATATCCACCAAAGTTCAGATTTTTCAACTCGGGTCAATCGCGCCGCCTCATTCGCGCGAATCCCACAGCAGAATGTCTATTCGCGTCTATGCATTGACTTAACATGTAAATCACTCGCGCGAATCGCATCATTCGTGTCCGGTGTGAACGCACCTTAAGGCTGAACACCGCTGCCGATGTGAGATTGCCCTGTTTGTTTGTCGCATGAGCTCTTAAAACTCCTCCCTCCTGTTGAAAGGAGGCTGGGAGCAGCAGCTCATTTGCATTTAAAGGGACACACACAAAAACGGCGTGTTTTTTCTCAAACCCAAAAGGCTATTTTTAACATGCTATAAAACATGATCTGTGGGGTATTTTGAGACCTCACATAAACACTGAAGGGACATCAGAGACTTTACAAGATTTTACATCTTGTAAAAACGGGCATAATAGGTGCCCTTTAAATGAAAATTGTATATATTAAAAATAAAATATATAGATTGTACTCAGTGTTCATTTCGTTGACGAATAATTTTCATCATAATTTTCGTCAACGACCTTTTTTCACTGACGAAAACGAGACGATAACTAAATAAAAATTAGTGTTGGATGACAAAAACTATGACGAAAACTTACTGTCATTTTCGTCAACAAATAAAAACGAGACGAAAATGTTATGGAGGGACGATTAGGGAAGAAATCCAGTCAGAACTGATATCCTGTGTAACAGATGCGCACATTTGATTTGAACGTGCTGATCTAACCGCTGGAAAACACAGCGCTGTTGCGCTTCTACAGGCTCATCCCCAATCCAGCGCTCCAGAGCGGCTCACAATCAATCAATAACACACATTTATGCCAGGCTATTGTTTATGAACTAATGTTGATGAATAATGACAATGTTTACTTTACGATGTTTATATAGTAATATGTTTTAGACGGTTGTAACAATGCATATTTTATCTCCCTCATCTGAAATTGAATGAGCTCCTGCAACTGCAATAGTAAGGCGCAGACATTTCAAAATAAGAGTCCCGGTGTATTTCGAGGTTGTTTCTAATTAAAAGTCACGCATTAAATATTCGTTCTTGGTTACACAATAAACTGTATTTAATTTCATTCCCATTTAATTCATAGTCAGGAGGAAAGACCAGTATTTGACACATATTCATTAAAGTATCAGGGTTATAATAGTTCACTAAAACATTTAAAAAAATCTTCATTACTTGAAATTAAATAAATGTTAACTGAAATGAAAAGCTTTAACTTAACCTAACCTGATATGGCCTACTAACTAAAACAGAAATACAAAGTTATAAAAAACTATATAGATGTTTTTAAAAAATAAACAAAAAAGTGAATTGAGCTCTCTTTCGTGTATTTTTAATGTAAAAAAAAAAATGATGTCAAAATGTCAGTTCAAGTGGCAGTCGGTTATGTAATGCTTAAATGCTTAATGTATAACAATTTAAACTAAATTCATTAGATTTTAGGAGACTAAATCTAGACTAAAACTAAAAACAATTCAGGTGACTAAAATATGACTAAAACTAAATGGCATTTTAGTCAAAAGACTATGACTAAAACTAAACCAAAATTTGCTGTCAAAATGAACACTGATTGTACTGAATGTCAGCTTGCTTATTCATACAAACAAAGAAACTATGCTTCTAACCACAAGCCGAGAGCTGTAGTTCCAACCACACAACTTTGCAATGCTATTTGAGAATGTTCACTGGAACTACAGTTTTATGAAACACAGACTCGTTGAATATGGATATATAACGTTGGAACAAACTTCATTTAGCAGTGTGTAAATGTACGATTTTGACCAACCTTTTCCACTTTTGATGCTATTTCTTGGGGGGAAATAAGTTTTGTAGTAATTCAATATTTACTTAGCTATCACCAAAGCTCTGTCTATTTTGTTGTAGATCATTAAACGGTTATGCTGCCTCAGAATTCTGTCTGAAATCTTTTTTTTTGTGAGGTGCCTTGGTGCGCAAACGCTGCCTGCAAAGTCCTTGCCTGACAGGCCTAAGCTTTCAAATGCAGCCAGTGTGTTTTTTATGTGTAGTTGCTTTTATCAAATAGGGTGATTTCAAGGTGATTGGGACACTTTTTGCCATTGAGATGACTTGGAAAAAGTGTCCCAATCACCCTGAATTCATCCTACAGTTCCATGGTTATTGCCAGTGCGTTTTTTTAGTGATTTAGTCTAGATCTTAAAAAATTAAGCACTTGGCACTGCTGTTGTACCAGGGTCTGGCAGAAATGAATAGCCTTTGTGGCGGCCCGAGGGTCTGGCCATTATGATGGTGATAAGTACACTTGTTGAGTTCCCCTGTCCACTGTGACCGGCGGAGTGGACAATAAACCGCTTTACAGCAATAACCCAGTTACAGTTACAATTGTGGCGTTTTATCAAAGGAAAGATTAAAGATGTCAGCCAGAGAAAAGCACAGAAGGTTACAGCCGGACAAGATAGTTCACTAATGGATGAGGACATGGCGAGATGTTTCTCTTGTCCACGTTTATTAAACATGTCTCCGCTGCACACGCACATATGAAGCAAAATCCAATGAGTCAGTCATGCATAATGCAGTTTTAATCGTGACAAATAATGGTTTTATTTTAGACATTTCAAAAAGAAAATCATGGGGTTGTGAAATGAAATGTGTAAAGTAGTGCTCAGCATGTAGAAAGCACCCAGAATGGCCATGGATGAATTAGCCTCAGGATGGGAGATCACATTGCATTATGTTAGGCTGAAATAAAGCCCCACAATCTCCAAAGCAGGAGGCAATTTACAAAAACATACGTCTTGTTGCTTTTTTGGAGCTTATCCACAGCTACTTAACTGGACTGCTTTTCGATGTAATAGTTTAATGCTTGTGCTGCTCCTGCAGATAATGCTCTCAAACTAGCAAACTGTTAAGGAGCTGAATAGTTTGGAAGCAATCATGCACTAACATTATGAATCTAAAGGGCTAGTTGTGTTGTTGGAAGCCGGCCGTTTTAATTTGACTGTATTGACTATGTGCTTTGTGTCTTCAAAATCTCTCTCGGCAAACAAGGAAGATATAGACGAAGCTCACAATGGAAGAGATGTAAATTGCTTTAGATTGTTTTGCTGTCAATGTTGGCCACTAAATGCAATTAACAGGATTCAATATTTCTGTTCAAAGTCCTGAAGAAAAGATAAAACCATTACAATTGGGGGATTGATGCGTTCTCTAGAAAGCAGCGATGCATTACTTACCATGTATTTTATTTTCACACGTAGAGGCCAAAATATCTCATAGAACAGCTGTTTGAAACTTCTTAAAGACCCCTTGGGGTGAAAAATCACGTTTTTTATGTTGTTTATATGTCTATGTGGTGTTTTTAATATGCTTTCAGACAAACCATGTGCAAATTCATAAGTCAACACCACTGTTGACTCCAGTGAAAAAACACGGTTTGAAATCGCTGGTGTTTCTTACGTCACAAACTACCTTGTAACCAATCATGTCAATGTGTGGGCGGGCTTAGGCATATCATTAGCTGCAAAGCAGGGGAGTCTCAAGAGAAGCCAGGTTATCACCGCATATTTTATTGTTGATATGAAAAATCGGGTACACTACACAACACATATGCCTTTCTCCACTGACGTTCTATGTTCAAAGCGTTTTTAAAGATGTCAATGTGTGGACTGCTTGATGCTGATTTTGATAACATAGTCAAGCAAATACTAATTATATTAATTACAGTTATGTGTCCGACATTGTAAAGAGCGATACCTTTGTGCAAAGTTAACTACAGTAACTTGAGTGAAAGTTGACCGAGTGAATCTCTGAGCTGGTGCGAGTGAGTGGAGGTGGGGATAATTTTCATATTCATGTGTCCGCATATATTAAATTAGGCAAGGGTGTAGAGTTACATTCAAGCTACACTAATATTGCCAAAAGTTTTGGGACGCCTGCCTTTACATGCACATGAACTTTTATGACCATTCTTAATCCGTAGGGTTTAATATGAAGTTGGTCCACCCTTTGCAGCTATAAAAGCTTCAACTCTTCTGGGAAGGCTTTCCACAAGGTTTAGGAGTGTGTTTATGGGAATTTTTGACCATTCTCTAGAAGCGCATTTGTGAGGTCAGGCACTGATCTTGGACGAGAAGGCCTGGCTTGCAGTCTCCGCTCTTAATTCATCCCAAAGGTGTTCTAGTAGAGTCAGGACTCTGTGCAGGCCAGTCAAGTTCCTCCACACCAAACTTGCTCATCCATGTCTTTATGGGCCGACGCTTTGTGCACTGGTGCGCAGTCATGTTGGAACAGCAAGAAGCCATCCCCAAAGTTGGGAGCATGAAATTTTCCAAAATGTCTCGGTTTGCTGAAGCTTTAAGAGTTCTTTTCACTGGAACTAAGGGGCCAAGCCCAACCCCTGAAAAACAACCCCACACCATAATCCCCCCTCCACCAAACTTTACACTTGGCACAATGCAGTCAGGCAAGTACCGTTCTCCTGGCAACCGCCAAACCCAGACTTGTCCATCGGGTTGCCAAACAGAGAAGTGTGATTGGTCACTCCAGAGAACACGTCTCCACTGCTCTAGAGTCCAGTGCTGGCGTGCTTTACCCCACTGCATCTGACGCTTTGCATTGCACTTGGTGATGTAAGGCTTGGATGAGCTGCTTGGCCATGGAAACCCATTCCATGAAGCTCTCTACACACCGTTCTTGAGCTAATCTGAAGGCCACACAAAGTTTGGAGGTCGGTAGCTATTGACAGAAAGTTGGCGACTTCTGTCTAGGTGCTTGATTTTATACACCTGTGGCCATGAATGAGATTGGAACACCTGAATTCAATGACTTGGAGGGGTGTCCCAGTACTTTTGGCAATATGGTGTATTTTAGGGCATGAAGAATTTTTTTTTTCACAGGAATTGTTTTTTAAATATGTAATTTTATTGATTAAAGATTCATTTAAAATGATTGACTACAGGGGACTTTAAAACATTGAAAATAGTTTTTTAATATCTTCTCCATTTAAAAGAAGTAGCTCACCCCAAAAAATTTAACTTTCGCCATAATTTATTCCCCTTCATGTTTTTTGAAGCCCTTTTCAATATCTTCCTTCCATGTAACACAGAAGGAGTTATTCATAGCAGAATTTCCAAGTTACTTACTTATAATAATGCAAGTGTAATAAAACATTCTGTTTTCATCTCATGTCATTAAATGTTACACGTAAGAATGAACCGACATGCAAATGCTGACAGAACTTTCATTTTGTGGGGTGAACTACTGCTTTCAAAGTTGATAAACCTATTTATTGTATTACTTTGTGCAATTTAATTTCTAGTTACATTTATTAGCATTTTCCCTGAGAACAGACCACCATTTCCACTCTTGTCTCAAAAAAACAGTTTTTAACTTAAAAGCACAACGCTCATGGGACATCTTTAAAAAATGATAGCAGCAGGAGATGGAGATGGAATGGAAGAAACATTTTAGAAAAGCTTTTACAGTGTTAACAGTGAAAGCACAGCACGCTGCTGCCATACTAATTCAGGCTCCCATGCTAAAAAGAGCAAAAATATATGTAAGAAAAAATTTAGATAAACTAACCAACCTTAATAATCGACTGACTCTCCTAACAAGGTTCCTTGTTGTACTCCAGCAGCTGCAGGACTCCGGTTGGGCCCGAGGGCCAAAACCCCATACTGGAATAAAGGAAGGAAGAAAAGGAAAACTTCAGTCCTGAACAAGCCTCCCATGCCTCCTTCCCCATGGCTTGACCTCCATGCTTGCTGTGCTGAAGATCTTTCCCTGGAGGTAAGCCTAAAATACCCAGGCCTCTAGCTGGAGCTTGACAAATCGACTCATTTGCTGAGGAGGTGATCTTAAAGCAATAGTTTGTCGGGGATAAAAAAACATTCTGTCATCATTTACTCACCCTTCACTCTTAAAAATAAAGTTTCCAAAAGGGTTTTTTTCACAGTGATGCCATAGATAGATGAACCGTTTTGGGTTCAACAAAGAAACTTTCAGTGAACAGTTCTTAAAGGGTAACTAAACCCTAAAACAACTTTTTTTAGTTAATGATCTGCACGGCTGGGGCTTTATTAGTGGTGTTCATTGATTCGAGTAAATGTTTTGACATTTGGGTATAAAATGTTTTAATTCCACAAAATAGGGTGTAAAAACGTCTGAGTGCTGCCCTCTTAAGGTTGAACGGTGGCTAAAGCAGTTGAATTTTCCTATTGGACGTTGTTGGTCATCATGGTCACCATGGTCACCATTGGCTCTTCCATCGGCTCACTACCCACGCCCCTGGCACGATGAGCTCACCATGCCCTATGAAATGTTTTCCCGCATTGATCACATGAGAACGGCTTCACTCCAGCTGTCAATCAATCCGTCACTGCGGGTCTCAGGTGCACGCCCACCGCTCAGCCCCGCCCTCGGTTCGTCCCCTCTGTCGCCGCTGGGCTCTGCCCACTTTTCCAGCATTTTTCAAATATTGCCAGTGGGTGGAGTTAGGCTCTAATCAGGGTTTGAGTTACCCTTTAAAGGCACAATATGTACGATTTTTTATTGTAAGATTAAAATATCCAAAAACCACTAGAACAGTGTTATACACTCACCTAAAGGATTATTGGGAACACCATACTAATACTGTGTTTGACCCCCTTTCGCCTTCAGAACTGCCTTAATTCTACGTGGCATTGATTCAACAAGGTGCTGAAAGCATTCTTTAGAAATGTTGGCCCATATTGATAGGATAGCATCTTGCAGTTGATGGAGATTTGTGGGATGCACATCCAGGGCACGAAGCTCCCGTTCCACCACATCCCAAAGATGCTCTATTGGGTTAAGATCTGGTGACTGTGGGGGCCATTTTAGTACAGTGAACTCATTGTCATGTTCAAGAAACCAATTTGAAATGATTCGAGCTTTGTGACATTATCCTGCTGGAAGTAGCCATCAGAGGATGGGTACATGGTGGTCATAAAGGGATGGACATGGTCAGAAACAATGCTCAGGTAGGCCGTGGCATTTAAAAGATGCCCAATTGACACTAAGGGGCCTAAAGTGTGCCAAGAAAACATCCCCCACACCTTTACACCACCACCACCAGCCTGCACAGTGGTAACAAGGCATTCTCATTCTGTTTACGCAAAATTCTGACTCTACCATCTGAATGTCTCAACAGAAATCGAGACTCATCAGACCAGGCAACATTTTTCCAGTCTTCAACTGTCCAATTTTGGTGAGCTTGTGCAAATTGTAGCCTCTTTTTCCTATTTGTAGTGGAGATGAGTGGTACCCGGTGGGGTCTTCTGCTGTTGTAGCCCATCCGCCTCAAGGTTGTGCGTGTTGTGGCTTCACAAATGCTTTGCTGCTTTGGGGTCTTTGTAAACCCTAGAAATGGTTGTGCGTGAAAATCCCAGTAACTGAGCAGATTGTGAAATACTCAGACCGGCCCGTCTGGCACCAACAACCATGCCACGCTCAAAATTGCTTAAATCATCTTTCTTTCCCATTCTGACATTCAGTTTGGAGTTCAGGAGATTGTCTTGACCAGGACCACACCCCTAAATGCATTGAAGCATCTGCCATGTGATTGGTTGATTAGATAATTGCATTAATGAGAAATTGAACAGGTGTTCCTAATAATCCTTTTAGGTGAGTGTATATTGTGTACTTACATTATCTCAGATGTTTCCAAAAATGTTTAAATCCAGAATAATAAGCAATTTTAACCAGGACAGCGACTGTGTCCGTGCGTCGCCTATCAGTGAAGTCATACCAGCCTTAGCCTCGATTTCCGTAGAAATTATTTTGTTATTTTATTATTATTTGATTCATCATACTGTACAATATGTTTTAAAATTAAATGCATGCCGTTTAGCAACACAAGCCATCCAGCATTTATTAAGATGATGTTCTAATATTGATCTAGCTCACTGCAGTGTTCAACAAGTGTCTCATAGCAGCCGCGGAGCGTTATAACGTTATAACATCATTTTCAAAACACTCAAATGTATCTAATATGATAAAACAGCGCTGCGTTACCCCACATGACACACTTGACTGGAAGAAATGGAAGCTGCGACTGTGGCATAATAAAATCTCTGTTGCTGTCGAGGCGTGTGTCGCGCTCGTCTCATTAGCAACCGCTCCTTGCTCAGCTCCCACAGCACTCAGCCCTGCTCTGCTTCATACTACAGTAACGTTAATAATCTCATCCTTGAACATGATTTCTGCCGCGTCCCGTTCCAATTCTTTTCCACCGGCTGTGAGGTGAAGGCAACAACTCCCAAGATTCCACAATCTCTGCGTCATTAAGATATGCCTTTGTTTTGAATAGGCGACATATAGCCGCAAAAAACGACATATTGTGCACTTAAAGTCCCCCTGTAGTCAATCATTTTATCCCTTAAAGGGTTAGTTCACCCAAAAATGAAAATAATGTCATTTATTACTCACCCTCATGTCGTTCCACACCCATAAGACATTCATCTTCGGAACACAAATGAAGATATTTTTGTTGAAATCCGAAGGCTCAGTGAGGCCTGCATAGCCAGCAATGACATTTCCTCTGTCAATATATTTTAATCAGTTCATGGCTTCATTTAGTATACGTGGAGCCATGAATATGCAAATTAGCCCTGTCTCCACTCATTCATACAGGCTTGTATACAAGTCGATATATCAGAATGGTAAAATGTTCTATGTATCGTTCTCTACAACATCGGACACATAACGGTAATTAATATGATTAGCCTTTTGCTTGATTACATTATCAAACAGCTAATAATGTGTTGCTAATGTTACACAAACCATGTTCCTGTTCGCCGTCTAAGAGTCAGACAGCTGCGTTCTAAACATCAACATCAGAACATCGTAATATACATCATATACATAATTCACCTGCTATATTGTGAAATGTACCTGATTTTTCATATCAACAGAAAAATATAACGGGATAACCAGGCTTCTCTTGAGACTCCCCTGCTTCAGAGTATAGTTAATGATATGCTAAAGCCCACCCACACGTTGACGTGATTGGTTACAAGGTAGTTTGTGACGTGTAGAAACACCGGTGATTTCAAACCATCTTTTTTTACTGGAGTTTTAATGAGAAAATTCGCTATGGTGTTGACTTATGAATTTGCACATGGTTTGTCTTAAAGCATATTAAAAACACCACACAGACATACAGACAACATTAAAAAAGTGATTTTCACTACAGGGGGTCTTTAAAAGAACTGCTTTTTCTTAGTGTGAAGAACATTTGAATAATCTAAAGAACATTTTTTTTCCAGTATAAAGAACCTTTTGTGGAACGTAAAGGTTTCATGGATGTTAAAGGTTCTTCATGGAACTATCAATGCCTTTATTTTTAAGAGTGTAGCATCGTTCCAAACTGGTATGATTTTCTTTCTTCTAAGTTTTGAGTGCTACTGTTGCTACTTTTATGGTGCTGTTTTTGTCCTTATTGAAGCTTGACAGCATCTATAACCATTTGTTGTGTGGAAAAGAGCAGCGTCAGCTTTTGTTTTGGTCGTCCACTAAGCCGTACGGGTTTGGAATAATTGGTCATTTTCATTTGAATTCGATCTGATCATTTTAAGAAAATTTTAGCAGAATTAAATTTGCTGTCATGTTATTAGACAACATATATTTCTTAGAGGAATGCTGTGTTTCATCACAGTGCAGAAAGCTTCTTTCTGCCATGCATGATGAGACATCTCCCAGAAGGCTCAAGGAATTGTTCTGAGACGCCCAACCGATGAGGTGCCTGCATTAAAATAATGTTGCGGATGAAAAAAAAAAACCCTGCCATACCGCACCGGCCTGTTAACATGCAAATCACATCTCATTTTCACAGAACGGCAAAGCGAGTGAGTCAGTGTGAAACTGTGTACAACCTGAATGCCAAGCATTATACTGAGAGAAAGCAAAGCATAGAAACAACACATAGTAAATTAGGGTGTCATGTTGAAGAACACTCAACAGCATTTCTATTTTGGGTCGCAAGCCACTGCAAATGCGATTTAATGAGCTCTGAATGTATAGGAATGACCTTGATATTGATTTTTAGCTGTGCTGCGTGTGGTGTTCTTTTTAAATGAACCAGTACTGTAACAGTAACACAAGATAATAGTTTTATAGAATAAAAAAATGTTTGAAGGCGTATCTCATGATGTTGGTTTATGGAAAAGCTATTATCTGTACACAGGCCTCTATTCTCATTGGCCCTCATTTATCAATCTTGCGTAGAAACGGGCGTATATGTTGGCGTAAGATTATGCTTACACTCCTCTCAACGCCTGATTTATGAAGCTGTGCGCACCTCTGAAATCCAGGCGTACGCAAAACCTGCCCTTGATAAATGCCGTGGCTGAAAACGATCGTCATTAGAATAACACGCCCCTATATATTCAAGTCTCTGCCTCCCCCACGCCCTCATTTTACGCCATGGACACTCGGAAGACGGCAATGAAGCGAAACTTCTCTGACGTGGAGATCGAGACCATCACCAGGGAAGTGGAAAAAAAACTAAATTGTTTTATTTGGGAGTTTAAAGAGTGGGATTAAAGGCGCCCACAAAAAGGTGTACGGTGGAAATCCAGTTTAAATAGCTGTTTGGATGAGAAATTACCTATCACAATTCATTATTTTACAGCACGTGTTTTGAAATAATATGCATTTAATTTCGTATCACATCACATGTATTGGGGTGTACAATAGTGATGATGATGTGATGTGGAGTACCATTCATTCACATTAATATAATTGCATGACAATTTGTTAGATTCTTATTATTATTATGATTTGTATTATTAATGACGCTTATTGTTATTTAGAAGAAGAATGTTGTTATTATTATTATTATTTATTTTATTATTATTTAAAAGAAGAAGAATGTCATTTTTATTATTTTGTCAGTCTGAATTATGTTCAGTCCCAGTCCGTGCGCTGCTGCCGGGCCTAACCAACGTCAGGTAAAGCGCACAGGCTCGCAACTGGAGAAATACATATCAAATGCTTTGGTAAAGTCACACAAATTAAACATTGAAGTCCATGTTGCACAAAAATAAACACTGAAGTTTATAATTACTTCCCTATTCGCACGGGATTAGTATATGTGGGGAGCTCTGGTGATTTGTAATAATCGCAGAGAATGTCTGTGATCTTAATCCCGTGCGAATCGGCCATGTCTGTAATATGTAAAGTAAAAATTCCCCCGCAAATGACCTACCATATTTCGCCAAACACCGAGGTCCTGTGATAATATTAGTCCCGTGCGAATCGGCATCTATTTGGCCGGGATTAGGCGGATAGTATATATTTTTTGCAAGGTTTTTGTGTCCTGTGTGCGCATTTCTATCTTTATCTTTCATGAAGAATGGAGCTAGGCTGCATATAATGCGCACCGTTATGACTTCCCGTGCGGCCGCGCGGAGGCTACTACTTTCACTTTAGAATGAGCACAATTTGGGAGTAAATTGCTTGAATGGTGTGTTTAATATTATTCTTAATGAAAAACACAAAAACAGAACAGTACAATGACAACTCGCTTAAATGGGCACTTTTACATTAGCTTTGAAACTGAATCTTCCGTCGTTATAATATTGCTCAGTTACGTTTTTAATTGCGTCTGTTCTCTAACTGAACGAAATTATTTGTATTACTACAAAAAAAATCTAAATTATATCGATACGACTGTTTATAATTTCATACAGCTATATAACGAAAAAACATTTTCAAGTAACATCATAACCGGGAGATAGTCAGTAAATTCGAGTAAAATCACAGCTTATCCCGTGCGAATGCGCCGCGCAAAATTCAGATGTGGGGGAGTCATTTCTAAATCACACGAGGTCCCCAGATAATAGCCTACTTATCCCGTGCGAATAGGGCTTTATTTGTTGTTGTTGTTGTTGTTTTTTTCACAGTGGGTCATAATATAGCATATCTTGTCAGTGCGTTTTGTGGTGTTAGGAATTGTTTTTCTGCGCATTTTCGCACTAACTCAAAACGTGCGTACACCACCTCCTGAGCTGGCGTAGGATTTGAGCGTGCCGTACGCCAACGTCCATATTGATAAATCTCAAAGTCACCGTGGTTTTGGGTGTACGCCAGGTGTACGCTGGAAATTTGGTGTACGCACTTTTGATAAATGAGGGCCATTGTGAGCAAATGTGCTGATTTTAATTTTAAAAACCATTTAAATCATTTTCTTTAATGGTGAATCTAATGAGCATCGCCATTAAAAATAATAAGAATTACAAAATAAAACGTAAAAAATGTCTGAGTGCATCATGGTAATGAGCATTTAGGGATGAATGTGGTTCATTAGAATGAAAAAAAAGTCACAAAACAAAATATCCTAATTTTGGGGTGGGCGAAATATGACTTAAACATGTTTTGTGGCATTTTTATGGCTTCAGTAGGCTGCTAAAAATTTATAAAACTAATTTTGTCTGCTGTTTTATGTTATATTATGTCTTTTATCATTGTTTGGGACATGTAATGTTGGTTTATTAGTTTCTATAGCCAAGGAGTGCCTCTGTGACTGCCTTAGGCCACAATGAAAGCAGATTTGAGCTTCATCGAATCAATAAAAACATAATGAAATATTTTTTAAATGTACATTCTAATAAACTATTGAGCCTGCTTCTGCATTTATTTCCCCCCCCCATCTTTGATAGATGACAATGGAAGCGATTTCATTAGCCACACATTAAACGTATTGGCTTTTCTCTGTCCGTGTGAAGGTAGCTGCAGATGGCACGCAAGTGGAAAGACCTGTAGCCCTCATAGAGATGTTTATTAGGGAACACTCGTTCTTGCCACGCTAATGAATTATTCATAAAGCCGCTGTCTGAAGGCCTTGTGTATTCTGCCAGGACTTTCTAAGCTGGAATCGATCCGTGGTGGAAATTCTGAGCGATCTGCGACATCTCCTTCAGCTGGGAGGTTTTAAAGGGGCATGTAACTCATTTTGACAGATGGCACTCAAGAGGTACTCACCATCGCTGCTTTGGAGACACATATCCTCTCCGTTATGAACCTCAGATTGCTATTTCCTCTGAAGTGCACTCCATGTGAGAACAAGGTTCGTCATTGAAACGACTTTTTGTCAACTTTTGATATATAATGGTGAATTGAGATTTAAGGGCTCGCCAATATATCTCACTTATGAAGGTATCTTATGGCACAGGCCACTTAAGGAGGGATGTCCCAGCGTTTTAGCATTCAAGCACTCTCAGAGCTAGAACACACTGATTAAAGTGGAGGGGAAATAGTCGTCTTGTCCTTGCGTTTGGAATACAGACAAAATGTGGTGAAAACTGCCAGACAGAGCTATAAACCCTCCATATTTGCCCTGTTGAGTGGTTTCAGACAGTGCAAATTATGTGATAGTTCTTATTAAATGTGGTTGTGCTGGTTGCTATTTTAAAGGGGTCACAAACTGAATTATTTAATTTTTTATAATGTTTCCTGGGGTATGATTTTTACATCAAAAGTGGTCATAATTTAGAAATAAAGGCATTTTTCCTACCCTGATGTTAGCCCTCTGTTTGAAGGGGCATGTCTGGGAGACTTCAGTGTAAACGCCCAATGCTGTGATTGATCTTTGCATATGAAATAGCTCTTGAATTTTTTTTTGCGCATTTTTACTATTACAGCTCTCAAAGGTAACTAATTGTGAAAAGTGTTGATTATAGCCAGTGTTGGGAAGTCTGCGGTTTTCCTGCGGAATTAGGCTACTTTTAAGTTGTTGCCGCAGGTAAATTTTGTTCCGTGGATTGATTTCCACCCCCGTAGGTAAGATTTGGGTGCTCAATCACCTCCAAAACACCACCCAGATATTAGTTGATTATTACGGGAGTTTTGGCGAGAGTCCAGAACTCAGTCACTGATAAACTGGTGCTGTTTGATTGACAGCTCCAATGATTGTAAAGGGAGCGTTTTTTGATTGCTTTATAATTTAACCACAGTTTA
This sequence comes from Romanogobio albipinnatus, assembly GCA_023566225.1. Classification (NCBI taxonomy): domain Eukaryota; kingdom Metazoa; phylum Chordata; class Actinopteri; order Cypriniformes; family Gobionidae; genus Romanogobio; species Romanogobio albipinnatus. The sequence continues at coordinate 36,593,767 of CM042260.1, read as the reverse complement.
AATAACAGATTATTTTCATCCTACTAAGAGAAGCAATGTGAAGTTGACCGTTTAGTCACTGGTTTGATTTACTAACATGCCCTTTAAACAACACAAATATGTACTAGTCAATTTCGGTCCCTTTAAATAGCAACATGCCAACAATGCGCCTGAACACACCTCATTTTCAGACCAGCACGTCAATGAACAGCAACAGCAACGCCCATGAACAATGAACAGACGTGTGCGAGTGCATTTGCTATTTAAACAACGTGGTGCTGGACGTGAAAATGAGGCTGAAACTAGCAAAAACTGTCGTATTGCGCCGGGTGTATGATAGGGCCCCTAATCGCAAAAGTCTGCGTCGAAATTGTGACTATTTTACCAAAGAATCCACAGGGAAATGTACCAAATACAAATAAATAATGCTGAACTGAGACATTCACATTGTTGAAAATAAATAACCACATTCCTAGCATTAGGATCCTTTGGAAGGTACTGTTATTTTTAGTCCAGGGATCCTGTATTGCTCTTAGGGCTGTAGCTAACAAATATTTTAGTAATCGAGTATTCTACCAATTTTTCCATCGAATAATCAGACAAGAAGTACTTTTTCTTTATTAAAGAGCAATACTTAATATAGAAGAGAAAATAAGACAGGTATCTTAAAATGAACAACTAATTTTTTCTTTTTTAGAAAAAAATTTAGTTTTATTGCTGAAATTGCATACATTAATATCTGTGAAAACTAAACCAATTTAGTTGATTCAATTTACATATTATAATGCAAATACAAATTATATATATATATATAAATAATATATATATATATATATATATATATATATATATATATATATATATATATATATATATATATATATATATATATATATATATATATATATATATATATATATATATATATATATATATATATATATGAAATAAAAGACAGGGAAAGCAATAAAGGGCATTGCTAACAACACATCCAGCCAGCCACCTACGTTTCTCATAACAAGCGCTTGAAGCTCCGAGTGCAGCTGCGTCCTGTCACTGGCCTGCTGCTGGATTTGTAAATCGCATTGGTCCGGGATCCTTTATCCTTTTTTTTCTTCCAGCGAATGCCTTGTGAAAGAGCCATCTCTGCGAAAGTGATCATCCTAATAAGGTTTTGGCGGGGTCGGAGTGACGATGTCGCCCGCGCACTTTCGCTTTAGTGGCCAAGAGCGTAAAGTTGAATGACAGGTGACGAGAACCAATCAGATTGGATAAAATAACATGCATCCAATTCTGATTCGCCAGGGACGCAGCGACCTGCATCTGGAGGAGGATCTTTAAGAAACCAATTAGAGACCAGCTTCAGGTCACATGCTGCCCGTAGATTTTTGTACTCAGATAGACATCCATTTGTCAAGCGTCCCTCGCGCATGAAACCACATGAAACATATCGAAGAACATATAAAATAGTTAACCGATCAAAGCCAGTTTTTATTAATTGCAGAGGCTCTTACTAACAGCCGGCACATCGTATGAGTAATTTATTTTATTTTTATATCATTTTTGTATACATGTATATTTCTGGAATTTTGATGGGGGTGGCGCCCCAGCGCCCTGTATTGACCAGCCGCCACTGAATGACACACGTTCATTGCGTTTTCCCATTACATTTACATTTATCCATTTGGCAGACTTACATTACATTCAAGGTACACATTTTACATTTTGTCAGTTCTTGCTTCCCCCGGGGATCGAACCCATGACCTTGGCGTTGCTAGCGCCATGCTCTACTGTTTGAGCTACAGGAAAGCCATGAAATGAGAGTTCTGTGTCATTATTAAAATCAACACATTAATGATTTATCTCTCATCCAGCCGCAATTTTTAGAATGTTACTTTTAATTACTTTACCCACCTGACCTGCGGATAAAACCGCGATCTATCTTTCTGCAACTTGACAGTGTGTAGTAGGGCTGCTTGATTTGGGGAAAATAATTGCGATTATTCTGGTTAAAATTGCGATTTGAATGTGATTTTTTTATTATATATATATATATATATATATATATATATATATATATATATATATATATATATATATATATATATATATATATATATATCATTAAAAAAATATATTATTATTATTACTAAATAAGAAATAATAATAATAATAAGAAATATTACTAACATTTTCATTATTAAAAATAGAGTATTTAAGAATAAATATAACTATACTACTACTACTACTACTAATAATAATAATAATATTTAAATTTTACAGAAAATTTATTTTACAAAAAAAAACTGCTGGGTTACCTGTTAATATGTAGACAGCCTGACTAAAAATCATTAGAAAGGTCTAAGGATTTATTGTAAAATTATTATAATAAAAATTTGTGCTTTTTATCTGTGATATCAATTTCTTAAAGTCTACATCTTTAATATGAAATATGAGCCTTATGCATCCACTGTGGGGAAGAAAACGCCTGTATATTTAAGAAAAACATGGATTGTCATATAAACTTATTTAGAGAGAAGTATTTTTCTCATTTGTTACCAAAAAATTTCATTCATACTGGTGGCCAGAGGGCGCCCTCGAGCAGAAACTCCACATTTGCGTTAGAGAAGTTATCGTTTGTTTTCAGTAAATCCCTAATGTGAAGCTAAGCTAGCACTGCAGGCTGAATAAAAGGAAGATAGAAACGCTTTGACTGATGAAACATGAGGACAATAAACACTACTGCATCAAGATGGTGTATTTGAGTTCTTCAAGCCTTCTCAGATATTTTTATAATAATAAAGCAGTGCTGATTGACATAGACTTTATCACTGCCTATAAAATAAAGCAGTGTCTGCTCACAAACACTCGACTGACTATATGAAGTGAGTTAAAACATGTTATTAAACGTATTTTGTTGGACAACAGGTTTATGAACACTCCACATTACTAGTTTGTGAAGTTGTTTGACACGTGTTGTTTTTTTCAAACGCACGTTATAAGGGACGCTCTTCACTGACATGCTGGGCATTTATTTATTTAATTAAAATCGCAGCCTTTGCGCTTCCATAATCGCACATAGGCTAAATCACGATTGCGGTTCGATTTCGATTAATCGTGCAGCCCTAGTGTAGTTAAATGCACTACATGAAGCTTCGAGATGATTTTTTGAATTTGAGTAACTCAAGGAATCGTTTCAGCCCTAATTGCTCTTCTCTCCTTGTCATCTCACTAACACGCCGGTGGGCGGGGCCAAAGTTACAATAATGAAGTAGGCGTTGATCTTCTTCTTTCACCTATCTAAGATAGGCACATTCCACGAGTCGTTCGCTGGGCTTGGTTACTGTTTTTGGACTAACGAGGACGTTTTCAGTTCTGAAAATGGATATTCGTATAGCATGATGACGTCTTGTATGTCAAAAGCTCAAGAAAATGTTTATTTCTCAGTTCATGACCTCTGGGAGATGGAATAGCACAAGTGATTCCTCTGTGAAATAATCTTCAGGATGGATTTAATCCTTAGCGCTCACTAATAGTTCTTGTGCGCAAGCAGCATTCGAATGCTAAACGACAATAGCGATGTGGTCAGCTACTGCTGTGTGATTCTTCTTGCTCTATGAATTATTAAGACATTTATAAAGAAGCACTGGAATAACTCTGCAGGGAATGCCTCCAGTGATTTATTCTTCCTATTCAAATAAGTGTCATTGTGTACCAATGTGTTGCTGGGTCACAATCTCACCAATATCTGGGTCATATTTCACCTCCAATTCAAAGGAAATATAGTATTTTTTATCATGAAATGTCTAGATATCTAGATATGGTTTCGTTAGGTTCATCCTTTTGTATCATGATTGTCATATATTTCCATTTAGTCATTTTTAGCAGACGCCACCACCACCATTATTATGATTCAATCATTATGATGAACTTTAGAGATGCAATTCCCTGTGGTTTGACATGCATCTTGCATCTTCATAAACAAAGATATTATTATCACTTGTTGGTTTAATAACATTAACACCAGCCCTGACCATAGGGTTTGTTTGCATGCAGTATCCTTATTGCACAATGAAGCATTCGAGCAGACCGTGTACAGCAAACCAGAAATTGCATTACATGTTCATAGACCATCCCAAACAGGCTGATATATTGTTTGACAATAACTCTCACTGAATTATTTAGTAGACCTCCGAGCAACTTGAAATGCCACATTTGCATTTGTGTTCAGACGTGGTTATTGCTTTCCGGTTGGTTAATCTGCTCTGAAATCCACGTTAGCAAGGGAGCGACAAAATAAAAATGTAGCACTTTTAGGAGTTTTAGAAAAAGCTTTTGCACAGAATATAAAACACATTGCAAGTAGTCTCGTACTCCCTGGATTTGCATGTCCAGATGCTGTTTGTCAAGCAAATTTGCTGTGAAGATTTTTGATTAAATTTCTGCACATCTAAGTGTGCTTTCATGCAAGACAAAGTTCCTTCGCACTGCACGAACCAACCAATGATTCATTTCAAATGCATCTTCATTTATCTGTAATGAATTCTTCTTTACTTGCTTTGCCACATGTGCCACTTTCATTGCAAACAACATTTATCATTGAGGGTCAGTAACATTTTGCTTTTGCTAATGCAGCTTGTTTTAATGACATTTTCTTCTTCGTGTTTGCTTTCTAAGGGCTGTTTCTCTGACCTTAGCACATGGATTTCAAGACTTCAAATGAAGAGGTAAGTATTGCTTTATATGCCACTGTTTTCAAAACAGTCAGATGAAGTAGATAAAGTAATGTGCTCATACAATTTGTAACAGATCTATTTCAGCGTTATTTGTTGAACAAAGTGCTATCCAAATGAATGTTCGGTGAAGTCGTTGAGAGAGGCATGAGCACATCGATCAAATAAATTGATTTGTTGACTTTCCACTGGGGAACAAAGATGTTAGGTCAAAAACGATTGCTTTAATTCCCCTGCCTGTAGACTATAGGAAACAGAGTTATTTAAAAGACAACAGATTTACAGTTTCATTTTCTGAAATACTCTTTTTCCAATGACAATAATGACTTAATGTGAAGATTGTAAGGAGGATTATGAGCTTAATTTCGATGGTCCACATTAGACATTTTACTATTAGTGGTTGAACAACTTCAGATTTTTTTAAGTTGACATTTATGTGATTAAAGTCAAGTCGACGTCATTAATGAACAAATAAGCCTGAACCTCGAGCTGAGACTCAAACGTGGAGGGTTGTCTTGTGCACATGTGTTATACAGGGCTATATTTGCACAGATTTCTTCTCGTTCTAAATCAGACACAGATAAAGTAGCACAGTAAAGATTACTTTTATATGAATGCATTAGTGAGAGAGCGATTGCGTGTGAATTAATTCTACATGGCAGTGTCTTTCTACTAATAGTGAAGCTTTTCAGTTTATAAGCTACACTATATTGACAAAAGTATTGGGACAGCCCTCCAAATCATTGAATTCAGGTGTTCCAATCACTTCCATGGCCACAGGTGTATAAAATCAAGCCCCTAGGCATGCAGAGGCTTCTACAAACATTTGTGAAAGAATGGGTCGCTCTCAGGAGCTCAGTGAATTCAAGCGTGGTACCGTTATAGGTTTCCACCTGTGCAATAAGTCCATTCGTGAAATTTCTTCGTTACTAAATATTCCACGGTCAACTGTTAGTGGTATTATAACAAAGTGGAAGCAATTGGGAACAACAGCAACTCAGCCACGAAGTGGTAGGCCACGTAAAATCACTGAGGTGCACAGTCACCAACTTTCTGCAGAGTCAACAGCTACAGACCTCCAAACTTTGTGTGGCCTTCAGATTAGCTCAAGAACGGTGTGTAGAGAGCTTCATGGAATGGGTTTCCATGGCCGAGCAGCTCATCCAAGCCTTACATCACTAAGTGCAATGCAAAGCGTTGGATGCAGTGGGGTAAAGCACGCCGCCTCTGGACTCTAGAGCAGTGGAGACGTGTTCTCTGGAGTGACCAATCACTAGTGATGGGCAGACCGAGGCTTCTTGAAGCACTGAAACAGTTGAAGCAAATGTGCAATATTGTTTCGAAGCTTCGAATCAATCTGACACCCGTCTCTACGGCGACATCTAGTGGTCACTTGCATGTGTTGATCTGAAATGACAGTGACAATGATCCATTTAAAAAAAATAAAATAAAAACTTTTTTAACATCTGTCTGACAACTACATGATCTTGGTTGTGTAACCTGTAGCCTCCTCATAGTTTTTTTTTTGTGGTCATGAAAATTGAACATTAATAAAATAAATAAAGCCACAATGTGTCACATTTGTTACATGACATTTTTATTCAAAAATATTATTTGCTCTGCTGTTAATATATAATAAGGAGTTAGCTGACTTCTTTTTTTACATATAATTTCTCCAGCCTTAAAAAATAGTCCTCTCACATGGGACACTTGTTGTCCTCTGCACCCTCCAAAATGCCAGGATGAGTGCTCCTCAAGTGGTGCATCAAGGCTAGCTGCCTATCAAAATACACACATCTCACTTTATTTGGTGTTTCCAAATGGAAATGGTCCCACACCACAGATGTAAGGCATCTCTTGTAATGGACAATAACAAAGATAACTTCCTGATTGACAACATCCTCATGCTGGGAAAATTGTATATACACAAATGCAGGTTCTTAAAGGTGAAACCACGATTTTATTAATTTCATAATGAGTTTAACTCAAAAGCCTGCAAAGTTATGAAAATGCAATCAGTCTTTTTTCCATTATAGAAGAAAATGATCTTCAAACAAAACCCTTGCCCCTTTAATGTTTTTTGTTCATAATATGTCCTATTTGTTTTATTATGCACTACGCTGTATAGTAAGCAATTTTATACATATTTTCAATTTAGTAAAACTATTAACTGATTTCGAGGGAAGACACGATTTCTCTCAAAATGTTGAACTCGTACTATTGTTTCTAGAAATGCAACTGGCAATCTTGCATCTCAGTTATGGATTATAGTGAAAATGACCTCAGAAGACTTCAGTATTAATATTACTATGTGTATTCGTCTTGTTGCTAGGCAGATTATTTCATACATTTGTAATGGACTATTTTTTCCATTTAACAGAAGCTTTAAAATCATATACAGGCATATATAAAATAATGTGAAGTCAAATCCATATTTAATTTCCTTGTATTTATTTATTCATTTCTTGGTCTTGATCACCCTGTTGGGATTTATTTTGCGATAATGACCGACTGACTGTACTTTATATCCTATATATCAATGTCTATCAGCTAATGAGAAATATTGATCGTCCACTAATCTGGATGTTCTTCTCAGTATGTTAAAATTCATGGCATTCGATGTGCCCTGCATTATATTGATGCAGTTGGGATGGGATACAGGACTACTATGAATGCAGAGAGCACAAATTTAATAGGTTTTGGGCTCAGAAATGGGGACACGGCAGAGCACTTATGTGTGGAAGATTAATGAGCGCTCAGAGGAAAATAAGTCTTATGTATATAGACAGAGGTCTTTCTATCTATTTACAAACTCTGCTGTGGTTTTTAAAACATAATGTGCAAGACAAGATTCAACACGTTGTGGTGAATTTTTTTAATCTTTTATATGGGGATGATTAGAGCTGCTCGATTAATCGTTAAAAGATCGCTATCTCGATTCAAACACTTTTGTCGATTAAATCTTTTACAAAATCACTTCAGAACGTTGATGCTGCCGCTGACAGAGAGAGAGAAGTTGTCATAGATATGAAACAGCTTCACAAACAGTATTTTCAACCACACAGTATCATTATTTCTGTGTTACAAATATTCATATTACCACAGAAGTATTGGGATAAATGATAATAGTTCAAATATAAATACTGACGTCTACGAAATAGGAGTAAATCCCCTTTATAAAGTAACATGACGCTTCAAATTAAGATTGTATTAATTTCATCATTACACTAGCAGGTGGTGACAAGTGAAAACATTTATTTGTCATTGAATCATTAATTTAAGAGATTCAAAACACGGATTCATCCAGTAATGAAACAAGTGAAGTATTTATGAGTAAGTCATTGAATCATTCATTCAAGAAATGCGTCCGAAACGCCGATTCATCCAGTAATGAAACAATTAAGTATTTATGAGTGAGTCATTGAATCATTCATTCAAAAGATTCATTCAGAAATGCTGATTCATCCAGTAATGAAACAATTAAGTATTTATGAGTGAGTCCCTGAATCATTCATTCAAGAGATTTTTTCAGAAACGCTGATTCAACCAGTAGTTAAACAAGTGAATTCTTTATGTGTGAGTCATTGATTAATTCATTCGAGAGATTCATAAAAAAATGCTGATTCATTCAGTAATGAAACAAGTGAAATATTTATGAGTGAGTCTTTGAATCATTCATTCAAGAGATTCCTTCAGAAACACTGATTCATCTAGTAGTTAAACAAGTGAATTATTTATGAGTGAGTCATTAAATCAATAATTCAAGAGATTTGTTTCAGAAACGCTTATTCATCCAGTAATTAAACAAGTGAATTATTTATGAGGGAGTCATTGAATAATTAATTCGAGAGATTCATTCAAAAATGCTGATTCATTGAATCATTCATTCAATATATTTTTTCAGAAACGCTGATTCATCCAATAATGAAACAATTAAGTATTAATGAGTGAGTCATTGAATCATTCATTCAAGAGATTTGTTCAGAAAGGCTGATTCATCCAGTAATGAAACAATTAAGTATTTGAGTGAGTCACTGAATCATTCATTCAAGAGATTTTTTCAGAAACGCTGATTCAACCAGTAGTTAAAAAAGTGAATTATTTATGTGTGAGTCATTGAATCATTCATTCGAGAGATTCATTAAAAAATGCTGATTCATTCAGTAATGAAACAAGTGAAATATGTATGAGTTAATCACTGAATCATTCATTCAAGAGATTCGTTCAGAAACGCTGATTCATCCAGTAGTTAAACAAGTGAATTATTTATGAGCGATACATTGAATCATTCATTTAAGAGATTCCTTCAGAAACACTGATTCATCCAGTAGTTAAACAAGTGAATTATTTATGAGTGAGTCATTAAATCAATCATTCAAGAGATTTGTTTCAGAAACGCTTATTCATCCAGTAATTAAACAAGTGAATTATTTATGAGTGAGTCATTGAATAATTCATTCGAGAGATTCATTCAAAAACACTGATTCATTGAATCATTCATTCAATATATTTGTTCACAAACGCTGATTCATCCAGTAATGAAACAATTAAGTATTTATGAGTGAGTCATTGAATCGTTCATTCAAGAGATTTTTTCAGAAACGCTGATTCAACCAGTAGTTAAAAAAGTGAATTATTTATGTGTGAGTCATTGAATCATTCATTCGAGAGATTCATTCAAAAATGCTGATTCATTCACTAATGAAACAAGTGAAATATGTATGAGTTAGTCACTGAATCATTCATTCAAGAGATTCGTTCAGAAACGCTGATTCATCCAGTAGTTAAACAAGTGAATTATTTATGAGCGAGTCATTGAATCATTCATTTGAGAGATTAATTCAAAAACGCTGATTCATTGAATCATTCATTCGAGAGTCATTCAAAAACACTGATTCATTGAATCATTAATTCGAGAGATTCATTCAAAAACGCTGATTCATTCAGTAATGAAACAAGTGAATTATTTATGGATGAGTCATTGAATCATTCATTCAAGAGATTCATCCAAAAACGCTGATTCATTGAATCATTCATTCAAGAGATTTGTTTCAGAAATGCTGATTCATCCAGTAATTAAACAAGTTAATTATTTATGAGTGAGTCATTGAATCATTCATTCGAGAGATTCATTCAAAAACGCTGGTTCATTGAATCATTCATTCAAGAGATTGATTCGGAAACGCTGATTCATCCAGTAATTAAACAAGTTAATTATTTATGAGTTAGTCATTGAATCATTAATTCGAGAGTCATTCAAAAACGCTGATTCATTCAGTAATGAAACAAGTATTTATGAGCAAGTCATTGAATCATTCACTCATCGATTTTAAGTAATCCATTCAAATTAATTAAATGTTTTAAATAGAATGCAGCAATAAACATTTTGTAGTAAATTTCATATTATTGTGGGAGAAACATGATCTCTATTTGAAACGAAAAAAGTGATTCTCAGTTTATCCAGAATCGTGCAGCTCTAGTGATGATCTACATCTATTAACACTGGTTTAGGAATGCGTACAGTTGTTTTGTAGAGCTAGTAGATGTCTTAACTTTACTAAAGCATCAATATGACAATAATATTGTCAGTGTTTCATGTTACTTGTGTGAATGAATGCATCCCTGTTGCAATCTTACTAGACTAATACAGTAATTTCACCTCTGGAATGGCCAAAGTCAATGTCTGATGTTTTGACTGAAAATCTCAAGGGCACACTAAAAATGGCTGACACTTGATCGCCATGGCAACAGAGTCAAGCATGTGTCCTAGCAACTGAAGTTATGGAATAAATTTCATTCTGGCATAAAGTATTTGACCTGACTTTGCAAGAAAACGCAATGATGCAGATGCCAAACTCAACAGAAAATTCAGGTCTCAGGTCATTTTTTTATGAATAACTGCTTACCAACCAATTTGGCCATCATAGAACTAGTCTTACAACACAACTGGGCCCTGAGGATTGTTTGTTTTTTTACAGTGCTGACAGGTGGAAAGGCCAAAATATACAGACATACAACATTTTAAAGCAGAGAGTTTAAATAATAATGAAAACAGCATGGTGTTGATGCTTCGTATTTCAGTGTGAAATGTATTAAATATGCATTGACAAAAATTATTGAATAAACTATGCAGTTTCTTTTCACTTATTCTGTAGGTTCATTCTGAATTTATGCTGATTAGATAATTTTATACAGTATAAAATATGTTTACATGCCTCTAACTAGCATAGTAAGTCACACTATCAGTCCAAATCCAAGTATTTGTGTATCCGATTGTGTATTGGAATCTGATCTAAAATTATTAACTGCCCAGTGTCCACATTGTGTAACTGTTCAGATCTGATTTGTGTGTCCCATGCTGCTCTTTCGTTTTCTGGAATATCTGCATTTTTTTCTATGGCTATGACAGTGTGTTTGTAGGTATATGCCAAAAACAACAACAGCAGCAACATGGAAGTGTTTGCAATACAAATGTTGTCTTATTTACAACATGACAATAGTTGTGTCTCAAATGTTGCATTAGACTAGCCTGGATGCCAGCCGAACTTAGCCCGCCCACAACTTTTGAGGTCGGGAAGTTCGATCTGGACTTGATCCGTTGTGGAGCATCTATGCTCGAACAGGAGCTGTTCGGACCAATGAAATTGTCAGGGCGGGCTTTAGACGATAATGGACAGATGATCAACAGTAAAGTAATCATCCACGTCACCAAAGAGCGCTTGGGTTGAATTCGTTCTAATCCTAAACGGAGAACTTGTTTGTATATGCATTCACCTTTACTATTTCTCTCAAAAATGATGATCGTGTTGGTAAGTACTAGTGATGTATGTCTCGAGACCGGTCTTGGTCTCGAGACCGGTCTCGAGACCACTTTTACGTGGTCTCGGTCTTGTCACGGCCTTGACGGTCTTGGTCTTGGTCTTGGTCTTGTCTTGGTCTCGGACCTCTCGGTCTTGTCTAAGTCTCGCTGTCTCAGAACGATTTAGCAATACAATATCCACGACAATATTTTTTTTTTTTTACGACAACACAACGTTCAATAATGCACCATTAATATTATGTGTAGTTGAAGTAATACCGTCTAATATGTATTAAATGTAAACTGCGGCTGAACCCTAGTATGCTGATGTTCTTGAATTCATACAAGTTATTGGTTAGCTTCAACACTAGTCTGTTTTTTTCCCCCTCCGATCTCGACTTGGTCTCAGTCTTGGTCTCGACTTGGTCTTGGTCTTGAGTTGGTCTGTCTTGGTCTTGGTCTTGGTCTTGTCTTGGTCTCGATACCCTCTGGTCTTGGTAGTGTCTTGGTCTCGGTTTAGGCGGTCTTGACTACAAGTCTAGTAAGTACTCCGTGTATCCTTAAATTATTTTTTAACAACACCGTTAAAGATCGTTTATACTCATCTTCTTCTTCTACTTCTTCCAGCGTGCGTGCAGTTGAGTTCTGTTGACAACTATGCGTCGCTCCGTTGCTCTGATTGGTTGTAGGTCTATCCAATTGAGTGCAGAGGCATTTTCTTTCCTGGCCAACTCACACTATTTATACTACAAAACGTCATAGAATAGTGCATAAGTACGTGAATTGGGACGCACCTATTGTGTAGCTGCCGCGCTGGACTACTACGCCCACACCGCGACAACGTCATTTTTGCCGCGCGCACCTACATACTTTTGAGTGTGTAGCAAAAGAGTAGACAAGCTTTGGGACATACTATCACGTCATACAATTGTGTCCTGTCACCGTAAACTGGCCTGTCAATCATCTTGTCACAGTTAAAATCCTCCACATTTCATTTAATTTCCTACCGTATCAGAAAGAAATGCAGTAGCACGTTAAGCTGCAGTCGCGGGTCTTTCATGCGAAGACTCTCCATAATGATACATTTAAAAGTTAATGGCTAAACGGATCTTTATAAAAGTCCACATTGTTACTGCAGATGCAATATAACACGGATAACATTGAATAAATATGTTTTTATCAGGTTAAACTTATTAAGTTTCTTATTATTAGTCACTCAAATCCCTTTATCTAAACCCCTCACTATCGGTAGCGCATATACGCCATGTTTTGTAGTTTTTTGTAAGCTTTTTTTCACTCGTGTTTGTAGTTCTGAACTGAATCATCCTCCAAAGCGTGATGGTTTGTGGGCAATATTAGCCTTTATAGTGTGCACGGATCCACACTTTGAAATAAACCATCCGGGGACTTTTGACATACTCTTTTCAACACACTATGCATTGGGACACACTTTTTTTAATCTTGCATACTATTTAGGATGGATAGTATTGGGATGCAGCCGGTATTCTGTGCTGTCGTCTCCGCCGGTTTCAAAACACAGCTATATTGTCATATTTTTGCCCCTGTTTCTGTAGCAGTGACTTTCATCATGTATACAACGTCTAATGTGTACATTTTACGTGGCATGAGAAAGTTACATAAACCACGTGAAATATGATCTGAGCGGTCAGACTGTTCACACTTGCTAAATCTGATTGGATATGCACACAGTCTGAACGAGGCTTAACTAAATAATAATGTGATTTGGATTATTCACAGTTTATCAGGTATGACAGGATGTTAAAAATAATACACGTAAAGTGAGGCTGGTTTAGCAGTGAAACTATTACTGGCCATCATGAAGTAGATGTATAAAAGGCACTTAAGGCACTTAAGATAATTATGTTACTCTAATAATTGAGTCTCTGTGTGTGTGTGTTCCTGCAGCTATGGGCACTTTTATGTCCCTGCGGTAATTTTTTTATTGAAACGAACAGGTTTGTAATATGAAACATGATGTGTGAAGAAAACAGAAGCTGTAATTTTGTCTGAAATTTGATATTTGTATCATATAATCTGAAATTTTGATATGTGAAAATATATTTTAATTGTGTGTATTTAGGATGCATAGAATACTAGATATGAAACAAGACAAAATTCAGCCATTTAATTATGTCAAAAATGCTTAAAATGTAATGTCCATGATTTCGCCTATTCATGCACTGTTGGACATTTTAGTACACAATTAAAGTGACAGTGTGAAAAGGTTTTTAAGAGAGATAATTGATAACATTTTATTTTAAGCCTTTATGTGTAAAGCATTATATCTTTAATTGTAACCAGAGTTAAAACGCATAATTCAGATTCCTTGTTACATATGAATTTGGTTGTTTGCCATGTGTTTTAATGCATTATACTCTCTAAAGGTGTAAAATGAATAGATAAGTATTATAATGTATTGTGGTTACAATTATTAATGAGACCATACAATGCATTATAAGGTGCATCACAAGGCAAAATTAATGAATTATAAATGCATTACTTTTAGAATACCCCAAACAATACCTCATAATGACAACGTGAAAGAAGTTTGTTTGAAATCTTTGCAAATTTATAAAAAAAAAAAAAAGAAAAAAAAAAGGGGAGTGCGGAGCACAACCTAACGCAGGGTTAGTTGTAACACGCATGTTAACCCTTTCCACACATGCCAGGATGACGAAACTTAGTGTATTTACTAGTTGCCATATCAACATTATTTAGAGAAAAAATAGCGCCAAAATTAAAAAATCTCTGGAAGATATTACTGAACATGTTTTTAACCATAGCAAAAGTAAATTTCTTACTTAAGTTTAATTTTCATCTCTGTTTTTTGTGTTTATTTAAAATAAGACAAATCCGATAATATTTTAATCTTATATCTGTTATTAAAGAGTTCAGATCGTTCTTTAATGATGATCTAACAGCAGAAGACACGAGCCGCGATTTAAATCCCAGTTGCGCAGATGGGGTGCGTTGTAACACTGCGTTACAATGAGCCCCTATTACACTCTCAGAAAAAAAGGTACAGTGCTGTCACTGGGGCGGTACCCTAAGGTACAAAAGTGAAAAGGTACATCTTTGTACCTTACTCACCCCTAAATGGTACATATTAGTACCTTAAAAGGTACATATCAGTACTTTAAGAGTGCATATTAGTACCTTAAAGGTACATATTAGTACCTTTTCGGTTTTGTACCTAAGGGTACAGCCCCAGTGACAGCACTGTACCTTTTTTTCTGACAGTGAAATATGCCATTATTTTCTATACTTTTATGAATTCTTTTGAAAAAAACATGAAAAAAGGGTGAACAAGGTCTGTGAGTTAATGTTCAGAAATGATTAATTATTATTATGTTTTGAACTATGCTCTATAGCCAACATGACATCATGACTTTGCATAAACATACACGCCACTTTCTAAAGCCAAAAGAGCTATCCGCGTGTATGTCTACACCATGTGATTCCGCGTGTATGTCTACGCCGTGTGATTCCGCGTGTATGTGTACGCCAAAACGAACCATCATCTCCGCGTGTATGTCTACGCCGTGTGATTCTACGCCGTGTGATTCCGCGTGAATGTAAATGGATTTATAAACATACTAAATGATGTTTTTTTGAAAATGTAAAAATGCAGAATGTTTCTTGTGATGGGTAGGTTTAGGGGCAGGGGCAGTGTGTGTGTGTGTGTGTGATGGGTAGGTTTAGGGGTAGGGGCAATGTAGGGGGATGGAATGAAACGGCGTTGATAAACACGCTAAAAAGCGATTATGCGTCTTGATAGCACGCCAAAATGGCATACGAATTGGCGTGTCATACATACGCCATTTCATGAGATCAGTCTGCTATAGCTGTATTTAGCGATGTTTTTGTAGTCAAACTCAAAAATGCTTATATTTTTAATGATTAAAAAATGCCATTATTTTATTTAAAAAAGTTAATAATTGTATTTTGTTGACAAAATATTTTAGTTTGTCTTGTATATTTTTTTTATTATATCAGGTAAGATTTTAAGCTGTCATTTGGTCATGTTACATTGTGCCCCACCACATGATACAATGTACATTTACATTTATGCATTTGGCAGACGCTTTTATCCAAAGCGACTTACATTGCATTCAAGGTACACATTTACATTTTGTCAGTTCTTGCTTTCCCTGGGAATCGAACCCATGACCTTGGCGTTGCTAGCGCCACGCTCTATTGTTTGAGCTACAGGAAAGCTCCCCATGTACCCCACCTATGGGGCATGTTGTCACATTCCACTTCCATTCTTTCAAGGTAAATCAAGAAAAAAGTATACACTTTATTAATGAAACAAAACCACATAATTGTACTAGACATGTGTGCAATTAATGTGGGAAAAAATAAATACTCTGAACCCCAAGTGGATTTACACAAACTGAGAAAGTCAAAAAGCGTTAGGTTGTGCCCCGCTCGCCCCTATTCACCGCCTTTGCCATGACACTCAAAATTTAGCTCAGGTGCATCCTGTTTCCACTGATCATCCTTGGGATGTTTCTACAACTTGATTGGGGTCCACCTGTGGTAAATTCAGTTGATTGGACATGATTTGGAAAGAGACACACCCTGTCTATATAAGGTCCCACAGTTAACAGTGCATGTCAGAGCACAAACCAAGCCATGAAGTCCAAGGAATTGTCTGTAGACCACAGAGACAGGATTGTATGGAGGCACAGATCTGGGGAAGGGTACAGAAAATGTCTGCAGCATTGAAGGTCCCAATAAGCACAGTGGCCTCCATCATCCGTAAATGGAAGAAGTTTGGAACCACCAGAACTCTTCCTAGAGCTGACCGCCCGGCCAAACTGAGCGATCGGGGGAGAAGGTGGTCACTCTGACAGAGCTCCAGCTTTTCTCTGTGGAGAGAGGAGAATCTTTCAGAAGAACAACCATCTCTGCCGCACTCCACCAATCAGGCCTGTATGGTAGAGTGGCCAGACGGATGCCACTCCTCAGTAAAAGGCACATGACAGCCTGCCTGGAGTTTGTCAACAGGCATCTGAAGGACTCTCAGACCATGAGAAACACAATTCTCTGGTCTGATGAAACAAAGATTGAACTCTTTGACCTGAATGGCAAGCGTCATGTCTAGAGGAAACCAGGCACCGCTCATCACCTGGCCAATACCATCCCTACAGTGAAGCATGGTGGTGGCAGCATCATGCTGTGGGGATGTTTTTTCAGCGGCAGGAACTGGGAGACTAGTCGGGATCGAGGGAAAGATGAATGCAGCAATATACAGAGACATCCTTGATGAAAACCTGCTCTAGAGTGCTCTGAACCTCAGACTGGGGCGAAGGTTCATCTTCCACCAGGACAACGACCCTAAGCACACAGCCAAGATAACAAAGGAGTGGCTACGGGACAACTCCGTGAATGTCCTCAAGTGGCCCTGACGCATACGCTCCACATCCAACATGATGGAGATTGAGAGGTCCTGCAAAGAAGAATGGGAGAAACTGCCCAAAAATAGGTGTGCCAAGCTTGTAGCATCATACACAAAAAGACTTGAGGCTGTAATTGGTGCCAAAGATGCTTCAACAAAGTATTGCGCAAAGGCTGTGAATACTTATGTACATGTGATGTATGATGTATTTGTCCCGCCCCTCCTCCACTGTGATTGGACGGCTGGGTAAAAACGGAATACTTGAAGAAGCACCTATAAATGAAGTGCTATTTAAAAACTGTTAAAGTGGTGCCATTTAAGTTTGCCCTGTTTTACTTTAAATGATTACTGTATGGCAGGAACATTCATTGCTCAAAATTACATCTTGCAAGGCAGTTTGAAGTTAAAGGGCATACATTTTTTTTTCATAAAGATAATAAATGATTGAAATACAATGTCTTATGCTGTAGCTCCATGACTCTCATGTCATTTTTCTCAAACATTTATCTACAGAAGTAACGGCCTTGTGATAAATGCAGAATAAATATGGACCCGATAAGCTGCATTTAAGCCTCTGACAGGCAGTCTGTCAAGTTACAATGTATTCAAGAGCATCTGGACTTCATTATCCATTTGTTGGAGACATTTTGTCACATATTCAAAAAGCTTCATCAGTTGTTGTGACATTGTGTGGTGTGAAGATGTTTAATCCAGCATCAGATAACTGATGAAGACACTTTGATGAGAAGCAAAAAAAATCTTCAACAAATGAATAACCAAGTCCAGATGGTTTAGCAATCATTTCTCTCCCTGATATTCTGCAGTGACTTTGAGTTTTCAGTTGTATCTCTGGCAGGCAAAAAGTGACTCTGCAAACACCAGCCCCCACTATTTATCATGCGATCAATTTCATGGCTAATTAACTTTATGTTGTCAAGTGTGGATTACAGATGTTTGTGTGACTTTGGCTGTTTCAGACAAAGACTGGGATTTATTTGCTTCAAGATGGTAGCGAGGAGCCTTTCAATATCCGTCTGCACCTGGCCAAAGATATTCTCACCATTCAAGAGCAAGACGTCATCTGTGTGTCTGGAGAACCGTTCTACTCGAGTGTGAGTTCAACAATCCACACTGTAAACCAGATTGATCCAGTCCTGGAAAATACAAGATATAATAAAAGCTATGACTCGAAACAACTCTACATGTCAGGGACTGCATCTTCTACACTGTAAGAAAGTGCTTAGTTACATGACTGGTTTTATTCAAGTCAAAAAAATATTTTAAATTGGCTAAATCACCTGACTACTACATTAGCAAGTTTTTAGATTATGACGACATAAATCCACTTAAAATTGTATTTTATTCATGAACACAAATTTTATCCCATTAAAGTTTTTTTTGTTTATTGTGCATGATTCATTGCTGCTTATTATCAAAATAAAATAATTATTTTAGATTATGAAGAGTATACAATAAAATGTTTGTGTGCATATAATGTATATGTGTATATATATATATGAATGGATGTATGTATGTATGTATGTATGTATGTATGTATGTATGTATGTATGTATGTATGTATGTATGTATGTATGTATGTATGTATGTATGTATGTATGTATGTATGTATGTATGTATGTATGTATGTATGTATGTATGTATGTATGTATGTATGTATGTATGTATGTATGTATGTATGTATGTATGTATGTATGTATGTAGGTATGTATGTATGTAGGTGTGTGTGTGTGTGTGTGTGTGTGTGTGTGTGTGTGTGTGTGTGTGTGTGTGTGTGTGTGTGTGTGTGTGTGTGTGTGTGTGTGTGTGTGTGTGTGTGTGTGTGTATGTATGTATGTATGTATGTATGTATGTATGTATGTATGTATAGATAGATAGATAGATAGATAGATAGATAGATAGATAGATAGATAGACAGACAGACAGACAGACAGACAGACAGACAGACAGACAGACAGACAGACAGACAGACAGACAGACAGACAGACAGACAGACAGACAGACAGACAGACAGACAGACAGACAGACAGACAGACAGATAGATAGAAGGATGGATGGATGATAGATAGATGGGCGGATGGATAGATGGACGGATGGATAGATGGACGGATGGATAGATGATGGATAAATAGATGGATTGATTGATGGATGGATGGATAGATGATGGAATAAATAGATGGATGGATGAATAGATGGACGGATGGATGGATAGATGGGCAGATGGATGGATGGATGGATGGATGGATGGACGAATAAATAGATTGATGGATGGATGGATGGATGGATGGATGGATAGATAGATGGACGGATGGATGGATAGATGGGCAGATGGATGGATGGATGGATGGGCAGATGGATGGATGGATGGATGGACGACAGATGGATGATAGATGGGCAGATGGATGGATGAAAGATAGATAGATGGATGGATGGATGGATGGATGGATGGATAGATGGGCAGATGGACGGATGGATAGACAGTCCCTCCAGAAAAACGCGATTATGCGATCGCATGATTTAACGCATAATCAGCCAAAGTCCGCATATTTATGCGGGGGCCGCATTTTTTCAAATACGCTGCACTTTCGCCGCATAAATTGCCTATTTCCGCGTGCAAAATATGCAGGACTAGCATGATTTCATAATCCCCGCATTTTCGTTGCAAAAAAGTCATATATATATATATTAGCAGAAAGTTGAAAAATTTTAGTTTACTTCACACAAGAGCCGCCATTTCCCCCTGTTGCCATGGGAACGTTTTGAAGTGACGTAATTACCCGACGTGAACGTCATCGAAAAGCTGCAAACCCCCGTGGAGAAACCATAGATATCGGTGAAACCATGATGAAGCACGCAAACTCCCATTTGCCAACAAAAATAACAGCAAAAGAGCAAAGCAGTTTCCCGCTGTGTTGACCGATTTCAAAACACAGCATCATGAAGCTTTGAAGCGTTATGAATCAATGAGTCGATTCAATGGTTTGAAGCGCATTATGAATCAGTGAGTCGATTCAGCGGTTTGGAGCGTTATGAATCAGTGAGTCGATTCAGCGGTTTGAAGAGTTATGAATCAGTGAGTCGATTCAGCGGTTTGAAGCGCGTTATGAATCAGTGAGTCGATTCAGCGGTTTGGAGCGTTATGAATCAGTGAGTCGATTCAGCGGTTTGGAGCGTTATGAATCAGTGAGTCGATTCAGCGGTTTGGAGCGTTATGAATCAGTGAGTCGATTCAGCGGTTTGAAGTGTTATGAATCAGTGAGTCGATTCAGCGGTTTGAAGTGTTATGAATAAGTGAGTCGATTCAGCGATTTGGAGCATTATGAATCAGTGAGTCGATTCAGCGGTTTGGAGCGTTATGAATCAGTGAGTCGATTCAGCGGTTTGAAGTGTTATGAATCAGTGAGTCGATTCAGCGGTTTGGAGCGTTATGAATCAGTGAGTCGATTCAGTGGTTTGGAGCGTTATGAATCAGTGAGTCGATTCAGCGGTTTGGAGCATTATGAATCAGTGAGTCGATTCAGCGGTTTGAAGCGTTATGAATCAGTAAGTCGATTCAGCGGTTTGGATCGCCAAAGTCACGTATTTCAGCAGTTTGACACGTGATCCGAATCATGAATCGACTCACTGATTCATAACGCTTCAAACCTTCATGATGCATTGTTTTGAAATCGGTCCAAATTGAGCCATGTGTTTATTAAAGTCTTCAATAAAACAAGATGAGAACTTAAATATTCAATTAAAAATATTCGCTTTTTCATCAAACCGCAGTTTTATCGCAAAAAATTGCATAAATATCCCGCATTTTCCATCGCAATTTTTAAGAAAACGTGCCGCATAATCAAGGATTTTTGCCCGCAACAATCACAAAAAAAAGCCGCATTTTTCTGGAAGGACTGGATAGATGGGCAGATGGATGGACGACGGAAGATGGATGGATGGATGGATGGATGGATGGATGGATGGATGGATGGATGGATGGATGGATGGATGGATGGACGGACGGACAGATGAATAGTCAATGTTAACATGCTTTTGATAGATAGATGGATAGATGATAGATAGAAGGATGGATGGATGGATGGATTTAAAAAACAAAATGCTTCCTTCAAGAATGCCTGCGTCAACAAAGGCTTTGCTAATTACACACCTGTGAGTTTTATTAGAGTTCATTGAAATATTTGTGTGTAGCTGAGGATAGAAATACAGTACATACCCCTGAGACAAAACCTCAAAATATCTTGCAGCATGAAAAGAAAAAACGTTGCCGTTTTGAGACCGAAATCAGCTCTGGAATGTCTCATTCACACAAATAGGAATTTGCTTTTTTGAATGATTTTATATTTAATTCTGTTAACCTTGTCTCGTTTGTTTTAACTTCATCGCTTGAAGCCGATGCCATGCGCATATTTTCACAGGCGTGCACAGCAGAATATTGACCATTGTGCTGCGTCTATCAGTGTCCCTGCAGTAGACAGCAGGTTTTGCGCTGGTTTGAACAGACAGATCATGTTGTATTCACTGCCCTTTAATTAAGTTACTGGCATTGTTGGCATGGTGCCGTTTTTTTTCCCTTGGGAAATCTACATGAAAAGGAGGCAATTAAAAATAATTAAGTACCTTCTCAGTTTCATGGAGCAAATTGAAATGAAAGGTAAACTACCTTTCTTCCTCAACATACAGACACGGCGTGGCATGAAAGTGACGGGTTTCCTTTGATTCCTTACAGGAGAGAACAGTAACAATCCGTCGGCAGACAATCGGAGGGTTTGGTTTGAGCATCAAGGTGACTGCGCACTTTCTCACAGCTCTCACTCACATTTTTTCCAAGACTTTGACAGTCTTCGTGTTATCATTTTTTCATAGGGTGGTGCAGAACACAAGATCCCTGTTGTGATTTCTAAAATATCAAAAGAACAGAAGGGTAAGCTGTTTATTCACTCCTTCTCCAAGTTGTTTATTGGGTTATACTTTTGTCTTTTCTTTCCGCTTGCAGCTGAACTTTCCGGACTTCTGTTTATCGGGGACGGAATTCTCCAGGTATGCACAAATACACAAATATGGTCATAGGATTAAGATGCTTTCAATGTTAAGGGCCCTTTAAACCTCCCACAGTGTCTTAATGTGATTCGCTGAATGTCAGCCAGCGGATGTTTAGGAAGCATCTTTCTTTTTGATGGAAATTGGAGTTGTCATTTTGTAGCAATGTTATTTTAATTATATATTCGATCTGCATTATGTATGTATTTTTTTGAAAACGAAGGCCCTGTTTTAGATTTGGGAATTCTTCATAAAGGCCATAGCAATCTCATAACAATTATCAGAATATGCTTGCAGTGATTTATTTAACATATTATCCTTATTATTAATGAAGTCCTTGGACAAACAAATAAAGAGAGCCTTGCGTGGATGTACTTGCTACAAGCTATTTTAAATTATTAAAGATTATAGATTACACAACTGTTCAAAGGTTTTGGGATTTGGGTTTCTATTCATCAAAGAATCCTGAAAAAAAAAATATATCACGGTTTCCATCCAAAACTGCTTTTAAAGGGTTAGTTCACCCAAAAATGAAAATAATGCCGTTCTAGCCTGGCTCCGCCCTCCTACGTACTTCCGAACAATTTTTTACCGGTCCAATCAGCGAACAGAGGGAGTGGCTGAGAGCGATGACGTTGATGTCGTGCGCTAGTTTGAGTTGTAGTGGTGAAAGATGCGAGTGTGTGGCACTGGCACCACTGACGAATGTTCAGAAGTTAAAGCCGGAGTGTGGCGAGGTGGACGAGCGAGCGAGATCGGTGTGCGTGATTGAGAATGAGACACACCGGCCTCAAGTCCTCTCATGAGGGAGCACGGAGGCATATAAGGACGAGCGACACCGGTGAAGGACGAGAGAGGACCAGGCCTGGATTTTAAGTTTTTGTTTTGTTTACGTTTTGTTATGTATGTGCGCGGCAGTCGTCCGTGAGGGGCTGCCGCTTTTACTTTCATTTTGTGTTTATTATTTGATTAAAAGTTGTTAAATGTTCGCCGGTTCCCGCCTCCTTCTTCCCTGAACAAACGAACTCCGTTACACGGAGCAAGAACAATCACTGCTGAGTTTTGTTGGTGGCCATGATGTTATGGTCCGGGAAAAGTATTTTTCAGCTCGCTCCGTTAGTGGTGAAGGAGTTGCTGAAGCCGCCCGTCTCCCACCACCCGCGAAAAAACCCCAGGCTGAATTACCGACTGCTTTTGACAAACACCAAGGACAAACATCACTTCAAAATTCACTCTTTATATCCTTTTTAGACCCTGCAGAGCACCATGCGTTTGCGTGCGCTATAATTTGCATTTCTAGACTTGTATTTCTTTAAATGCTGGCAAGTGTTTACAAGACCAAAATATTTCATCACCGCTCAAATAATAAAAGAAGAAAAACACGTAAACATTTGAATTGGGCTGTTATTTACCGCAGCATTTATTCTTATCATATCAAGCATATGACAATTTATTTACAGCATATACAATCATGTTATGATTGCACGAGATATTCTCCACGAGAGCAGAGCGTTCCGATCACAAAACTCCACCGTGAATAAACCACAATCCGAATGCACAAGGTTTTATCACTGACACTGACACTGAGGTGGTTTGCACAGTAAATGTAAGAATCAAAGGCGAACGGCACGTGACATACGTCACGACCAAACGTTAGCGATTGGTGAGGCAGATCCAGAGTGACTCTTGGCAGATCCAATAGTTTTAAACTTCAACAGAGTTCCCGCCTTCAAGGAAGTAAACGCTTGTCAATGGAGAGTGGCCAGACTCTTTGTACAAATTAAATGTACGAGAGTCTGGTAAGACCAGGCTAATGCCGTTCCACACCCGTAAGACTTTTTTTTTTGTTGAAATCCGAAGGCTCAGTGAGGCCTCCATATAGGGGGCAAAGCAATTTACACTCTCAAGATCCATTAATGTACTAAAAACATATTTAAAGCAGTCCATGTGAGTACAGTGGTTCAATATTAATATTATAAATCGACGATGATATTTTTGGTGCGCCAAAAAAACTAACTAACGACTTATATAGTGATGATAACCGATTTCAAAACACGGCTGTATGAAGCTTTGGAGCGTATCGAATCAGCGCTTTGGCGTTTCGAACTGCTGAATCGACTCGCTGATTCGATACGCTCCAAAGCTTCATACAGCAGTGTTTTGAAATTGGTTATCACTATATAAGTCGTTATTTAGTTTTTTTTTGGCGCAGAAAAAGTATTCTCGTCGCTTTATAATAATAATATTGAACAACTGTGCTCACATGGACTGATTTAAATATGTTTTTAGTACATTAATGGATCTTGAGAGTGTAAATTGCTTTGCCCCCTATGCAGGCCTCACTGAGCCTTCAGATTTCAACAAAAAAAATATCTTAATTTGTGTTCCGAAGATGAACGGAGGTCTTACGGGTGTGGAACAGCATGAGGGTGAGTAATAAATATATATATATTTTTTTTTTTCATTTTTGGGTGAAACTTTAACATTGATAATAATATTTCTTGAGCAGCAAATCATCATATTAGAATGATTTCTGAAGGATCATGTGACACTGAAGACTGGAGTAATGATGCTGAAAATTCAGCTTTGATCGCAGGAATAAATTGCATTTTATAATTTATTCATATAGAAAACAGTTCTTTTAAATTGTAATAATATTTCACAATATTACAGTCTTACTGTATTTTTGATCAAATATATGCAGCCATGATAAGCATATGCGAATGAAAAAAATAAATCCTCCTGACCTAAACTTTTAAACGTGTATATCAGGATCTATTCATAACTCCCTCTTCGTCTCTCTTTTACTTGTATTGTCATTAGATAAACGGCATTAACGTGAGGAGTTATCGCCATGAGGAAGTGGTATGATTCATTGTTTTTGCTAAATAATTAATATCACATAGCAAAGAAAGTTTGTAATATATAGCACTATGTTTTCACAGAAGTGTGTGTGTATTTTTGACTCGCCCTTTAAAGATTGACACATCTGTTCTAATAAATGAATAAGCCAGCGTGTTTCCCTTTCTCAGGTGCAGGTTCTGCGAAACGCAGGCGAGGAAGTGACTCTGACTGTGTCTTTCCTGAAGAGGACGCCTGCGTTTCTGAAACTGCCGCTCTGTGAAGACTGCTCATGTACGTCTGTGTTTGGACACGCTGCATTCACCGGTTAATACAGAACCTACACGTGTCAGTCTTCTAAAGTCAAATTTACAATGAAATTGCATTGTTTTTTTAACCTGTTCATTTTTTTCAGGTATACCAAGTGATCAGAGCAGTGGAACATCGTCTCCGTTGTGTGACAGTGGCCTGCATCTGAACTACCATCCCAACAACACGGTAAACACACTCGTCTGCCTGTCTGTCCATCCACCCATCCATCCATCCATCCATCTAACCATCCATCCATGCATTCATCCATCTATCCATCCATCCACATATCCATCCATTGACCCATCCATCATCCATCCATCCATCCATCCACATATCCATCCATTGACCCATCCATCTATCCATCCATCCATCAATCAATCAATCAATCAATCAATCAATCAATCAAACAATCTGTCCATCCATCCACCCATTTATCTATCCATCTATCCACCCATTTATCTATCTACCCATCCATCATCCCTCCACCCATCATCCATTCATCCACCCACCCATCCATCAATCAATCCATCCACCCATCTATCCATCCATCCACCCATTATCTATCCATCTATCCACCCATCCATCATCCATCTAACCAACCATCCATCCACCCATTTATCTATCTATCCATCCATCCATTTATCTATATATCCATCTATCCATCCATCCACACATCCATCCATCCAACCATCCATCCAATACACCCACCCACCCATCCATCCATCCATTCATTTATCCATCTATCATCATCCATTCACCCACCCATCCACCAATTCATCCATCCATCCATCCACCCATCCATTCATCCACCCATCCATCCATCCATCCACCCATCCATCCATCCATCCATCCACCCACCCATTTATCTATCCATCATCCATCCATTTATCTATCCATCCATCCATCCAATACACCCACCCACCCATCCATCCATCCATTTATCCATCTATCATCCATTCACCCACCCATCCACCAATTCATCCATCCATCCATCCAATCCACCCATCCATCCATCTATCATCCATCCATCCATTTATCCATCTATCATCCATCCACTCATCCATTCACCCACTCATCCACCTATTCATCTGTCCATCCGTTTGTCCATCCATCCATCAATCCATCCCATTCATATCTATCTATCTGAGTTTGGATCGAGATTGTGAATTTATGAATCATTTTATAAATCTTTTGTCAACAAAAGAGAAGCTTTAAGGTCTTCCTACAGTTTCCAAAAAATAAAAGCCTAATAGTTTAAAGTTTGAATGCAAAGAAATTAGGACTGCCATAAATATTAGTATTGTCGTTTTACGAAATTATTATTATTATCTGAATATCTGATGTAACTGTGGCAGGACACGTTGTCGTGCTCGTCTTGGCCGATGTCTCCGGGGTTGCGCTGGGAGAAGAGATGGGTGGATCTTCGACTCATCCCCCTATTGCACGCACGTCTGTCCCAGTATGTCCCAAGTACTGACATTTGCAGGTGAGCTGAGCAAGAACCGCAAAAGAAACATCTGTATTTTATTTGCCATTACTTTGTCTGTGGCTTTGATAGTAGTTATCGCCATGAGGAAGTGGTATGATTCATTGTTTTTGCAAAATAATTAATATCACATAGCATGGTTTATTGAGTTGCAGTGCCTGATGTGATGTATTTTGCTCTTGCTTTCATCTGGTAATTCAGTTTGTATTCTAGTCGCACAGGATTCTCTTTGATTCGTCTTTTAAGGGTTATATTAATTCACAGCCATTCCCAAATGAACCGCATTAGACCTTTAATACCAAATGCAAACTTTGATGAGGTTAAGCTATTTGAAATGAGACCTTTTTGAACATCAAGTGGGACGTAATTGAAAACTCTTAAATTGGATTGAATTAAATCAGTCTGTTTTTAAAGTGCTTTGAATTAAACAAATTGAAAAAGGAGAATTAGATATTAGTTAGCTATTTTTTTCATTTTGAGGAATGTCTCTTGAGTGTGCGTATTTTTAATTTCTTCAGGCAAAATGCCTTTCAAGTGGTTGCTGTGGATGGGGTGTGCAGCGGGGTCATTCAGTGCCCCAGTGCTGACGAATGCACCGACTGGCTGCAAGCTTTAGCTACTAATATATCTGCCCTCACCAAGCACAACGTGAGTACACCGCAGTTTCGGCATGGTAAAAGTGTGGCAAGTCAATTCTTATACAAACAGTGATTGCTTATATTATATATTAGTTACAGAAAAAATGTGTGATTAATTAGTGAAAAAAATGTAATCGATTGACAGCACTAGTTTATTTATATAGCACGTTATACAGTAGATCGCTTTAAAGCAAGCAGCTTTACAGTATTAAACATAGAAAACAGTGTCAGTGTTCGTTCAACTAGTGTCGTTTTCACGTTTTAGTGTGTTCATGTTTTTACTCGCGGATGTCCTACTTTGAGGGATTGGACAGAAGAAATTAAGATTTCCACCTCAAAGAAGGCGGAGCCTTAGAGACACACCTACCTATTACATCATCGCCAAAGACCAATAGTAGTTCAATGCTTCCAGCCAGAGGCTTGATAAGGTGTTTCAAACTCCAGAAACGAACACACTTCGTTTTGGCCTGATTTTGTTCGATAAGATAAGAAAGCTTTTTATTGTCTCTCTTGGACACATACAGTACAGTGTCTGCTGTTTAAATTAGGGATGGGCATTTCAAGCAAAAATAATATTCGAAGATTGCTGGGAATTATTCGATTTTTATTCGAAAATCGCAACTCCTCCCCCGCATGCACGCATGTAAAGGCTACACACATAAACAGAGAGAGAGAGGGAGAGAGACCATTCACGCTCTCAATCTGTATGATAACAAACTGTTTAATTCATTAGGGAATAGGCTATACCAACTCAAGCCATATAATTATTGTAACATGCTGAAACATATGACTGTTATTTGACATTGCCCCAAGTTACCGCAACCGTTAAATGCCACAAGTCTACAGTGTGCGCGTGAGGCGATGTGTTCTTCTTCTGTTGTCTCAGGGTGTTTTTACTCTGGCAGTTTAGTTTGAAATGGAGCACGGTTCGCAAGAAAAATTGCTAATGTGAAAGCTTACATACAGAGCTTGGTGTGCACTGAGGTACTGAACCCGAGAACACACAACCGGTGTTCGGTTGCTCTCGGAGCTGTGCCACGATTCACGTGAATGTGTAAACAACACTTGGGTGCGCACTTGTTCTGGAAGAAAAGTAACCAGCGCATGCGTTTTAGCCGATTACAATGTCATTAGTTCAATAACATACATGTAAGTGATGATAGTGTTGATGATTTACCTGAGATACGATCGCGAGAGCGAGCCTGCAGTGTATTCGCGCATAGAGTGCAATCAGGGCAGCAAATTAATTGTAATTCACGTCTCCTCAAAAGAATCTGTTTGCAAGCAGCAAAGCCGCCTTCAAGCGACACACATACGGTTAACCCAAGTGTTGTTTACTCAGCTGCACATAATAGCACCAAATTAATAATAAAAAAAACCCCCAATATATATATATTTGACCCGCGTTCTGTTTTCTATCATGCCCGTGCACGTTTGTGATGACGTAAGATGAACGCAAACGCACCATGGTTCAAGTTGAGTGTGAAACCAGACCAACGCTGTGGAGGCACAGGGAAGAATCACGCTCAGATCGCATCAAACGTGCCCAGTATAAAACACCCTGAGAGCTGACTGACAGCTTTTAGGTGCTTTATTGGCAGCGCCTCCCTCTGGTTACATGAACGCGTCACCACCACATCAGCACCGAAAACATGGGGATTTTTTTGGGGGCGATAATCGCACTAACTATTCGATATTCTATCATTAAATCAACTAATCGAATATTCAAAAATCGCGACCCATCCCTAGTTTAAATACAAGTAAAATAATACATACAGTGCATACACGGCTATCAACCACACACACACACACACACACACACACACACACACACACACACACACACTACCATCAACCAACTAATTGCACTTTTCCCCTTTGTTCTACACACCTATAATCATCATAATAATACAATTTAAAAATTCAAGACATCACACCAGTTCGTTCTTCAATTTCGTTTGAGGTATATCAGGGCATTTATAGTGCATAAGTGTGTCTGGAGAGCAAGCAGTAGAGTGTACCGAACCAATTTGTGCCTGAATCAACTGAACAGACAACGATAAAGTGCATTTATGCTCAGTCAGGAAGATGGTGAATTTCGCCAGGCAGCTCACGTGTTGTAATCCCCTCATTGCAGTAGATTAAGGCCTTAAAATGGCATTTCCCACACAATGAAGGATTTCACTCTTAATTACTAGGGAACACAGAGTGTGCCTCGTGGCCCAGATCACTCACTTTTGAGCGTCCCCATGCAAAAATCCTCCATTTTCCATCTTGCGTTCATTTATTTTGAATGTGTTTAGCATTTGCCAAAAATCCTCTCAAAGAAGATGATAAGTTTGCTCCTCACAACAATGTACTATATCGTTTGCTTTGGACTATCCTGTGGAGGGAGCATCTGGATGAGCTTTGAGTCCATTTCCTGCGAGGAAGCCTCATTCCACATTCAAATGGAACTATTAGAGTCATTTGTGAGGCAGCGGTGACTGGCCGGGGTTACGTGGGTAATGGAGCTAGTAAGAATGTTAATCTTGAATAAAGCTTCACAGCAGCGGCGACTCTCTCCTGGAGTCTGGATGCACCTTGGCTGGTCTGAAACACACAAGATTTATGGTGTTCTTTTATCTGCTACTTGAATAATTGAGCTGAGACACGGTAAAGGTCATTCGGTGATCACCACAGCGCTTTATTTTATATCTGTGAAGCAGATTGCCGTACTTCACTGGCCTTTTGTTATGATTTATGATTGAGATGTCTAGAGAATCTCCTTGCAGTCAAGAATCAGAGGTTGTTGAGAGAGGGTGACGTATGACCTTCGATTTAAAAGGTTTCATAAAACCTCTGTATTAAAGGGGTCATGTCGTACAGTTTTGTGGATTATTTTCATCCCTAAAGTCCATTTATGCTTAGTTTTTATTGCACTTAGTAGACTTATGATACTGTAAATTACTGAAATGTTCCTTATCTGTTAGTCACTTCGGATAAAAGCATCTGATAAATGTAAACTGTAAATGTAAAAAACTAAATGTGTCTGCCATTGGTGGAACAAACAGCTAGTACTGCCATGAACTCGCAGCATTTCCAGATTTCATCCCTTAAAATGTATAGGCCTGCTTCTAGTTGACTCTTGGTGCATATCACATTTAAATATATTTAAAATATATATTATTCTGGTAACACTTTACAATAAGGTTTCATTAGTTTACATTAGTTAACATAAACTAATAATCAAGTCAAGTCACCTTTATTTCTATAGCGCTTTTCACAAAACAGATTGCTTCAAAGCAGCTTTACAGAGATGGTAGGAAATTAATTTTGTTCTAGATGAAAAGCTAAAGTAAGTTTCTGATTGATTATTTCTGTTGTAAAAACTGATTTCAAAATGTAAAAACGCATGCAAAAAATATATTGCACAAAATGAAAACAATAATGTAAATATTATTATAAGTGTGAATCAAACAAATTAAAAGCGCATTAAAAAACAAGCATGATTTCATCTCTTAAATGTCTTAGTGTGTGTTTTGGTCATAATTTAGACTTTTTTAAAATCTAAATTCAGTTTTCTATCTCATAATTAGCACTTTTAATCATAATTTAGATTTTTAAGTCATAATTTTGACTTTAAATCCAAAATTTTGAATTTTTATCTCCTAATTTAAGTCCTAATTTCAACTGTTCATCTCACAATGACTTAGCATGTCATATTTTTGACTTTTTATCTAATAATGAGGACATTTAAAATCATATTTTCAACATTTTACCTATTAATTATGACTTTATGATAGTTGAAATTAGCTGATCAGTTATATAGTTGAGTATTTAGTGTCCCCAACTGTGAACTGCACTTCTACAGCATTTATAAATCTTTGTTAACGCTGATTTCAACATTTACTAATACATTAGTAAAATCAAAAGTTGTATTTGTTAACATTAGTTAATGCACTGTGAACTAACATGAACAGACAATAAACAGCAGTATTTTTATAAATTAACATTAAAGATGAACAAATACAGTAACAAATGTATTGCTCGTGGTTTACTCATGTTAGTTAATACATTAGTTAATATTAACAAATGAAGCCGTATTGTAAAGTGTTACCATTATTCTAAATAGAAAAGTAAAGGTATATAAATATTACAAATAATATATACAATTAAAAAAAGATTTTAAAAAAATATATTTTTTGAATTTAAAAATAAATGTATTTATATTTAGATTTATTTAAAATGTATACATTTATATAAACATTTAATCGATTAATCTATTACTTATATTGCACAAATTATATTGAAATATATTTATTATTATTATAAATATATAAAATATATTAAAAGGTGTGTGTGTATATATATATATATATATATTAGTGTTGTAGTACTCGAGACCGGTCTTGGTCTCGAGACCGGTCTTAAGACCATTTTTTGATGGTCTTGGTCTTGTCTCGGTCTCGACTGCATTTCTCCTCGGTCTTGTCTTGGTCTCGGACTTAAAGGACTCGGGATTTTATCTCAAGACCAGTCAAGACCACAACTGCAAGGATATCACTAAATTTCCGGTGCATTGTCTGATTTAATATCATTAATGTGATTTGATGTAAAACTTACAGCTTACTTCTTTGTAATGTGATTTATTTTGTTACTATGCTGCCGGGTTCAAAATCAATGCAGAATTGTCTCAGAAATGTGCAAAAATTTATATAAATGCCCACAAAATTCTGAGATTGTTTTTTTATATAACATAGAATAAAATTAAGCAATATCGCAATAGCAAGAGAGCTGTTTTCATGAATATATTAGCGTGATTGCAAATGATATTGATTTATACAAACATTCTATAAAGAAGTTAATATTAAATTACATTTTAAACTGTGTCTTTGCTAATTCGGCAGCGTTTGGTTATTAAAAGAATCGGTTGCTTTGAACAAATCGGTTGAATAAAGGATTCTGTGACGGTTAAATAATTTTAATGTTTTAATGTTAAATTAATCTGAACATTATTTATGCAGGTGTAATCGTATCAATTCAGATGCAACTTCTGTGCCATGAATTTTATTGGTAGTGATTTGATTGGTAACAGCGCTATAGTGTCTTACTATTCTAATTGTATTTAATTACCGTATTCAATATAAGTCATTTCTCAGACACTAGATATGGATCTTTTAGATGAATTTAAGGAGTGCTGGTCTGGTCTTGGTCTTGACTCGGTCTCGCCCTGTCTTGGTCTTGGTCTTGTCTTGGTCTCAACACCACAAAGTCTTGGTCTTGTCTTGGTCTCGGCACACGCTGGTCTTGGTCTCGACTTGGTCTCGGTTTAGGTGGTCTTGACTACAACACTAATATATATATATATATATATATATATATATATATATATATATATATATATATATATATATATATATATATATATATATATATATATATATATATATATATATATATATATATACACACACTGTTGGACATTATTCATAGTGTGAAAAGTCTTTCAATACTGTACGTGTTCTTATTTATTTTTATATTTATTTGAAATGTTAATATATATTTTAAAATATATACATTTAAACTATTATTCTAATCTACTACTTATAGTACATACAACATCATCTTTAATATATATTGTATATTTAAATATATAAGGTAAAAAATATATATACAAAATATATATACAAAATATGGCTCAGTGGTTCATGTAGGTTGTCTACAAACCGGAAGGTTGGCGGTTCGATCCCCGGTTCCACCTGACCAAGTGTCGAGGTGTCCTTGAGCAAGACACCTAACCCCAGCTGCTCCCGACGAGCTGGATGGCGCCTTGCATGGCTTGACACCGCCGTCGGTGTGTGAATGGGTGAATGTGAGGCAAGATGTAAAGCGCTTTGGATGGCCATTGGTCTGTTAAAAGCGCTATATAAATGCAGTCCATTTACCATTGTTATAAATATATAAACACATTTTAATGTCTATACATTAAATATAATATATACAAATATTTATTTACCTAAACACATTTTAAAAATCTAATCTGTTATATCTTTATAATTCTATTTCAGGTGAAGAAGATAAACAGAAACTTTCCAGTAAACCAGCAGGTAAGAAAACAGAATGTGAAAGGTTGAGAAGGTGCGAATTGGATCATGAAAGAGTGACAGAAATCCTGCGGAGATCCAGATAAGGCTCTGAAAGAGTGAGTGGCTGAAGTGCTCACCGCACTTGAATGAAGCCCCACGATGATGTTTTCTGACAAGACCCACAGTTCCTCATGCGCTGATGCATGTGCCCTGCAGAAAGTTCACAGGGCATTGAGATTCTCTGAATCCATGTGACATCACACACACTGACAGATACTTGGTCTGTCCGATTTTAGTCCATGACCTCTCATGTAGGAGTGTTGTGACATTTTAATGATCAAGCTTTGAATTGGACTTGATTATCTGACAAATGTTCGGTTCTATGAATGTAAGGGGAGAGAAATGTGGAGAATTTCATACAGACTAATTACTCTGAATGTCTTAGTTCTTCTGTAAGCTATTTGACACATTCCTTTTGTGTTTTTCTGTCATCTAGATCATATATATGGGCTGGGTAGATGAGAAAGAACAAGATTCTGTTCAGGACCGAATGTACACACCAAAGTTTCTTGCCTTGAGGGGTTCGTCTCTCTTCAAATTCTCCGCACCTCCGGTGAGTTCTTCTGCATGATTTACTGCATCAAGAGCCTTTCAGTCTCAGTAGCTGACTTTTATATGACTTTATATTTAGCATATGCTCGCAATATTTGTTCTACTTCGGGCAACATTGGCAGAAAAAAATAGTGAGAATTATGAAAGCACATCAGAGTCTTGTTGAAACTTTTCCTGAGTTCAGTTGTTAGCAGTTCATTGAACTGAAGAATTGTTAAAGGAATACTTGACCCAAAAATGCATATTCTGTCAACATTTCCTCACTCGTTTCAAACCTTTATACAGTTTTTTTTGTGTGGACATTCATAAATCCTCTCCCGTGGCCTCATGGGATAGTAAAGTGTCCATCATATGCACACTTCAGAAGCTCACCGGAAGTAGTCGTCATCCTACACTTATCGTCTAGGCCCGTCACGATAACAAATTTTGCTGGACGATAAATTGGCCAAGAAATTATTGCGATAAACGATAATATTGTCGTTCTTTTCATCTAAAATAATGATAATGGCATATTAATGCAGGTACACCTTTTCAAAGATCAATAAACTTTTATTTCTAAAGACTATTTAACACTGAAAACGGAAAGCATTTTAAATATCCACAATAAATGAACAAAACAACCAAAACAAAAAAAAGCGATGGACTCCCAGTCTGTTAACAAAAAAATGCACTTGAATAAACAGCTGGGAAAACGCCTCGGTTACGTATGGTAACCCTCGTTCCCTGAAGGAGGGAACGGAGACGTACGTCGGTTATACCGACGAATTGGGATCACTTCAGAGAGCCCTTATCAGCTTTGAGATTTAGAGAACGGGCCAATGGGCCATTGGCGTGCGAGATTTGCATCTCGCGCTCCGCCCCGCGCCGCGGGTATAAATAGGAAGCGAGAGCAATGCACTGACGTTTTTCACTGAGGAGCCGAACTAGTGACTCGGCCATGCAGTGATGGTACAGCAACTGTGGCGACGGGACGTACGTCTCCGTTCCCTCCTTCAGGGAACGAGTGTTACCATACGTAACCGTGACGTTCCCTTTCAGTCGGTCACTACGACGTACGTCGGTTTTACCGACGAATTGGGATCCCTTTGGAAAACGCCACAGTTACTACCACTTCCAGCGCCCCGCGAGAGCCCCTCAGACCCCGTTCTGATGCGGGCGGGGAAATTCGCGCAGGGAGAGTCACACTGCTGTTCCGCAAGACCCACTCAGCAGACTTATTGGATAACGCTGGGAAAGCGTGCCCGGAGGGACGCTGCGGAAGCCACATCATGCCCGGAGGGAGTACCATGTGGAGAATAAACGTATGGACTGGCCTTGGGCAGTGCAACAAACAGAAGTCCCAGGGTTGGCCCCGGCCTGTTGTAAGCGGGGGAACGTCACCGTACTGAGACGGAAGAGGAACTCTGCCGAGGGAAAGACACGAGCTCGCCGTAGGGAGCTGTACCGTGGAGAATACACATATGGGACCGCCGTAGGGGTCACAACATACGGAACCCAGCCTGACACAAGTTCCACCAATGCATACAATTCATACGCCAAGACGATGGCATCCACTATCCAGTGGGCCATCCTCTGCTTGGAGACAGCCTTTCCCTTCTGCTGTCCTCCATAACAGACGAAGAGCTGCTCTGAGGTCCTAAAGCTTTGCGTTCTGTCAACATAGACGCGCAGAGCGCGAACTGGACAGAGAAAAGCCAGGGCTGGGTCTGCCTCCTCCGAGGGCAGCGCTTGCAGGCTCACCACTTGATCCCGAAAGGGAGTAGTGGGAACCTTGGGCACATATCCAGGCCGGGGTCTCAGGGTTACCTGAGAGTTACCTGGCCCGAATTCCAGGCACGATTCGTCGACTGAAAATGCCTGCAGGTCCCCTACCCTCTTAGCCGAGGCCAATGCAAGCAGGAGTATTGTCTTTAGAGACAAGATTTTCAGCTCAGCTGACTGCAAAGGCTCGAAGGGCGCGCTCTGCAGTGCGGTCAGCACCAGAGTTAAGTCCCAAGAGGGTATAGAGGGAGGACGAGGCGGATTTAGTCTCCTCGCCCCCCTCAGGAACCTGACGATCAGATCGTGCTTGCCTAAGGACTCACCATTTACCAGGTCATGATTTGCGGCGATAGCGGCAACATATACCTTGAGGGTGGAGGGAGATAGCCTTCGCTCCAACCCGTCTTGAAGAAAAGAGAGCTCAGATCTGACCGAACACTTTCGGGGGTTTTCTCAGCAAGAAGAGCACCAATCGACGAACAGGTTCCACTTCATACAGCCGTCTTGTAGAGGGGGCTCTGGCGGAAGTGATGGTGTCAACTACCGCTTGCGGTAGGTCACCTAGAACCTCTGCGTCCCGTCCAGGGACCAGACATGGAGTTTCCAGAGGTCCGGACGCGGGTGCCATAGGGTGCCCTGTCTCTGAGTTAGGAGGTCCTTCCTCAGAGGAATGGGCCAGGGAGGTGCTGTCACAAGGAGCACAAGTTCCGGGAACCAATGCCTGTTGGGCCAATACGGAGCTACCAAGAGGAGCTGCTCCTCATCCTCCCTGACCTTGCACAGTGTCTGTGCAAGAAGGCTCACTGGGGGAAACGCATATTTGTTTTGTTTTTACTTTCATGTTTTGGGTATTATATATGTATGTATATATATATAGCCGGCATCAGCTCTAGCACAGGTGTAAACCATCAGTCATCATGACGTCACTCACTCTAACGCCAACCTACGAAACAAGAGACAAAGAAGAACAACCAAACCCACACAATATGACCCATACTGCGGTCGTAACAGTATATAAACTGAACACAAAATAAAATGGGAAAATCTCCAAAACGGCAGCTCTTGTGGGGTGTTCCCGGTCTGCAGTGGTCAGTATCTATCAAAAGTGCTCCAAGGAAGGAACAGTGGTGAACTGGTGACAGGGTCATGGGCGGCCAAGGCTCATTGATGCACGTGGGGAGCGAAGGCTGGCCCGTGTGGCCCAATCAAACAGACGAGCTACTGGAGCTCAAAAAGTGTTATTTAAAATGTATTTAAACTGAACATAAAAACATTGTAAACTATTTTAAAATATTAATGAATGCAATAATATTATACAAACAATATTAAAATATCATGGAATAACATAAGAATGAGTAAATAATGACAGATGGACAGATTTTTTAAAAGAATTGACCATTTTCACTCCTGAACAGTTATTGTCCACATTATTTGCTTCAGTTATTATCGACTTTATGAAATCCATTAATCTTTTCAGCCGCAGGCTAAATCACCCAACCTGATGCTCTCACACCTCCATTCAATAAAGCCTCATCTCCGCACAATCAGCAATTAACATTCATCAACCTTCATCATAATTCTGGGAAATAATTTGGACTAAAACATGAATGATAATCTGAGAAGTGTGTCATTAAAGGTAAACCTCTCCTAATATGGAGATAACGCTGATAACAGTGGACTCCCCCTGTATTTCTCATCAGATGGTACAGTCCTGATGAAATGAGGAATTGCTGTAGTTGGTGCTTGTAGATGTTCTCACTTAATTAATTTATTCTGAAGAGATCGAGACATCAAAGAGCTTCCTCCAATCTGCCATTAATCGTAATTTGGCGGTGGAGTGGGAGGAAGATCAAAAGTTTGGACGTGGAAACCTATTATGGGATTCGCAGATGCAAAATTACATTGGAGAGAACTTACAGCGCTCAGCAGTTTGTGCAAAGGCCCTTTTGGGTTATTTCAGCTTGTTCAGATGTTCTCCGCTCAGGGCAATGAACACTTGACTTGATGCCTATAAGGAAAGTTCGATTTCAAAGCATTTTTGACATGAAAAGAGTTCAGGTGCACAATTTGGGTTAAGATGGTTTTGTATGTTCGTTGGCCTTCGACATGGGATAAACAGTGTTCAGAAACTATTGCTTCCATCATTTCTGAGTAACACAGGACACGCAAGCAGAAAAAAGGACTTGACAGAAAAAAGGATGTCTTGATATTAGCAACTGGAAATCTAGTGGATTGATAATAATATTAATAACAAATATTAATAATATTTGTCCAGTTTATTATTTAAAGATTTTTATTATTATTATTATTATTAATAAAAAACAAACATTTATCATGCATTCAACACACAACAAAACCAGAAATATGTTAAAGGAGCTGTATGTAGGACTGTGGCCAAAACTGGTACTGCAATCACTTTCAAATTACTGCAAGTACCCCAACTCGAGGTTGCCAGATAGGCTGCAGGATCCAGCGGGAACGTAGGCTGCTACACGGAGCTTTCAATGGCAAGTGACGAGTCGTACACAGTAAGACAAGCGTTTTTGTCATAAGTAGGCTAACAAATAACAAACATTGCCACAGCAAGTATAACGCGGGACAAATTACGCCATGTCAGCGTTCAATATCAACAATGGCTATCACATGGTTGATTTCAGTCCCATCAGAAACGATTGAGAGTAACTAAATAACATTTGCAATGGTCATACAGGTCAACTTGCAGCATGTTTTATCCACTATATATACGAAGAAAGAATGAGGAATAATTTTTACCGAGGTAACGTTAGGCTACTGTCTCAAATACGTTTTCACGTTGCCATAATAGGCGTGCTAATGTTGTTTTCATCAGCGTCTCAGCATAATGACAGAGAAACGGGCTCTGATAATGCATTACTAATGTTAGCAATGATCGACTCGCCATTTTTATTTACCAAACAATTCCTTAACGTTACCTTTTCAATTCAATGACCCACCTCCTCCATCTGCGCTAACCTAACGTTACTTTGCATGAACATGCACAACTTTGTTCGACTGTCGTGAATATTTGAAATGTCCATTTACATTAAGTACAAGTTAGCCAAACATAGATTAACCTTAACGTTACCTGTCCAGGAGAAAATTAGCAATTGCGTCAGTCTTCAAATTCTTCCGTTTTCAGCCGTCTCCATCTTTCAAAGGCATCTCCTATACAAATCCTTGTTTTATTTCGGACACTGTCACGACGTTTTTCTGATTCATATCGAGGTCGTTTAGGTTTCGTAAAGTTAGACATTGTTTATCCAGAAAGTTTGTAGCTGCAGCTGTGGTAACTAGCAGAGCTGGCAACCCGAATGCAGAAACACTACTGACTTCGTGATTGGTAGATAGGTGGAGGGCGGCGCTTCAGGCATGACACAACATGTCAACATCAACATCAGTTGAGGGCTGCAACTCCAATTTTAAAATGACAATATCTTGGCCGGACAACTGTTGTCAGTGATATAAGTATTTGAAATTAACATGATTTTTTAATGTCTATTGACATATTAGGGCCATTTTATGATTAATTGAAATACATTTCTTACATACAGTTCCTTTAAGTATAAAGGTATTTATATTATTATTATTATGTCATATTTTTTTTAATTGCTTTTACATTTATTTATTGAATTACTTAAATTAATGTATTAATTAAAACGTTCTATTATGTATTATTTTTTATTATTAGAAAACTTTTTTTTTTCTTGGACAAACAAGAATGCCCTAATGAATCATACACAGTAAGACCAGAAATGTTTTATTATTATTATTATTGAATTTACATTTATTTATTCAATTCATTAAATGTATTATTATATTTGTCAAATTATGTATACAAATTTTTTCATTTGTATTTATTATCATATCTATACTAATATTTATGATAATAATGACTAGTTTAACCAGCTATCCACTGTCCTTTTCTATGCTGATACCAAGGAGGTCTTTAGATGATCTTTAGATTGTGTGTGTGTGTGTGTGTGTGTGTGTGTGTGTGTGTGTGTGTGTGTGTGTGTGTGTGTGTGTGTGTGTGTGTGTGTGTGTGTGTGTGTGTGTGTGTGTGTGTGTGTGTGTGTGTGTGTGTGTGTGTGTGTGTGTGTGTGTGTGTGTGTGTGTGTGTGTGTGTGTGTGTTGTCTCAAGTAGTCTGTTTTTGACTGGTATTCTGACATTTGAAAACTCTGCTCTGAGCCACTTCAGTCTGAAGAAAACACTCCTGAGTTGTCTGTTCCACCATGATCCGTCTTCACTGGCCTTTGGGTATTAGAGGTTACTGCAGATGCTCAGCATGATTCATTCTCGCACGCGAGATCTCGGGGGGTTTTCCCTCTTTCGTCGACAAGCAGGACGTTGTTTATTTCATGTAGCATTTGAATCACCCCTTTAGGGACACAGTGAGAGCGCGTTCTCTGACTGAGCTGAATAATGCACTGTGTGACTTCTGGAGACTGACAGCAGTCTAAACTCCTCTAGGTCACCACTTGGGACTGGACCAGAGCGGAGAAGAGCTTCACCGTCTACGAGATCATGTTTAAGATACTGAAGGTACAGGTTTAAGTACTCGGGCCTTTCACACATTATAACTGACACTGTGAATTTTGTGTGCAAATACTTTTTTTGCTGGTTTATATATACAGGTGCTGGTCATATAATTAGAATATCATCAAAAAGTTGATTTATTTCACTAATTCCATTCAAAAAGTGAAACTTGTATATTATATTCATTCATTACACACAGACTGATATATTTTAAATGTTTATTTCTTTTAATTTTGATGATAATAACAGACAACTAAGGAAAATCCCAAATTCAGTATCTCAGAAAATTAGAATATTACTTAAGACTAATACAAAGAAAGGATTTTTAGAAATCTTGGCCAACTGAAAAGTAAACACATGAAAAGTATGAGCATGTACAGCACTCCTTTTGCCTGAATTACTGCAGCAATGCGACGTGGCATGGAGTCGATCAGTCTGTGGCACTGCTCAGGTGTTATGAGAGCCCAGGTTGCTCTGATAGTGGCCTTCAGCTCTTCTGCATTGTTGGGTCTGGCATATCGCATCTTCCTCTTCACAATACCCCATAGATTTTCTATGGGCTTGAGGTCAGGCGAGTTTGCTGGCCAATTAAGAACAGGGATACCATGGTCCTTAAACCAGGTACTGGTTGCTTTGGCACTGTGTGCAGGTGCCAAGTCCTGTTGGAAAATGAAATCTGCATCTCCATAAAGTTGGTCAGCAGTAGGAAGCATGAAGTGCTCTAAAACTTCCTGGTATACGACTGCGTTGACCTTGGACCTCAGAAAACACAGTGGACCAACACCAGCAGATGACATGGCACCCCAAACCATCACTGACTGTGGAAACTTTACACTGGACCTCAAGCAACGTGGATTGTGTGCCTCTCCTCTCTTCCTCCAGACTCTGGGACCCTGATTTCCAAAGGAAATGCAAAATTTGCTTTCATCAGAGAACATAACTTTGGACCACTTTTTTTCCTTTTTGTCTTTAGCACAGGCGAGACGCTTCTGACGCTGTCTGTTGTTCAAGAGTGGCTTGACACAAGGAATGCGACAGCTGAAACCCATGTCTTGCATACGTCTGTGTGTAGTGGTTCTTGAAGCACTGACTCCAGCTGCAGTCCACTTTTTGTGAATCTCCCCCACATTTTTGAATGGGTTTGTTTCACAGTCCTCTCCAGGGTGCGGTTATCCCTATTGCTTGTACACTTTTTTCTACCACATCTTTTCCTTCCCATTTACATTTACATTTACATTTATGCATTTGGCAGACGCTTTTATCCAAAGCGACTTACAGTGCACTTATTACAGGGACAATCCCCCTGGAGCAACGTGGAGTAAAGTGCCTTGCTCAAGGACACACTGGTGGTGACCGCTGGGATCGAACCAGCAACCTTCTGCATATCAGTTCAGTGGTTTAACCCACTGAACCCCCATCTCTTCACCTTCCCTTCGCCTCTCTGTTAATGTGCTTGGACACAGAGCTCTGTGAACAGCCAGCCTTTTTTGCCACGACCTTTTGTGTCTTGCCCTCCTTGTGCAAGGTGTCAATGGTCGTCTTTTGGACAACGGTCAGGTCAGCAGTCTTCCCCATGATTGTGTAGCCTACCGAACTAGACCGAGAGACCATTTAAAGGCCTTTGCAGGTGTTTTGAGTTAATTAGCTGATTAGAGTGTGGCACCACGTGTCTTCAATATTGAACCTTTTCACAATATTCTAATTCTCTAAGATACTGAATTTGGGATTTTCGTTAGTTGTCTGTTATAATCATCAAAATTAAAATAAATAAACGTTTGAAATATATAAATAAACTTTTTGATGATATTCTAATTATATGACCAGCACCTGTATAATACATTTACTTTTTTATCAGTTCAGTTTATTTCTAAAGCACATTTAAAGGGTTAAGTTCACCCAAAAATGAAAACTAGCCCATGATTTACTCACCCTCAAGTCATCCTAGGTGTATATGACATTCTTCTTTCAGACGAACAGAATCAGAGTTATAAAAAAATGTCCTGGCTCTTCCAAGCTTTATAATGGGAGTGAATGTTGCTCTGTTTTTTAAGTCCATAAAAGTGCATTTATCCATCATATAACTGCTCCACACGGCTCCGGGGGTTAATAAAGTCCTTCTGAAGCGAAGCGTTTGTGTAAGAAAAATATCCATATTTAAAACTTTATAAAGTCAATTATCTAGCTTCCGCCAGATCGCCTTCCGTATTCAGCTTACGGAAAAAGTGTAACGCCTCTCGCAGTTCAAAATGCTTACGCTATGACTGACGAGTGTAACTGGTGGTGTGCTATGTCATCAGACGTAGTGTAAGCATTTTGAACCCGGAGCCGTGTGGAGCAGTTATATGTTATATAGTTATTCGTTTGAAAGAAGAATGTCATATACACCTAGAATGACTTGAGGGTGAGTAAATCATGGACTAATTTTCATTTTTGGGTGAACTGTTTGTGACTGTTTCACATTCTAACTAAATTCCTTATTTTAGGACAGCGAGCTGGTGGACAAGCGGAAGCACTGCTTCAGTGTTCAGACCGACTCTGGAGAGGACATCTTCTTCAGCGTGGAGCTCGAATGTGATCTGCTTCTGTGGGAGAAAGCCTTTCAGATGGCCACCTTCTTCGAAGTGGAACGAATACAGGTAGTGAACCCGCCAAAATTAAACTCAATTGCATTTTACTCAGACAGACTAAATAAAACGAGGCAAATTCAGTGTTGATGTTACGTCTAGTTCTCTGCTTCGAATCTCTCTCTTCTTGGCACGGTAAACAGACAGAGCTGAGATCAGATCGTGGCGAATAAAACTGCACCTGCCAGACAATGTTGGCCGTCATCTGAACAACGCAAACTCAGTGATTGAGGCCGTGCCAAAGAGAGATTAAGTGTGATTTGTTAATCAGTACTTGAAGGAAACACATTGTTCAGAAACGCAGCATGAAAACACTTTTGTTTGGAGATATTAATATAATCTAATCCTGGGTTTAACCTGCTTGTTCAGCTACGGGCACTTTCATATCCCAGCTGGTGTTTTCTATCAAAACATAATTCAACTCTTCCCTTTTTCTTTTTTTTTTATGAAGTTCACATTTTGAACAGTACCTGTCAGATGTGATATGTGACCCTAAACCACGAAACCAGTCTTAAGTCTCACGGGTAGATTTGTGGCAATAGCCAACAATACATTGTATAGGTCAACATTATCCATTTTTCTTTTATGCCAAAAATCATTAGGGTAAAGATCATGTTCCATGAAGATATTTTGTCAGATAAATGTATCAAACATGCATTATTATTAGTAATATGCATAGCTAAGGACTTTATTTGGACAACTTTAAAGGCGATTTTCTCAATATTTAGATTTTTTGCACCCTCAGATTCCAGAATATGAAAATCCATCATAAAAATATGAATAAAATTTTTGAAAAACATTTAAAATATTTAAACTTTTCAGTTTTTAATGTGTGAAAATGATGCAGATTAAAATGTACAGGGTTTTTTTGTAAGTGAAAGGTTTGAGATGAATTAAAAGGCATAATGTGTGAAGAAAATAATATCACTTATTTCCAATTCATCTGTAATTGTGTTGAAATAATGAAGTGTTAAACTGTGTTCATTTAGTTGTATTAATATTTTTAGATTTTATGTTAATTTTAGTAAATTTTTTGTCATTTTGTTATGTGCCTTGGCATTTT
Source organism: Romanogobio albipinnatus (assembly GCA_023566225.1). Taxonomy (NCBI): domain Eukaryota; kingdom Metazoa; phylum Chordata; class Actinopteri; order Cypriniformes; family Gobionidae; genus Romanogobio; species Romanogobio albipinnatus. The sequence goes on along the minus strand of CM042260.1, from coordinate 36,549,816 downwards.
TTAAATAATGCTAATTAGGTTTAATTTAGTTTTTTGTATTTATTCCTAGTTAATAATTTAAGTGCATCAACTTAATCAGTTCCTTGCAACTAATATTTATATTTTATTATATTTAAGCCTTATTTCAATTAACAGAAATGTTTTATTTTTACTAGTTCTGGGGAAATTTTTTTTGTAATAAATGGCATCCAAAGTCAAAGTTTGTGTTTATATAATATATGTGTGTGTGTACTGTGTATAATTATTATGTATTTATAAATACACACACATGCATGTATATATTTAAGAAATGTTGATATGTATGTATATACTGCATATATAATTGATCTTATATATAATTATAATTTTTTCATAAAAATATAACATATTTTTCTTAAATATATACATGCATGTGTGTGTATTTAAATATGCATAATAATTATACACAGTACACACACATATATTATATAAACACAAATTAATCACGATAAATTTTTCCCCAGCACTAATTTTTATTTAACGCTGGTGTGAAAGTATTGTTTAATTATGTGGATACATAAAATGCTATAAATTAGCCTTGTTAGCAATTTATTTCCCCAAAAATATCCCAGAATACTTGATATATTACAATAAATAATTTGAGATTTAGTGTAAATGATATGCATCTTATGTAAGTCATATATATATATACACACACACTGTTGGACATTATTCATAGTGTGAAAAGTCTTTCAATACTGTACGTGTTCTTAAAGTCCACTGGATTTGTCCATAGTTGAAGAAACTCCCACTGATCCATGTATAGGATCCAATTATGTATATTTCAAAAACATTACATAATGTGCAAGTAGGGCATTTATAGTCCTGTAGCACTGAAGCAAATCTATATTCCATATTCTAGCAAGACAATAACAGGAACATTTCCTGCAACTGTTACACATTCGTGAAAAACATGGTGGCACAAATAAAAACGCTGCCAATTTGTCCCACTAAACCAAACTAACGCAGCGACCGTGCCTCGTGCCAACAAAAAAAACGCTTGTTTATTTTTCCTTCCAAAATAATTATGTACGACACTTATCATCCTAATTAAACATTTAAGAGATGGAGATGTTTGTGTGTGCCAGTTTGCCTCGTGTCTGATTAACAATGCCAAGCATCTCCTGTTTCAGTGTAAAACATACGCTTGCATTGTGGACAGTCATCTCATGGGACTCACCATTGATTTCAGCATGGGCTTCGTCTGCTTCGACGCCGCGTCAAAGGTGAGACGTGTACCCTTCAGTTTCAATTTCATCTAAGTAAAATACATGATCACTGGTTATTATTATAAGTTCTCATTAGCTACTCTGCTACTATGCGCTCTGTATTTATATCACACCAAACATTTATAGCAACATGCTGTCAACTGTATTAGGCAAACAAATATAAACATTTTTAATGTAGTTGCTAATACAATTCGCATTCTGTCAAGATGCTGTCACACTGTGTGAGTAATTCTTAAACTGCACCAGTCTGTTATTAAAAGTAATATTTTCATACAAACCAGGTTCAGAATGAGCACTTTGCATGAGCCAAGTGTGAGTAAAAAGTGGCTTTTGGTGTTAAAAATATTGCTTACCAGTTCATCTTTAACTTTAAACAGATAATTAGAGCAGTTCTGTTGTGATGTTAATATTTCATCAATATTTATTTTAGAATTTTGTGGGCGGTCACACCTCAAATGTGAACTTTGAAGCTATTGTGGGTTTAAGAATATACACTTACTCTTTCTTTAAAAATCTGGGGTAAGATTTTTTTTGTTGTTGAATGAAATATATTTTTTCAGATATGATGCATTTAAATTGATCAAAAGTGACAGAAAAGACATTTATAAATAATGTTGCTAAAGATTTCTAATTCAAATAAATAAATCTATTCATCAAAGAATTCTGAAAATCTCAGTTTCCACCAACATATTAAGCTGTTTTCACAATATATAATAATCATAAATGTTTCTTATGCACCAAATTATCATATTAGAATGATTTCTGAAGGATCATAATAATGATGCTAAAAATTCAGCTTTGATCATTACATTTTAAAAATATATTCAAATAGAAAACAGTTCTTTATGAATGTTATTTCGCAATATTACTGTTTTTACTCTAATTTAATCTCACAAATGCAGCCTTGGTGAGCATAAAAACGTTCAAAAACATTTTAAAAATTGTACCGACCCCTAACTTTTGAACGGTATGGTGTGTTGCTATTATTGTCAAGTTTGCTAAATAAGGTTTACAATGGTTTTTGATTCATGCCCATACACTCACATCTTTATGATAGTAAGTCCTTATTTTTCAACAAAAAAAAACATAGAAGCTTCATATATATAGAGTATCTAGTAATAGGATGTGTTTAACTCCAGAAGTCCATGTTGTGGCACATATGGGAAATATTCCTCACATTAAACCAGCCATATGAAAAAACGAGTAATACAATCTTCATATATACACTATATTGCCAAAAGTATTGGGACACCTCCTAATCATTGAATTCAGGTGTTCCGATCACTTCCATGGCCACGTGTATAAAATCAAGCACCTAGGCATGCAGACGCTTCTACAAACTTTTGTGAAAGAATGGGTCGCTCTCAGTGAATTCATAGCGTGGTACCGTGATAGGTCCATTCGTGAAATTTCCTCATTACTAAATATTCCACGGTCAACTGTTAGTGGTATTATAACAAATTGGAAGCAATTGGCAACTCAGCCACGAAGTGGTAGGCCACGTAAAATCACAGAGCGGGGTCAGCGCATGCTGAGGTGCACAGTGCGGAAATAGCTAGAGACATCCAAACTTCGTGTGGCCTTCAGATTAGCTCAAGAACGGTGTGTAGAGAGCTTCATGGAATGGGTTACCATGGCCGAGCAGCTCACCTAAGCCTTATATCACCATCGGATGCAGTGGGGTAAAGCACGCCGCCACTGGACTCTAGAGCAGTGGAGACGTGTTCTCTGGAATGACCAATCACGCTTCTCTGTCTGGCAATCCAATGGACAAGTCTGGGTTTTGCGGTTGCCAGGAGAACGGTACTTGCCTGACTGCATTGTGCCAAGTGTAAAGTTTGGTGGAGGGGGATTATGGTGTGGGGTTGTTTTTCAGGGGTTGGGCTTGGCCCCTTAGTTCCAGTGAAAGGAACTCTTAAAGTACCAAGTCATTTTGGACAATTTCAAAGAATGGTCAAAAATTCCCATGAACACACTCCTAAACCTTGTGGAAAGCCTTCCCAGAAGAGTTGAAGCTGTTAGAGCTTCAAAGGGTTGGACCAACTCCATATTAAACCCTACGGATTAAGAATGGAATGTCATTACATTTCATGCGCATGTAACGGCAGGCGTCCCAAAACTTTTGGCAATAAAGTGTAAAGGAAGTTCCTGCATTGTTCGTCTGAAATATGCAAAATAATTATTCGCTAAAAAAATTACATTGTCAAAGGAACAAAAAATTTGTAATAACAAATAATAGCAGCTTAATGGGCTGTATGAAAAATTCAACATAAGTTAATTTCTCAAACTTTGAGTAGAAAATATCTTTTCATGTCTATAGAGTTATTAATATGCATTATTGAAACCCTCATTACAGGCAGTGCTGTGGAGATATAAATTCTCTCAGCTTAAAGGATCTTCAGATGATGGAAAGAGTAAAATCAAGTTCCTGTTCCAGAATCAAGAGACCAAACTTATTGAAGCAAAGGTAACTCTTCACTTTTGTTATTGGCTTCATATAGTCTGCTTATGAAAGTGCAAAATATTTCTCACTCTTTAGCATTTTAATATACCTGAAGCAGGTATACTATGAAAAAAGTATTGTCAGCAGGAATATCACACACCTCAATTCTTAGGAAACTTTTCGAAACACCATAATCTTGCGAGTGCAAAAGAAATAGCTGAAGGAAGCAGATAAAAATAAAGTGCGTTTATATGAATTTCCTGTTTGATTATTTTCCCCCTGTAGGCCGTAAGTATGAGCACTTTCATGCACCAAGTTTGATTTGTTTTCTGCTTGAGGCTGCCTCCTTTTTTCCAGCAAACCTTGGTGATAATTTTCCCCCTTGATGCTTCCAGGAACTGGAATTCTCCAACCTCTTTGCGGTTCTCCACTGCATCCACGCGTTCTTCGCCGCCAAAGTGGCGTGTTTGGATCCCATGTTCGTGAGCAGCCGAAACGCCGCCATGGCCCCCGTGGTGTCCACGACTTCCACCCTCACTGCCCCACCACAGATATCCAAGATCAAATACTCGAGCTGACAGACTCCAGTGATGTATCCTCTCCTTCCAGACATTGAAAAGGTAGGATGAGAGGAACTATCCCTGACAGACAGTGGATGTCCGCTTGCAAATGGACAATTCAAGTATGTAACATTGAAAACGTCGCTATATTCTCCGGATGGGAATCTCGAGCTGAATTCCGAACACTTTAGCATTATGTTTCCAGATGTTCCTGGATCGCTTTCAGCTGCAGGGTCTTTAGAAAGTTGGACTCCTTCCTTTGATATTGAGACATATCTGTTCGCATTCAAATGGTGTGAACACTTCTTTGTGTATACTTTTAAAATATTATTAAATCTGGTTAGCGATTGGAATGAAGCTATTGTGAAACTGCCATGAAGTTCTTGAGCCTCTGTTGATGCGTTTTTTTTCCCTTTCTTTTCAAATAGCAATTTAGTTAACCAGAGTAATACCAGCCATCTTAAACTTACATTTATATTAATAAACACATTTTCTGAATGTCGGTTAGATATCTATGAAGCCCTGCACATGACATGCGGACAAAATTATATATGTGACCCTGGACCACAAAACCAGTCAAATTTTGAAATTGAAATGTATACATAATCTGAAAGTTGAATAAATAAGCTTTTCATTGATATATGGTTGGATAGGGCAATATTTGGCCGATATACAACTATTTGAAATTCTGGAATCTGAGAGCGCAAAAAAATAAATATTGAGAAAATCATCTTTAGTCATTTTTAGAGCGAGATGCTAACGGTCTAATCAGATTCAATGATCTATGCTAAGCTATGCTAAAAGTTCTACCGCCAGACCCGGAGATCTGCTGAATCTATTATCAAAAAAGTGGAGTGTTCCTTTAAAGCTGTTCAAATGAAGTCCTTAGCAATGCATATGACTACTAATAATAAATGTTTGATATATTTACGGTAGGAAATTGACTAAATATCTTCATAAAACATGATCTTTACTTACTGTATTTTCTCAAATAAAAGCCTGTAGTCAATTAAACGCCGGGCCTCTGATAGTGGCCGGGGGCGTGGCCAGCACAAACAAATAAAGGCCGGTCTCAAATTAAGGCCGGGGGAAATTATTTCCTTTCATTTCATGTGCATTCAAGATCAGCGTAATGTACAGTAGGGTTGTGCCGAAGGAGCGAAACCATCGTGACCATCGCCCCCCCGCTGGGAGTCTTGCGAGTGCGACGCACAATCCTGGTCTCTTCTATACTTAACCTAAACACTTTGCAGGGATTGCTCTGTAAATTAAATAGAGAATATAACTGATGCATATCTGCTATTTTAAATACTGTAGTCTATGAGAGATGTGACGTGTGTTAGTCTGTGAAAGCTACACAAATGATCTTGACAACCTCTAAGCCTCTTGTCTTTTTTACACATCTTACTCTGCATTTAACTTAAACTATTTTATTTTGTACAAGAAAACAGCATAGGCTTCAAAATAAATTATGTTATTGAAATATTGTAAAGTGGTCGTTTGAACTACTCGAACGAACATTTAAAAAACAATATGCAAAATCAAAATTGAATAGCTCCATAACGGATTGAGAAATGTGCGCGCATTAGTTGGGTTAGAAAAATAACGAAATTATAGTTTTCTTTTTAAGTAGAAAATAATATTTATGTAAAGAGATTTATATTAATAATATAATCTATTTTATAATAAATAATAATAATAAGAGATATATAATTAATAATAAAAAGTGCTTAAAGGAAACTCTTCTTAAGTGGAAGGAAGCTTTTTTCCCTCACGTGGAATATAGAAAGCATAATTAGTTGGGTTAGTAAAATAACAAAATTATAGAGTTTACATCGAGTCTATAAAACACGAAAGAACAACAAATATATCATAAAAAACTTTCTTTAAATGAATTTCGTTTTGTATAAATTGTATCTTAATTTGAATTTATGTTTTATCAACCAAATTGCCCGGATTTAATAAATAAAAGCAAATAGCCTATAACAGACAATGACATGAGGCGGAGGCGGCAGCGTGATCAACGGCTTAAATGAACTACTAGAAAAGGAAAAAAACTTTAGTCAGGGGCAGCCCTTACTATTTATTTCAGATAGGCCTATATTTGATCCAGCAGGTCACAAAGGGAGTTCTGGGTTGAGCGTGCGGTGCTGAGCGGAATGAGCTTCAGAAATGAGCGGATCTTCAGAAAGGCTCTTGATCTCCACTGGAGGAAATATTACTGCTCTACGCACACACCGCAACAGTCACAATATGACCTCATGTATGTTTTAAAAACACAATTCAACTTATAAATAATACTTTTTAATGGGCCACTTAAAATGTTTATTACAAATAAATTATTAAATTCAAAAAATTTATAAAATGAACAGAAAATTGCATTGCATTTGCAATCCTTTGAAACCGCCCCACTTCCCGCGCCCCTGATGATATCTGTCCTCTGGATGATATCTGTCCTCCTATCGCTTTTCATTTAAAACGGGTTTATTTAAAACATTTATTTTTTTCAAATAGATGGAATTCGAAATACAGGCCTGCCCCTAATAAAAGCCTGACTCAAATAAAAGCCGGTGACCTTCTGCAGTTCAGGTAAATAAAGGCCCCGGCTTTTATTTGAGGAAATACGGTAATATCCTAATTATTTTTGGCATAAACGAAAATTGTATCATTTTGACCCATACAATGTATTGTTAGCTATTGCCACAAATATACCCGTGTGACTTATGACTGGTTTTGTGGTCCAGGGTCACACACACATATATATATATATGAATATAATATATGAATTAAGAATTCGCTCCCACAACTTCATTCGTTCTCTCATTTTAGTACATTTTGGTCATGTTTAACTTATTCATTCCCTTGTTTTGATTTAACTAAAACAAGGGAAATAGTTATTACAACATGGCCACAATTTAGTAAAACAAGGGGAAGATGTATTATTTCATGGAATATAAACAAGGGAATGAATTAGTAAAACTTGCTGGTGTATTAGTAAGTCGCGAGAACAAATTGGTAATTTGTGGCTACGATATAAAATTTTTCCCCCGCATGTCATGTGTGAGGCTGCTTAGATTTCCAATATTGGCAAAGCAGCAACAGACATAGTGTCGGCCCAGATCCGGCCCATATCTGGTACACGTTGAATCCACATGTACCAGATGTGGCCCAAACACTATGTTGCTGTCTGGGTATCCAGGTCCAGAATTATGTTTTTTTTTTCAAATCAAATCAATCAGCAAATCAACAAAAATCAATTCTCAGTTTAAATCTGTGGAAAATCTCAATGCTATTAATCTCAACGCCTGTCTGACTGCCTAGAGAAACAGACTGGAGAATGTGGGATAATGTAATTATTTTCATATTGTACCTATTTTGATACTTTATTAAAGGTTCAGTCATGTAACTGAAGATTAGCTGGAATTGACGTGACTATGATGCACATTTGAACTTTCTCAAGGGAAGGGCGTACCTGCTAATAAATGAAGCGTTTGACTTTATTTTTTTTATTATTATCCAATATCTAAAATATATATTAGTGCATAAACTGGTCATTTTTGCAGTCAAAATATGTCACCCTGTTAATCTGATAAAGTCAACATGAAATTAAAACTGACCCTATTTATGTGTTCCTGTGTATGATCCATCAGATTTTTCTTGACAAAAGTTTTATACTTCAGTTATTGTCATCTACACTGTGTGGGCTGTTAGTTAAAATATGTATACATTGTTGCAGATAAATCCTCTATTATAGGTAACGCTGTCTAAAATCTTGCAAATATTAACTCTTTCCCCGCCAGCATATATATATATTTTTTAATTGTCTGTCAGCGCCAGCATTTTTGATAATTTTCACAAAATTGTCATGGCCTCCAGAATATTTTTTGTATGAATATATCAACATGTAGAAAAGAAAGAAGTCTCAGCTTTTAAACAAAAATCATGAAGAAAAAAGAATGTGGGTAAGTTTCATTAAAAAAACAAGCTTTTGAGCAAAAAGCTGAGAGAAATGCGTTTTTGACAAAGACAACCTCGTCCTGGGTCGACATTTCATTCAGTAACATTAGGCAATTTTTATGCTGATGATCACGTTATTTTACATATGCATCTGCTTACATATTCTATCACGTGTTTCTGCTTCTTCTTCATGTCTTTTGATCAGGAGATTCTGTACTCTTTCAGAAGGTGTCATAGCGCCCTGTACCGTATAACAGGAGAGCCGGAAAATTCCGTCAATGGCGGGGAAAGAGTTATAACACACTAACTATAACACTGGTTAACATTGATGTTATAAAGGTTATTGCAAAAAACAACTGAATCAATTGTGTAATGCGCACTTTTCACAATCAGTCATTCACTTGGAAACACATCACACAGTAAAGTGGGTTATGTACGTGGTTTCATGTTGACTTTAATCATAATTTCTCAAACCTCTGTACATATTTAAGGCTGCTGTTATGATGCTGTCATTTAACGCATGCTAGTGTCACGAACTGACATGTAGGAATATGATATGTGTTATCTAGCATTATGGCCAAAGCTTTAAATTCAACTTTAGACATTGACTCATATTAAAGTACTGTATGTAATTATACTAAAAAATACAATTCTTCCGTCAACTACCACCTTATTTGGCTTAAATAACAGTCCCCACACAACTTGTATTAATATTCTAGAACATTTGAACCCTTTTTTGGCCACCATGCTGCAACCCCAAAGTTAATGTAGGACCCTACAGATGGAATAATAAATGTGGTTTTACTGAGAAGCACTTTTGCGCCATCAAATCGATCGTATTTTTGTCCTAACCCTGATTTTTGTCCTGATGTTGAGCATTTAGTCTATGCAAAAGAGAGATTTGTGATTTACCCCAAGCTGGGATGTCTTTGGATAAAGATGGCACTGGAAAAGCAGAGGCTGAAAAGCATTCTTTTATTTTTTAGCGAACAATGATTCGTTTTTAATAAAGATGTATAGTTAATAAAGATTTTATAATGTGTGACCTTGTCCAATCTCAATGATTTTTTGAGTGCGTGTTCTGAAGTTTGTGTGTGTGATATTGCTTCTATATTTTAAAGATAATTGCCCAAAGCATACTTCGGTCCGCCATAGTAGCATGTATTTTTATATCAACATTTCTCGTGACAATAAAACCCATTTGACAAACACAAGCTTAGTAAAAACATAACAGGTTGGCTATAAATATATTTAATGAAAAGATGGTTGAGAAACAAAGCATCAAATTACAGTCAGTGATACACTTGAGATAAAAGACTTGCGTGTCTTCGACAGGGTCCGTCTGTAAGACATGCTGTGGAATTAGAGCACATGGAACGTTCTTGCAACGTTCTAACAACCACAAACTCAATGGACAGATTCACCAGGCTGCTCTTACCTTGACACGGTCCGTAAGCATTTCAGGGCACGTTTACACGACAACGACGTACTAAATACGGAACAGGTTTTCCTTCGCGTTTTTCTCGTACAGACGACAACATTGTCAAAACAATCCTCGTTCACACCCCTTACGAAAATGAACCATGGTTTTACTACAAATAAAACCAAAAAACCATGGTTATTGTAGTTAAACCATGGTAACCACAAATTAACCATGGTTTTGCTACTCTAACCATAGTTTAACCATGGTATTTGTGGTAAAACTGTGGTTATATAAATGGTAATCAATTAGCCAAAAAAACATGGTTACTACACTTTTACTATAATAAAACCATGGTTATTTTTCGTAAGGGACACCGATCCATGAAAATGATTAATAACGCTGTATTCTGCTGCCAGGCCAGTAGGTGGCGATGTCACTTTGTAAAGAAACACCACGCCTATGGACTGAACACAAAATACATATGCGCATGACGTTTTCACAAATTCACATTTTTGTATTTCACACGGAGACGATGATAACGGTGTCGTTTTCACACACAAAAAATTGCACTTTGAAACCCGTTTTCAAAAGTTTGTGTTTTCAGGCCCCCAAAACGCAGTTGTCGTGTAAATAAACGGCCAAAATGCTTTTTTTTAAATCCGTTTTTAGTTGAAAACGGTGTCGTGTAAACTGCTCCTGCAATATGAAAAAAATGCTGAAAAATATTACCAGATCATCTCTGGACTCTGCATGGCTTATGATTTATTTCAGTATCTCAAACGGTTTGAGCATTTTCACGAGTTGACTGAAAACAGTCATATTTTCAAGAGGGAAACGTAGCCTAGTAAAAGTTTATTATTTAATAAAATATTACACTTAAATGTGTCATCCAGCTGTCTTAAAAAAACACATGAACCTCTGCCTTTTATGAGTTATTTTGAATTCAAATGCTATATTGGAGAAATTAAGGGGGAAAAAACTAAACATTGTTTGACCACATTTGTGTCTATTTTATTTATATTGTACCTTAACCTGTAAGGACAAATATGAAGAATCATTTTGGATATAATCGTTACATTCTAGCTTCCCTGTTACCATCATTTTATAAATAATAGGAGATAGAACATGACTTAAGGAGCTTTATGCAAGTGTACTTCTAAAAATTGAGTCACATTTTCTTTCAGGAAAACAAACCAAAATATTGATTACTCAGGGGTGTATCCAACTTTGTAGCAAATCTTGGTTCATAGCTGTGGTATAACAAAAGCTATGTAAAATGAATATGTCCCATATCAAAACACATCAACGGACGAAAGAAACTGGTGTTTGTTAGGCCATTTCATGCAGTTGTTTTGGGTACATAAATAATAATAATAATAATATTCACTACTGCCCTGAAGAAACTGCACAATTGGTATTTATATATATTTCAGAAGACAAAATAACTTGTTGAAAAGTTTACATAGTTCTTAACATGTGTGGCCTCCTTTTTCTCTAGTTTTCATGATGGTTTGGGTCTGAGCAGGACATCCTATAGCCATTGTGGGGAAGAACTCAAACGTGTAAAGCATGCTGGGAAACCAAAGAAAATACAGGACCTGGAGGACTTTTGTGGGACGAACCAGAGATGCACAACCATAACAAAAATATTGTAGTAACAATAATAAAGGCGACATACAATATTAAGAACAAAGTGTGTGAACTTTCCAACAGGATCGTTGTATAAATTCAGTTATAATTTAGTATTGAAGTGCACATGTAAATATTTGTTATGATACATATCTTCATTAGGGCAGTACCCAAACTAAAATTGGATTCTGATGATTTTAAAAAAACAAATAAAGTGTACATTTGAAGTTTATTTTTACTATTGTATAGCAGATTCTAAACATGAGTAGATCTGATTTATAGACAATATTTTGGGTGTTTTTCAATATCTCAATCTGTATTTTTTAGGGAAATGTGACGTGATGGATGTCAATTATATTAGAATCCATTTCAATGTAACAAAATCATTTACGATCAATGAATAATTGACTATGCTGACGATATATTGCAAACAAGTTGTTACGACAGTGTGAAATCAGCGATCACAAACCGACACAAACAGTGACGTCTCTTACATTTTATGATCACAAGCAGAAAGTGGAGCGTTAGGTCTTCAGGACGACAAGGAACAACCAAAAAAATTACATCATCTATTAAGAGAGTTCAATATCGGTACTTACAAAATGTGACTAGAAGGTAAAAAAAAAACCCAGAAATGCAAAACAGGCCAAAACAATCCTCTCTAGATGAAACTTCACTAAAACAATCCAAAGAGATACCGAAAGCATTTGCGTCATAAACAGCGAAAACTCCAGAAGGTTCAAGGAATCAAAGAAAGCGTAAATCAATCCCGAAACAATGACTGACTTTTTCATTCTTTCTACAATTAAAAAAGAAAGAAAACTGTCATTACCGGTCTTGTAATACAAGCCTGTGAAAATAGCTTCAGCGATTCTTCCGTCACATTTAGCAAACTCTTCTGAATGCAAACAAGGTGAGCTAGAAGCTTCTAAACCACCGAGTTCCTCCGCAGTGAAACATCACATTCAAAATGTGAATATCACGAGTCATTAGAACAAACACAGCAAGCACATTCAAATCAAGTCTCTTGGAAACGCAGCCCGACCCCATTTAAATGTTTAAATGATGCTACGATATCAAAAAAACAAAAACAACAACAACTATGAAATTCAGGGTAAGAAGCAGTCTGAGAAGGACACCACCACCGTTGACTAATACTTAAGACTTATTTCTCGCGGTAGTACAGCAGGTATGACTTCAGCGACTCGGGCAGTGGCAGACTCAAGATTTTGTCTCTCAGATGGTTGACCTGCGGTTCCTCGGGTTTGATGGGCTCAATGTCTTTCTCCTGCTCCTCTTCTTTGCTCTCCTCCTCGATGCATTCGTCCTCCTCGCTGTCCATGGGTTGAGGGATCAGCTGGTTCCCGACGAACACGTAGGTGTTGATGCGGCGACGGCGGCGGCAGCGCCTGCGTTTGCGCTTCTGGGACGCTCTTTGCGTGTTGTTGCGGCCGGGGTTCTCGTCGTTGGTCAGGTTGCGGAGGGTTCGGCGGATGTAGATTCGCGACAGGTCCTGAAGACTCCTCACGCTCAGAGCCGCTGGGGAACACACAAGTGAAGTGAGGGGTGAATCTCATTTGTGCGAGGCTAAAGGCTTACTTCCCCACGCCAGCTGATAATTCACAGCACATTAAGACAATTGTTTTGTATTACAAGTTTTCAGAAATGTCATATCTAATTAGAGGATGCTTCATTTGCATATTCAAACATGCATACATTTGCATATATTTCCAGAGCAGAAATCTGAATATCGGATAAGCCAGATTCAAACTGATATTTTAGAGTAAAATATAGATATACAAAATTCAGCAACACTTTATTTAGTGTCCATATTACATGTGGTTTCTATAGTAATTACTATAAATTATGCCTAAACCAACCCCTAACCCTATAGTAAGTACATGTAGTTAATCAGTATTACTCAGTACTTAAATATATAATTACACTGTAACAATGACACCTTAAAATAAAGGGTTACACTTTATTTTAAGGTGTCCTTGTTACAGTGTAATTATATATTTAAGTACTGAGTAATACTGATTAACTACATGTACTTACTATAGGGTTATTGTTGAGGGTTAGTTGCATGTAATTATGCATAATTTACTGTTATTACTATGGTAAGTACATGTAACATATGTAACAAGGACACTGTAAAATAAAGTGGTACCAAATAAAGTGTAACCCAAAATACCGTTAAAACTGTCAGTCCATTAATTGCAGATAATAAATAAATTTGCCAACATGTTTTTAGGAATAAAATGCTATATAAATCATGCAAATGATATATGAACAAACAAACCCCTCTTCAGAATATACAGAAATTGACGTTTGGTGTATGTAAGAGCTAGAGAAGTGGAGCTAGTAGTTACATCGTACTTATTTGAGTAAGTACAGAGTCATTTTAATTAACTACATTTACTTACTATAGAGTTACAATTAAGGTTTGGTTTAGGCTTAGTTATTATATATAGTGAGTACATGTAGTAATGTGTAACTACGACACCTTAAAGGCACAATATGTAATTTTTCGCTAATTCAAAACAAAGGCGTAGCTTGATGATGACTTGATTTCGTGGAGCTTTTATTATGCCACTGACGAGTGCTTCCGCTTCTTCTGCTCATGCGTATGTGGGGTAACGGCGCTGTTTTATCATATTAGATACATTTGAGTGTGTTGAAAGTTGTTATAATGTTACTCTGTGCGTTCGCTCGGCGCTACTATGAGATACTTGTTGCACACTGCTGTGAGCGAGATCGATATTAGGCATGGTAAAACATGGTACTCGCGGTAAATCAAGAAAACAAGATTGAAACATTAAGACTAACTGTATAACAATGATTAGCTACAGTTTTCGAATCCATTCAGCCGATCTCCGGGTCTGGCGGTAGCACTTTTAGCATAGCTTAGAATAGATCATTGAATCTGATTAGACCGTTAGCATCTCGCTCAAAAAAATGACCAAAGACTTTCAATATTTTTCCTATTTAAAACTTGACTCTTCTGTAGTTACATCGTGTACTAAGACTGACGGGAAATGAAATGTTGTGATTTTCTAGACCGATATGGCTAGGAATTATACTCAATATTACGCAACGCTTGAAAATAGACTAAATTTCGTCAACATAACCAACGTGACAACCTGCTTGCACAGGGAGCGTACTCTGGACTATTTTCAGGCGCTGTGTAATATCATTGCGCCGCTGCACCCATGGTACGGCAGCAAAGTTCCTTGATTATACGCAGGAATGAGAGTATAGTTCCTAGCTATATCGGCCTAGAAAATCACTACTTTTCATTTTCCGTCGGTCTTAGTACACGATGTAACTACAGCATATCATAAATCTTTGGTCATTTTTTGAGCGAGATGCTAACGGTCTAATCAGATTCAATGATCTATGCTAAGCTATGCTAAAAGTGCTACCGCCAAACCCGGAGATCGACTGAATGGATTCGAAACAGTACAACTCAACTGTTTAACTCTAGGGGAGCTGGAAAATGAGCCTATTTTCAAAAAAAGTGGAGTGTTCCTTTAAAAAAATTTGAAAACATTTGGAATAATATAAGTACACAAGTCAACAAAATATATAACATTGTTCTAATGGTTTTTGAATATTTTAGTAAAAAAACGTACATATTGTGCCTTTAAAATAAAGTGTAACCAAAAAATATTTTGCCTGTAATGTAATTCACTTTTCTGAACGAATTAGGTTAGTAATTTTAAGAAAATATCCTGTAAATATATGTATTGTGATTGACGACTACAGGCGCAAATAGATCAAATGTAATAAAATACACACTTAACTCTTTCCCCGCCATGAACAAGTTTTTCCATCATTTATGACAGCGCTTTCCTGCCATTCCCGTGAGTTTTTCTGGCATTCATATTCATGTTTTCTCAGTAGGGGGCGCTATTACGCATCTTCTAAAATAGTACAGCATCTCCAGATCCAAAAACAAGCAAAGAAGCAGAAACAAGCAAGAGAAGATGGCTTATGCACATATAAGCTAACGCGCTCATCAAACATTAAACAGCATAGAAGTAAAAAATCTGCCTAATGTTACCGAATGTAATGTGGAACCCACAAAGAGGCGTACGACTGTGAAGCTATGTTGATGGACTCGATCTACTTGATCTATGTTTTGATCATCATTCTGAATCTGATCCGAATGAAGTCACTGACAAAGATGCGATTTTTCTCAGCATTTTTTTTTTTTTAATGAAACTTACCCACATTTTATTTGTTGTTTAAAAGCAGAGGCTCTGTTTTGATTCAAACCACAAAATATTCATTTGTGAAAATTATTAAAATGCTGGCAGTGACTGGCAAACTTTTTTTTTAAACGCTGGCGGGGAAAGAGTTGCATGTGCATTTTAGATTTCTTTCCACTAGTCTGAAAAACGAAATCTCAAAATTGCCCAGTGCATGAAAAAACCCCCCAGTGGTGTCATTCACAGTTCTGAATGAATCAGGTTAATAATGGAATCTGCAATAAATCAGTCTGTAACATTGTACTTGGCAGCTGATTGAACAGAGCAGTGTGAGATCATATTTAGGGGCGGAGACTCACGGAGTACCACAGCTTCAGTCTTGCAGCCTTCTGTCCTGTTCTGCTGAACAAGAGGAGCAAATGACACCGCCAGGATATTCTTACTCTCCCAGGAGCTCTGACCAGTTCTAGTTATCTGAGTCAGCTGCAAGAACACATAAACACTGAATGAGATGGACAGTGTGTGCTAATAAAGAGGTCAAACATTTGATGCAAGACATGAAGTACATCCCAATTCACATACTTGTGCACAATTATGCCATTTTGTAGAATAAACAGTGTGAGTAGTGTTCACACAGAAAAGTCCAAAAAGAAAAAGTGCACTTTAAATACCCGGATGATGCACTTAATTTGCCGAAAAAAACCAAAGTGTGGAATGTTGGACACTTCATGCACTCAACTGTCAGTCACACGGTGGAGGGGGCGGGGCTATCCGACTCTGATCACTAAGTAAAATTAGTGATGAGAAAAGATTCTGCAGCATTTGAAACCCACAAATGCAGACGTTTGGGTTTATATTTTGTTATGACATTTGTGACTGAAGTGTCCAAACACACTTTTAGGGGCGGCTGTATGCATCATCCTGTGGTTTACCTGATCCTCTATTGGCATGACCAAAATTCCTCCAACTTTCAGCAGGATTTTCATATAGTTCTCGTGGTCCTTCTGAACTCCAGCTCCGCAGTATATGCGGTCGTACTGGTGACTGTCTGACGAAATCTCCAGACAGTTTCCCACGACAAAGTGTGGTTCGCAGAACTCAAACCTGAAATGACACATTTTTAACACTGATTTTAATTTTTGTTTTCACAAAATCTATATGATATCTAAACAATATTCTGGTCTGTAGATATCAGGGGCATCATAGGCCCATTTGAGGAGGGCTTCAGTGTTCATTTCATCTGGTGGAGAGCACTAATTGCTAATGGGGGTGTTTTCAGAGCACCCCTGTTTCACAGGTAACAGTCTGTCTTCAGAACACCCCCTTGTATTCACTTCTTTTGGATTAGCCCAACACACTGGAGAAGAGAGACAGATTGAAGAAGGCTAGTTTGCTGTATATTATTTATTATTTATTGTTTTTAGAGCACCAGTCTGTCTTCAGAACACCCCTCTTGTTTTCAGTTCTTTTGGATTAGCCCAACCCACTGGTGAAGAGAAGTCTCTCGCTGGTCCTTTGTTTTTCATTCCCCGCTGGCTCAAACGCACGCCCATAGCGGTAAACTTGAGGAACGCCCATCAACATACACATGAGGGGAAGCGTCAACACCACGCTTCAGTCATGCCGCAAAAGTGGATCTGTACTGTCGGTTTTGCCGCGTTCATTTTCATCTGGTGGAAAGCACTAATTGCTAATGGGGGTGTTTTCAGAGCACCCCTGTTTCACAGGTAACAGTCTGTCTTCAGAACACCCCCTTGTTTCCACTTCTTTTGGATTAGCCCAACCCACTGGAGAAGAGAGACAGATTGAAGAAGGCTAGTTTGCTGTATATTATTTATTTAATTGTGAGAGCGTTTTTTCTGCTCTTGATCTGGCTTGTTTAATAAATATTCCTTTTTTATTAAAGTGGACGTGCCTTTTGTGTATAAGAGTAAAAGCTTTAAGTTAATAGTCTATTCGTGTCTCAGCCGCGAAGCTGAGCTGATCCTATGTTCGAGCTGCACAGAGCGGCTGAAATTATAGTGTCTGTCAGTTAGTATAATACATATGACAAAAACAATTGTCTAAATTATGTTGCATATTCCTCAAAAGTCATCACTAGTTGACAACATAGTACTATATTTTCGGAAATCATAGGCTATGATGGTGCACGTGGAGCAACGCTGTCAGAGTGGAAAGACTCGTGTGTCAGACTCATTTCAGTGCAAAATAATCAGGTCAAAAACGATTTAATATACTGCAAATAACCTACTAGTTTTTTATGTTTATTTATAATTCATTTAGGCAGACAGCAAGGCTACCAAGTACTGCGGACAGTGTGCAGCTAATTAATTTAACGTTTTTTTTTTCCTAATGTCATTTTTAGTCTAAAATTTCAGGACTTCAGTCAACCGAGATTTTCTTTGGTTGATTACAGACCTAGTTTATATAATATGATGCGGGAGCAATTAAAGATGGTTTCCCATCCACTGTAAAAAAACTGTCTAAATGGCATGAGATTTTGTGACTTTTCTTACTCTTGTTATACTTCAGGGCAATACAATTGCAAAATATTTGTTATAATATTCAATTTATAATAAATCCAAAAGAAAAAAAACGCATTAAAGGAACACGCCAACTTTTTGGGACTTTAGCTTATTCACTGTATCCCCCAGAGTTAGATAAGTCCATACATACCATTCTCATCTCCGTGCGTGCCATAACTCTGTCTGACGCACACACCACTAGCCTAGCTTAGCACAAAGACTGGAGGTAAACGGCTCCAGCTAGCCTAGCTTAGCACAAAGACTGAAGGTAAATGGCTCAAGCTAGCCTAGCTTAGCACAAAGACTGGAGGTAAACAGTTCCAGGTGGCCTACTGCTCAATAAGTGACAAAATAATGCCAACATTTTCCTATTTACATATGTTGTGATGTGTATAGTTACATCGTGTACTAAGACCGACGAAAAATGAAAAGTTGTGATTTTCTAGGCCGATATGACTAGGAACTATTCTCTCATTCCTGCGTAATAATCAAGGAACTTTGCTGCCGTACCATGGGTGCACTGAAAATAGTCCCCAGCACGCTCTCTGTGCAAGCCAAGGTTAGTAATAGGTTAGTCTCTGCAGGTTAGTAATAGGAGTTACCAGATCAGTGGGCATGGCCATAAACTGAGGGCCGTTTTCCACTGTGTTACCTGGTTTGCCCACGTGTGGGTAGGGTTTAGGGGATAATTTTCATTTTGTGATTTATAAACACCCATCAGTTTGAAAACACCCTCAAATTTGGAAACACCCACTCTTGTTCCACAGAGACCGCATACTCGTGCAAGCAGGTTGTCACGTTGGTTATGTTGACGGAAGTTAGCCTATTTTCAGGCACTGTGTAATATCATTGCGCCACTGCACCCATGGTACGGCAGCAAAGTTCCTTGATTATTACGCAGGAATGAGAGTATAGTTCCTAACCATATCGGTCTAGAAAATCACAACTTTTCATTTTCTGTCGGTCTTAGTACATGATGTAACTATACACATCACAACATGTAAATAGGAAAATGTTGCCGTTATTTTGTCACTTATTGAGCAGTAGCTATCTGGAGCCGTTTACCTCCAGTCTTTGTGCTAAGCTAGGCTAGCGGTGGGTGCATCAGACAGAGTTATGGCACGCACGGAGATGAGAATGGTATGGATTTATCTAACTCTGGGGGATACGGTGAATAAGCCCCAAAAAGTTGGCGTGTTTCTTTAAAAGGGGGGTGGAAATGCCAAAAGAGCTAATGAGTGGTCCTCTGCAGCCATCTACTGGTTATAGTGGTAATTTCATGTCATTTTCATGTGAAAATTGTTTGTTTTTTCACCAAGTAACAGAAATCTTCCACTAAAGCATGGCACATTTTCCATGTTATCTCCATGAATGAAAATAAGAAATGTAGATCTTTAAAGTAAATTTTACTGCACAACGTAAAAAAAAAGTGTTTAAAACGTCATATGTGTTGAAATAAATTATTTGAAAAAATATTTATTTTCCAATTACAGTAATATAATTACAGTAATATAAAGTTTGTCTATATTCTTAATGAATATTAATGAATAATAGCTGGTTAAAAAGATTAGAAATTAGGGGTGCAACAATATATCATGTCACAATATATCGCAATAGAAAAATGCAACAATATGTATCGTGATAGTGACAGTCTGTATTGTGTATTGTGTATAGTTCACCCAATATGAAACTATATGAAACACAAAAGCTCGAATTATTTCAAATTGGTTTCTTGAACATGACAATAAGTTCACTGTACTAAAATGGCCCCCACAGTCACCAGATCTCAACCCAATAGAGCATCTTTGGGATGTGGTGGAATGGGAGCTTTGTGTCCTGGATGTGCATCCCACAAAACTCCATCAACTGCAAGATGCTATCCTATCAATATGGGCCAACATTTCTAAAGAATGCTTTCAGCACCTTGTTGAATCAATGCCACGTAGAATTAAGGCAGTTCTGAAGGCGAAAGGGGGTCAAACACAGTATTAGTATGGTGTTCCTAATAATCCTTTAGGTGAGTGTATAACATTTTAAATCAACAGTACTTTTGTTAACCTTTTACCATATGTCTTGGAGTATCGCAATAATATCGTATTGTGAGTTCAGTGAAATCGTGATATGTATTGAATCGTTACACCCATATTAGAAACTAACTCAATATTCAGGGATTTACTTTTTTTCACCCTTTTTTTTCTGTTTAAATCATAGCCTCATTGGGGGCTCCTCTAATATTGAAGTCCTAGAATCGCCTCTGCTAGATATTGTTTTGCAAGATTTATTGTCCGTCAGGCAAAACTGCTTTTCAAATCACTTAGAAGTAATAGCACACCTCTTTTAAACTATATCATTTGCGTTATCATTAAGGCCCATGGGACAAGAAGGAACCACACAGCAACCAAATAGCTATGTGCTAACAGCAGCCTAGCCTTATGTCAGCGAGTTTGGCCCTCACATTTCCTTCAGAACATGTAATAATCTATTTTTATGGTCGAATAAAAAACAATTATTCTTGTATTACCTGCTAGAGAACAGACATCGAGTCTGATAGAGCATATTATTAGCACAACTCCATAAGTGTTTGTATTTGCTTAGAGCCACTAGGCAGCTGTTTTCATTGAGTAGTCGTAGACTTGACAAGTCATGTAAGAGATATCGATTTCTAATAAAGTGATCCAAACAAGGGAGCTCCCAAAGCTCAACAACATTGATTAAGCAACCCTTTGGCACATGGCCTTCTGTTATGAAACACATGTTTTTTGGATTGTTTAATAGCGTCAGCACTTTGTCTAATACGTCATTACAGCTCTTTCTCCTGACCTCAATAACCCTGCTCGCTCTGGTGCATGACGAAAACAGATGTTTGCAAGCAGCACGTGCCAGGGAGAAGGTTCAGGAAAACCCAGATGCGTGACCCATACTGAAGCGGACTATCTGACCAAGCAGTTCTGACTTTGACAGGTCTTCACACAGGTGTGCAAATCGCTCAGCCGACCGGAGAGAGCTGACGTGCGCTTGAGCCTGCGGTTTGGGGTTAGCTAATGCATCCTTTGAGCCACATGGAAGATTAATGGGCAGGAAGGACTAATGTGGTTTGCTTGAATCTCAGTTCGCTTCCCTGGAAGCGGCTGCCAATTAAAACACAGCCTAACAAACTCCTGATCAAATCAGCACTTCTTCAAGCACAAGCTTTACATTTCACACTCAAAACTACAGAAACAGAAAAAGTTGA
The DNA here is from genome assembly GCA_023566225.1 of Romanogobio albipinnatus. Taxonomy (NCBI): domain Eukaryota; kingdom Metazoa; phylum Chordata; class Actinopteri; order Cypriniformes; family Gobionidae; genus Romanogobio; species Romanogobio albipinnatus. The sequence goes on along the minus strand of CM042260.1, from coordinate 36,528,586 downwards.
ACATGCCTGTCAAAGCTGTCACTGTTTTTAATGAAGTCGTCGAGTCTTTCTTTTGCATACTCCACAACATCCTTATGGAGCTCAACGCCATGATTTACTCCAAACGGACCTGCAAATAATAATAATAACAAGTCTCTGGATATGTGTTGGGCCCATCATTCAACATTACAGTTCAAACGTTTGTAAGATAAGAAGAGTAAAAAGAAATTCATACTTTTATTCAGCAAGTGTGCATTAGATGGATCTAAAGCAACATTTTAGAATGTTACAAACTCAATGTTACAGCTCATTTTAACTTTGGAATCATGAAGAAAAAAAATTCAAGGAATCATGAAAAAAAATGTACCATGGTTTTTATATTAGAATGATTTCTGAAGGATCATCTGACACTGGAGTAATGATGCTGAAAGTTTTGTAAAAATATACTCAAATAGAAAACTTTGAATATATTAAATATACAAAATACTATTAATATGATTATATATACATCAAATAAACATTATTTTAAATTGTAATATTTCACAATATTACTGTTTTTTGCATCAGATCGTGAGCATAAAAGACTTCTTTCGACATTCAATTTTTTTTTCAACCCCCAACTATTGTAGCACAAGATTTTTTAAACCCATTTTATGTACCTCCAACTAAAAATAAAGCGTAAATCTGATTGCTTAGAAGAGCGATATAACATCTCTACTCAACAAACCGCTTGATTTCATGTCTAGCACAAACAGTACGAGATATGTGTTCATTTCTGCCAACGTTTACAACTTAGGAGTTTGTTCAAATCTCTAAACTTAAATATGAGCAATAATATTCAAAAATCTTGATATGACTCAAAATGCAATTACTACCATCTGGTCTCAGTTGACAAGAGTTTAAGAACCAAAAAGCTGATTTATGCAACCTAAATTTATTGTCCCTAAATAGTCTTTATTTTTGGGTGCAAATTTCTTATTTCTTCTTCTCATTATTATTCCTTGTTTTTCTTTTGAATAATAATAATTTAAAATAAATTAAACAATAAAATTCCTCAATATCTGCTAGTCTTTTTATCTAAATCCGAGACTTTATTAAAGGGGTTCTCACCTATGATCAGGCCCACCATTGTGCTCAGGTATCCTGTGCCACTGCCGAGGTTAAGGAAAGACAAACCCTGCTGGAGTTTCAGGGCTTCCATCACCTCGGAGTAGATACACGGCGCCGAGAGGTGTATATTCCCATGCTTCCACGCCAGATCCTTGTAGGCATTGTCTCTGTAGCCCTCCAAGTAGTAATCTCCACGGTCTATGGCCCTAAAGGCCTGCTCGACGCGGTCTGTGCGGATGTACTGGGCTTCCTTCAGGTTGTCTATCAAATCGTCATTATCCTCGCCAGCACTGACAGCTCCCCCCATGTTCCACACACAGCCAACGAGAAAAAAAAAAGAAACCAAAAAATGCAGAGGAGGTGAGAGACTGGTAACTAGACCGGTCCTCACATCCAGATGAAAGTGCTGGAGCGATTCTCCACAGGGTCGTGATGATGTCTGTCCCACACAAATCACCTCAGACCATTCTCAGCCACGGCAAGATCTGAGGATTGAAAAACAAAAGGTGACAGTTTTGAGCTCTCTTTCGCACATTTCAGTTTACCTTTCTATCTGGCACACAGCAGGAAAAAAGGAGCCATACTGCGCGAGATCCGCGCGCGCCACCTGATACCTGCCAGCTTTGATTCTGTCGGCTAGGTGTTGTATACCTGATGTTACCTGCCTGATGCAACCCGCTTTAATACTGCAAAAGTCTTATTAGGGTACAACGGGCCTAAAGGCGCACTGGGCGCATTTGACTTTATTCTCTTTTAAAGGTCCCGTTCTTCGTGTTTTTTTTAAGCTTTGATTGTGTTTACAGTGTGCAATATAACATGTGTTCATGTTTCGCGTGTAAAAAAACACAGTATTTTTCACACAATGTACTTATCTGTACACCGCTGTTTTCACTGTTCTAAAAACAGCTGATGAGTTCCTTGTTCTATGAAGTCCCTCCTTCAGAAATACGTAACGAGTTCTGATTGTGCCAGCGGTTCCCGTGTTGTGATTCGACAGCAGCTTAGCGCACGTGGAAAGGTCACGCCTCTTAACGGGAGAAATATGCGCTTAATGATCTCTACAGCGTCCCTGGGAAAGCCAAACAAAGGTGATTTGACTCCGGGATGAAAATAACAGCGTCTCGACGACATGGCGACAAACACACTCAAACGCAAGACTTCCTTTTCTCCACGCTACACTTCCTCTTCTCCACGTGGAACAGCAACAAGACCACAGCCTCTTTTTCACGTATTCTTGTGGGCGGAGGTTAGTCTGTTCTACTGTTCTACTAACGTCATTAATGAAGGAAGTACCAGGATGTAGTCCAAGCCAGCCGTTCGCTGTAGGCTTTGAAAGGGAACTTCTGTTAAATAAAATATCTCGCTTGGCATTGAACTTTGAGCTTTATAATTTTACAGTTATTATTTATGCTCTAACAGCAACATTACACACTAACTAAAGTTTGAACAGTGGGATCACGAAGAACGGGACCTTTAAACTTCTAGATGGCACAAAAATTCAGCTTAACAACGCTTTTGAAGAGGCACGTGGAAATTTGTCTGATCCTTGAAATTATTTCTGACAGCAACACAAAGTTGATTCTGCACTAATTTGATCTAATATTTAATTATTATTTTTTTTTTACAATTTTATAGATTCATGTAGCAAATGAGAATAGATCAAATTGATGCCTATATTTTGAGACAGTGATTTGAGTTTTGTTCAAGGTAAATAAAGCAGTTTTTCAAAACGGAAGAATATGTGAAAGTATGGTATTTGTGGTAAAAGGCACACCTGCTGTTGGGGCGAAAGACATAATAATTAACATGAAGCAAAAAACAAATGTGACAGTCCGCAGTGCAATAAATTGGAGCAGTTTAATCAGTGTGCGGACATCACATTCATTTTTTGCTTCAGTGATTTCTTTTGTCCTGCACCTGAGCCCTGTTTGGGTTTGAGGATGTGCACACCTTCTTTGTATTTTTGACTTATAATAATCAACATGATAATAAACGGATGGCTGACTTTTCATGGTTAGATTCAGATGGTAAATATCATATATAATATATTGGGTGCCCACCAAAAATTTGATATTAATCATATCATATAATACATTTATTTATTTGTTACTACTGTAAAGATGTATTAAATTATTATGGGATCTCATTCAATGCTTTCAGAATATTTACTATTTTAAATATGTTTTGTTTCTGTATTTTTAAAATGAACAATTTTAATGACAGTATATTTATTGAACAAAAATGTATTCTTTTATTTATAAAAATAAATGGTGCAAACCTTCATAAAGTCATTGTTTAATTAACTTGATTGGTCTTTTACCTCACACACACGGGGTAAAGCCATGCAGGATGGGGCAAATGATACAAAGTATTGATACAAATGCTAAAAATAATGTTTTTGATTATCACCACCTCATACATTTATAAGATTTTCAAAACAAACAAACCATTTTTATGATTTATTTTCAGGCAAAATCTGTTGCTCCATCAATGCTCAAAAAAACATGTATATTTTTCTGCAATCATACACTATGGTAGTGAAAAGACCATTATTCTTAGGATGTGCCTTTAGCCATGTTGTACCCTACATATTTCAAATGGTAACATAACACATAAATGCCAGTTATCATTCAGGACATTAGAAATTCTGCTTCCTAGAAATGTTCTGCACTTAACAACTGAATATCCTTTCAAGGCAAGAAAAATAAGCCTGTAAGTGACATTTGGGCTGCAGACAGGACATTTAGTTTCTTCAGCTCGCTGGTAATTGAGTTAAGCTGGATTGCTGTAACCTCAAGGATTTCCATGAACCTGAACCAGATCTGGATTTAAACAAAGAAAGAAACATGAGGCTTGTTTACTTACAATGGTTCAGCGAGTACAAGACAAGCCCAATTACTGTACATCCAAATGTCTCTATTCTCCACTCCAATTAAAGATGGCTTTGCAAAGGACCATCCATCTAAAAAGAACCCATTAAATCGGTTTATTTTCTTTGTTTACATACTTTCTATTGAAATTAAAGAGCCTATCCCTTTTAAATATAGTTTATATCATTTTTTTAGGCTTTAGTTTACATAGCAACCAATGATTCATGCTTTTCTACTTGCTATTGTCAGAAGCAGCAAGCATTAGTTGTTGTTCTCATTCTTACAGAGTGACATTTTCAGATGTCAAATAGCAGATTTACAAGAAAACCCACACTTTCACATGAATACGAGAACATTTGAAAAAATGCACAGGAAACAGGGTTGTGCATCTATGAAGGTTTTTCGTGCATGTAGTGCAGTGTTTCCCAACCGAAGTGCCGCGACAAAAGCAGAGGTGCCGTGTAAAAGTCCTTCAAATATATATATATATATATTAGTGGTGGGCTGTTATCGGCGAGACTCTTATTGGGCGATAAAAAAAATATCGCCGTTAATCTATTCTCACAGTTGTGTTGGGAGCTGGGTCTATACTACGCAAGCTATGATGAATTTTCACCTTGATATTTTAGCGCAGATGTACACCTAGCCGAATTGCACTGTAGGGTAGGGGGCGAGAAAACGAGTCTTCGAACCTGTGTGTATGACTACTAGTGTTGTCAAAAATATCCATATTTCGCTATGTATCGATACTGAAATATCTGAAACGATACAATAACTCATTTTCTACAGTATCGATATCAGCTGCGCTCTCCTCTCCGACCGACAGCGAGTGACACGCACCCGCCTCCTCTCATTCAGTCCGGTTAATCCTCTGAACATTGCGAACGGGTGTTCTGCTGGACTTTTGTTAGTATTGGTGTGACCGGTCTGAATTTTGCGCGGGGTTGCACATAACGTTAATTCTACTAATTCCCGCAGATTTCGCGCTCGCATCTGAAGCGCACACACATATACCGTAATAAAGCCGCCTCTGACATACAAGTGCAAAAATGAGCTCCTTTTTCCAGTTTATTAATGGTCAAATACACTCAACAAATGTCTCAATGCCCATCTTGGTGAGTTTTAACGTAAACACAGTCGTAACCAGCTCACAGGAACAGTGTTTGGGATCCATGCGTGCGTCAGGTCTTAAAGGGACAGAAGTTATTTAATATTCAAACTACAAAAAGACAAACGATCACTTACGAGCACACACATTCTGAATGTCTTCGGCAGTATTCAAATGAGCCATTTTAATATTTAATAACGTAAATAAGACATACTGCATGAAATAGCATTAGACCCACCCCCCACCGCCTTTAATAAGTAACTTACATTTTAGACACAATATAGTTTTTGCTCTATTTCACCAACAAAAAGAGTTCAAAACAAATTCACAGCAGTACGATGCAGTCTCCGAGCAACAAACAAACCGCAGTATTTCGTTACTGGATGGTTCAGTGATGAGTCCGTGATTTAATGACCCATTCATACTTGGGCCCTGTCCCAAATGGCACACTTCATGTGCACTTTCGGTCTTGTGGACTTACAATGGCCGCTGCGTGCACGTGTCCGTTAAGTCCACAAGACCGCAGGGTGTCCCATTTGTCATTTTAGGTCTTAGAAGGGTGCTCGCGAGCGCCCCCTTTGAGGTCGATATGCGCCCTCGATGCACAATTCTGCCGAGCCCACACTGGTGCGAGATACACAGCGGACTTCTTCCCGGCAATCAAAGAGGCATTACGTTGTGAAAGTGCGGACTCAGAGGAAGACCGTGAGGGTTTAGGGTGCCATTTGGGACAGGGCCTTTCTTCATTCTTGAATGAATCAGCCATTTGAACAAATCGGTTGAATTAATGACTCAATGACTCACCCATTATGAGTCACTTGCCGCCACCTACTGGCGGTTTATTGGCACTTCAGATGCAGTTTCTGTGTTTCCTCTGCAGTCGAATGAGTGATTTTGTTGATACTGATTTAATTTGATCACCTGATATGTTTTATTAAAGTTTGGTGGAGCCTGTTCAATATCTATCCAATCAGAACAAGAGGAGGCCTATTTATATACACAGTATATAGGAAAAAATTGGGAAAAATTGCCTTTGAAATCACTTTAAGGGGGTAAGAGCTGATAGAACTGATATATTGAATATACTGATATATATATATATATATATATATATATATATATAGCTTTGATTTCATAAGGTTTTAATTAAATGTCTACTTCGCCATACTTTCCTTGTTCTTTTCTGCATTTGTCTTTCTTTTCAGCGTTTTCCTGTATTACTGCCCTTTGAGTCTCCTGCACTAAAAATACTGCAGGGAGGGATCTGGGTCAAACCTCCTACTCTGTTTTGTACAAGACCTGATTGCAACCCTACAGAGACTCTCTGTACATCAGTATACAACTTACAAAAGAGAACGGCTCCTATTACACGTCTGATTCTTTCTAACACACAGACACTGGTTTATAACACTATTAATCAATAACGCTTTTAATATTGGACATAAAAAAGGATGCTGATTTCATAACACTGGTTTTGTAAGAGAGCAAGTTGAGCAAGTGCTGGTTTGTTGTGGAGTTAACACTGGAACAATGAACTGGAACAGTTTGTTATAAAGCGGAGCTGATCCGTCATTAACATGTTTAAACTTGCTGGTTGCATAATTGCAACATTATCACACTACACTGATGCTCAACCAGAATGAATCTGTTTACACAGTTTCGCTGTACTTTTCCAGTGAAGATAAAAGCAGCGATCTCCATTATTTCTTCACAGTATATTACGTCACACGTCAACTATACCATTACAGCTTACATCTATCCTGCCAAACACAGACTGTTTGTGTTTCATGAACACACGTGGAGCGTGTAAATAGTCTATATTCAAAACTCATGCCCTCGCGTTGACTCCTGCACCGCACGTCTGACTCAGGGACAGCAGAAGCCACAAACTCTCAGCGGATTCACTACAAGCCTCGATAAGAGGAACTGTGTCATGATAGAGAGAAA
>CM042260.1:36501572-36516572 GCA_023566225.1 Romanogobio albipinnatus | reverse complement strand
AGATTATTTGTAATCTGTTATTAGGTCAACATTCAGAACAGTAACCTCAGTTACTCCTAGAAAAGAACAAGCATGCCTTCTTAGTTTACATTCCAAAACACCCACCATGTGCCTATAGGGTTGCATCAATGCATGCCAAATTAGTCTGAACAGTATTCACTTACCACAGTGACATCTTTTAATTTTCCCATAGACCATCCTACCTTGTTGACCCTTCATGCCTCTGTAAAATCCACTTAGTCCAAATCTAATGGGAAATTACTATTATCAAACCACTTTAAAATTAGCAAGTCCATTTATGCATATTCAACAATAGAGGACGAGGCTCCAACAGGACTGACTGCGTAATACGTCTTTCCAAATCTGGTGTTGAAATGATCAGAATATGATGTTCAAACTCTACGACGACATGGGCAATATGTAACAGCACTTTCCTCCAGATCCAGTGGAATTATGGGTAAAATGATTTCAAAGCATGGGGTCATAAAAATAAATAATAAAATGCATTGCAAACTTTGCCCTCCTGGAAAGCATACCAATCATTAAAGACAGATGGAATAAGATGCAAAGTCTTTACAAACTACTTGCTTATATTTTAATGATAATTAAATGATGGTGTGTGTGTGAGAAAGAGAGTTTACTTAGATATAGTTTGAGGACAAATATGATATATTTACAGCTATTTATTACTTACATGATGTAATAATTTATTGTACTAAATAAGAGTCTATTATATACATTTATTTTCTATTATTGTATTGATTAAATGCAATATAATAATAGGCTTAATATTACATACAATATTAAAACATTTTATTTAATATAATTGTGTATATGATATATATTCATAGCTATTTATTACATTCATAATATAAAATAAAACTATATATATTACATACAATAATATGTTATGTTAATATGTACACACATTAAAGAAAACAAACTTTATGTACACATGTATACAGTTTGTATTATTCTATATATACACACACACACACACACACACACACACACACACACACACACACACACACACACACACACACACACACACACACACACACACACACACACACACACACACACACACACACACACACACACACACACACACACACACACACACACACACACACACACAAAGAGGAAAGCGATTAAGATGAGAAAATCACTTCAGGTGATATTGGGTGTCCAGGTTGACACAAACAACAGCGTATCATCTCTGTGAGTATTGGTGCGTTTAAAAATGTCTTAAATAAAATCAACCTCTTTCTATTTCTGCAGTATTTGCTAATGAGGACAGATAGTGTTACAGTTCGCCCTGGAGTGGCTGTGTAAGTTCACTGAGCCAAGGCCCAAAGACAGGCCAGCAGCATCTCAGCTTTTTCCTCTGATATTCATATTTCTGTAAATCGCCATGAGCATGGCATGTTAACTGTGTGAGATTGAGACGAGTGTATGGATTAGGGTTAAAGTTAAGCTAAATCAAGACAACAAACACACTTGCCGTGCAAGTCTATCACAGACCATTTAGTAATTGTTGGTTTTGTTTCTAGGTGACGTTTAACAGGAACGCTCTGCCTCATTTCAGGTAATTAAACGTAATTTGCATCATCATCAACTCTGATAATTATAAAAAAGATAATTACAAAGGGTAACAAACCGAGCACCATATTTACACGGCACAGATTTAATATCAGGGCTACAGAGTTGTGCAGGTCTCTTTAGAGGAAATGCTTTTAAAAGCTCTTTAATGGTCTCATGACCAGTCAAACTGGTTAAAGCTCATTCATCATATTAATTATTTCTCTTTTGGGATACTTGAATTGTTTCGAATACAGAAATGAAGGCCTGAAATCTTTTGTGTCTCAAAGTTGCATTCAAGCGCCATCTGCTGGTAGATATGGAAATAGTTTTCGGATGTCTTGCAATGTCATGAAAAGTTAAGTAGCAACGTTTCAAATCTTGTGCTGTTAAAATCTAACATTGTAGACATTTGGATTTGAGCTCCGATGTAATCAAGACGCCATTACAACAACAAACGTCTGTGAGGAGCAAAAGTGTTTCCATATTTCATTTTCCCAATTTCTACAGTATTTTGCAGCTTTATGAATTAAATATGAGACTACATGAATATTTATACTTTTAAATATATGTGACCCGTGCTGGCAAAATGAGTCTGAATGTGCGCGAGCTATTACGAGCTACAGGTGAAAAATTGAAATTTTGGTCAAATTTGAGGTTTTCATAAAAATTAGTTAATTAAGCCCTCTATCGACCCCAATGCTCCAAATAGACATGAAACATCTAAAAGTATCTGTATTTGTACGTTTTCTGAGAGAAGTAGGCTACTTTTCCTTTGTTCATTAAAAATCTCTGCTCAACGACTGGCGCTTCCCCTCAGCACAAGTTTGGTATCTTTTTAAAGCACAAGTTTGGTATCTTTTTAAAGCGGAGTATTTCAACTTTGTGAATATTCATAGCGAATTCTCGATGACATGAGTCTGAACCAACGAAATGTAATTTTCAAACTTATGCTGATGTAAACAAAATTCTTCCTCGCGCTGACGCCTCTCATGTAGGCCTACACAGAATTACAGTATTCAAAAATATCTCTCTTGGCTAGTATTCACGCGAACATTATCTGCTATGTCTTAAATGAACGTTTGGTTAACTGTTGTGGAAAAACATATGTGTACCGAAACATTAGGCCTATTACATCCGTGACCGTGCGTAGCCTACAGTAAGCTAGGCTAAGTTTTAATGTTAATCAAACAATGGTCTTATCATGGAGAGACAATTATATATATATATATATATATATATATATATATATATATATATATATATATATATATATATATATATATATATATATATATATATATATATATATATATATATATCCCAGATAGCACACGTACGTCTGCAAGATGTCTGTTAAAGATCACTTAATCTGGAAAGCGTCTGCTGTTTACAAACATCTGATAGACGTCTTTAAGATGTCAGTTTTTTTATACATTCTAAATCATAAACATCTTAAAGACATTGTTTAAACGTCTATTTGACATCTGACAGGAAACGTCCAATAGACGTATTGCAGATGAGCAAACACTCTAAAAAATACGTCTTCCAGATGTAAACACGCACATCAAATAGACATCTCCGAGATGTATGTGTGCTATCTGGGATATATATATATATATATATATATATATATATATATATATATATATATATATATATATATATATATATATATATATATATATATATATATATATATATATATATATATGGTTTCGATTTGGTGTTATTACCAGGGATTAAGGTATGGGTGATTTTGTTTTGGAACCTTCAGAAAACTTTGTCTGAATCCGAAATCGCTCCCTAGGCTACCCTTAAATAGGGCACTGAGGGGACAGCCATTATGGAGTCCGAAACCATTGAGTGCAGTCATTCAATCCCACATTGCACCGCAATAACGAATTCAACAGCTGTCCGAATTTCAAGTTCACTTCATCAAGTGAACTATATTAGTGGACTAACGTAGGGAATAGTGAATGAGTGTTTAATGGGTGATTCCGGATTCAGCATTTAAATCGATTTGTCTCAACATTGACTGCTGACTATCAAATTCAAACAGGTGTAGCTCAGCCATTCTTTGTCTTGATTGGACAGGAGCTCTTAATTTAACTAGTGAAGGATAAAACGTTAAAATATATTGAAAATGGTGAGTAAGAAGTTCAAGGACATGTTAAATGCACAGATCTATATCTAGTATATATGGTTTTATATAAATCGTATTTTTATATGAGCCACTGTACAATGAGTTATGCAGATGATTTCAATAGTTTATTTCTACCATACACAAACTGTACAACACAGCGCAGTACTGCTTATGAAATTTTTAAAAGTGTAAGGAAATCCTGATATACAAACTACTTGAACTAAAAAAAAAAAACATTTTTAAAAAACAAAACAAAAACAAACTAAATAATTTACAGTACCGTGTATTTTTACTATTTTTTCTTTTACACAAAAAATTCATATCACATTACAAAACATCAAATACAAAAAAGAAAAAAATAAATATTCCTCACAAAACTTCCTGAGCAAACAATCTGTGGTTTATAAATTAAAAATTAGGAATTACAAATCATTTAAACAGAATGAATTCTAAATTATACAGTCATTTAGGATTTCAAACAAAAGTTGATTCAGTACAATTCATTATGCTCATTTGGTCAGATAATATAGTGTTTTTATTTCCTCTGAATGACCTGTAAATTTGCTTAAACAGTTTTTGACATCATCGATGGACAATGTGAAAACTAGATTAAACCTGCACTGGTCGCGCATTTGTGACCCGCTCACAAAGAAACACTAAATAACGGAATAAAAGTGCAAAAGGGTACGTTTAGTGTTAGAGAAAGCTTTAAAAGTGCCACGACAAGGCCGTCTGTGATCGTAACACAGCGCTCAGATCTGCTGCCGTGACCTCGGCCCTGCATTTACACACAAAATCAAGTGGTCGTAATGGAACGCTTACTCTCTATTGCAGTGAATTTGTCCATTTTAGTGGCTTAAAGACATGAAGTGCTTTGAGAAAACATCATCCATAAAACCTATTTGAGAGCCCACTGTTTGTCTCACAGAAGAAGCCAAAGGTTGAGGAGGTCAGAAAAGAATCAAAACCGTATTGTGTCTGATCATAAAACACTTTTTTTACAAGAATATCGTTACATACTTAAAATGGCGTATAAACAGTAGGTAAACAGAGTTTAGAGGCTTTTCATTCAGAAAATAAATATACTGCAGAATAAAATGAATCACCATTCACGTAATACTGCTCTACCACAAAACATATCATATTTCCATGTACTCATTTACATTTAGGCACATATATGCACACACTGATGTGCACACCAAAGGCAGTTCATATGAGCAGAAACGGAAATAAATTATGATGTCCTTCAACGTGGTGGTGGTGGTGGTGGTGGATGATTTGATTTTTGCTCCGGTCGAGTGTCGCTGTACAGTCGTTCGGAGGGTGGATCGGATAAAATATTTTTCTTTTCGCTCACTTGCTAGAATACAGATTTATGCATGACGAAACAAATGATGTCATTTGTGGATTAATCACATTAACTACATTAAAAAAAATAACCAAAACAGACCAATGACAGCTGCTCACCAACAGGTGGCGCAAGTGGACTATTCTTACATTTGACATCAGTTATTCATAAAAAAAAAAAAATGTAATAATAATAATAATAATAATCACGAATGCCGGCGATTAAAACTCCCAGTTATTGTACAACAAACGCAGGAAAATGTAAATAAATAAAATTCACAATATGTAAGATTGGCCTTGCATTTTGGAGTTGCAGAAACAAAACAAAGGAAACAACAGTTATGATAGCAATAAATAAATCAATAAATAAGTCAATAAATAAGATTACTGTGAGATAAATAGTACCGATGAATAAAGATAATATGTAGCAATAATATAACAACACACAAAAGAACAATACGGGATAAAGTCAAGCAAACCATAGGAAATAAATAAGTGCAAAAGGAGGTCAAGTCTCACTACAAGGAACATTGAGCTGTAAAAATGTGGCTGGTATTTTTCAGTGCAATGAATTTGTCATGGAATGGAGTTATTTCGACGAGACATATCTTGCACGGATCACAAAGCCAGCCCTCCGCGGACAATCAAACTTGATGTGAAAGAGAGTTTGGCCTTATACGTGGATGCCCTTTATGGCCTGGCGGATGTTGTCCAATAAGGCTTTGCATTCTGGCGAGTACTCGTGCTCTGAATTGTTGTACATATCCGTCAGTGTGTTCACGTACGCTTCGAAGTTCTGTTCGTTGATCGGACCCTGGAACAGATTGAAGAGCATTCGATTCAAATGTCTTTGCAAACATGCACCATTTTAGCTCAAATCATATTGAATTCATTAAAAAAACATTAATTAAATGAACCTCGTCTGGCAATCAAATGTTCTTGTTTTAATAAGGGTTTTGGCTAATATCAAGCTACCACCGTTTTGATGTAGTGCTTTGGCAGAAACTACACTGTAAAGAGTGAAAACGTGCTGCTGGTTCCTTAAGGACATTTATCGCTGGTAACACGCTTCCTATTTGTTGCTGTTCCTGCACAAGAATTATCACGGCAATATTTCATCTGATTGTTTGAACTGAATTATTTGCTGGTTTATTTTAGAGTCACTCATTTATTATTGTAAGGTCTTGAAAGATAAATGTTCCTGGGCATGGAAGTAAAGGGATAGTTCACCCAAAATTCTGTGATCACTTACTCACCCTCGAAAGTTTCTTTCTTATGTTGAACACAAAAGAAGATAGTTGAAAGAATGTTGGTGACCAGACAGTTGACGGCACCCATTGACTTCAATAGTAATTTTTCAGGTGCCAATTTAATAACCAATATTCTATAAAATATCTTCTTTTGTGTAAATGATGAGTAAATAAAGACACAATTTTCGTTTTTGGGTGAACTATCCCTTTAAATCTCTTGTGATTTAAATTTTCCCCCTCTCTTTTTGAGACATGATGTGATATGATCCGAATTGAGCTTGAATAGAAAAGTTGGTACCACTTTATTTTACAGTGTCCTTGTTACATATGTTACATGTATTTACCATAAAAACAGTAAATGATGCATAATTACATGCAACTAACCCTCAACCAAACCCTAATCCTACCCTAACCCTATAGTAAGTACATGTAGTTAATCAATATTACTCAGTATTAACTTAAATATATAATTACACTGTAACAATGACACCTGTGTCCTTGTTACAAATGTTACATGTACTTACCATAGTAATAACAGTAAATTATGCATAATTACATGCAACTAACCCTCAACCAAATCCTACCATAACCCTATAGTAAGTACATGTTTGCTCACTGTAACAATGGCACCTTAAAATAAAGTTTTAAACCATATCTTGTTGTTCCTTGTCTTATCTGATACCCATAAAAGAACCGATAAAGCACGCGTCTTCCGTATACTGATTGATCTTGATAATTATGAATATAATGTTTGCCTCTGGCACCCAAACTCACTCTTTTATGGCCAAATACCATCACAATGCAATCTGATATTTTACAGTTTTTTCAGTTTCCATGATCAATTTTTGACACATGGAGTGAGCAGAAAACTACGTAGTAATATTTGTTGAAATGATTAAAATATCAGTAGCACTTTATGGTTACACTTTATTTTAAGGTGTCTTTGTTACACTGTAATTATACATTTAAGTACTGAGTAATATGAAGTAACTACACGTTACTTTAGGGTTAGGGTTTGGTTTACGCTGCATTCACACGGGGCATCAACGCTTCTCATTTACTTTGAATGGGTGACGTTAGGGCTGGACGATTAACCGAAACCGAAATGTAGAACCTCTAACCGACGTAATTTTCCCATTTTCACGTGACTCCGCCCCGTCAGTCACATCAAGTGCAGTTTGCAGGCACACGGAAAGATGCAGAAGCAGTTATCTTTGTTTATAGATGCTCAGAATTACTATGGTAATACGCTGTAATTATACATTTAAGTACTGAGTAATATTAAATAACTACACGTTACTATAGGGTTAGGGTTTGGTTTACACTGCATTCACACAGGGCGTCAACGCTTCTCATTTACTTTGAATTGGTGACGTCATGCATTGCCAAACTGAATTGTGGGTTCCGTTGCGTCGTGTCACTGGCGTTGTTCGCGGCAGAAGTTGAAACGTTTTCAACTGTTCAAGTGCCAACGCAGGCGTCAGCCAATCAGATCGCCTGTGAAAATACCCTAGTGCAGACGCTAGCCAATTGCGTTCATGCAGCACCGGAAAAGTATTATGATTGGCTGTTGTCACTATGACGGTCGTCTCAGTGCCAGCTTTAGACACGCCCTCCGTCAAGCATTGACACAGACGCCCCGTGTGAATGCAGCGTTAGGGTTACTTGCATGTAATTATGCATAATTTTTAGTCATTACTATAGTAACTACATGTGACATATGTAACAATGACACAAAAATAAAGTGTCACCTGTACAGGTAACACTTTATTTTAAGGTGTCATTGTTACAGTGTAATTATATATTCAAGTACTGAGTAATATTGATTAACTACATGTACTTACTATAGGGTTAGGGTAGGATTAGGGTTTGGTTGAGGGTTAGTTGCATGTAATTATGCATCATTTACTGTTATTACTATGGTAAGTACATGTACCATATGTAACAAGGACACTGTAAAATAAAGTGGTACCCTATGTACTTACTACAGTAATTGCAATAACTAGGTACTAACCCTAAACCTAACCTTAAACCATGTAGTTTGCTTATATTAACGTAAGTACACTGTAAGTGCATGTACTGTAAAATAAACTGCAAGCAAAATATGTGCAGGAAAAGAGCATGTTTCAGCGTGAGGTCTGTCTCACCATTTGCGGCAACTGGATATCTGTGAGACTGTTGATAAGTGCTTGACTGAGACGCGCTAACTCCTTCAACAGACTGTCGTTGTGCTGCTCAATTATCTTATTCTCCTCCTCGATAGTCTTTAGGTTGCACTCCATGGATGAGATCTGTTTTAAAACGGGGAAACAAGGTCTTTAGCTCGGAAACTCCATTACCCACAATCTTCTCACACAAACACGTGTAATAAATGCGAATGTTTTTTACCTGAGTCTGGAGCTGCATCATGTCTGCTTCTATCTTCAGATTGGACTCATTTAGCTCCTTTATTTCGTGATCCAAGTGCTGCATGTCTTCATTGTTTTCAATACCTGATTGACGAGAGACAAACCAGGCAATGTTAAAAAACACGTCTTCCAAAATCTGAACTAAATGACTTGGGAGAGCTGTCATAACTTTTGAGGCTCTCTATTTTTTTTCTCAGGAGACAAACACAGTCTCACACTATGAGGATAATATCAGCAGGTCAAACATTTTAGCTTTATTTGAAGCTCTTTTAAGCGCTTGAATTGCTCACCACTGCTGGTTTTGAGTTTGATGGTCATCATCTCCTCATCGGACAGTTTCTTCTTGATGCTCTGGGCGTTTAGTGGACATCCTGACAAACTGTAAAGGGACAAAACACAAAATCTACAGATCAGTACTAGCAATCTGGAGTAGTTTTTCCTTATTATAACTACATCCATTATAGTCTAGTTTTAGGAATCATCAGATACGAAGCACAAAATAAGCATGAACATAATCTGTGAGATTCACAGAATGATTAAAATAACAAATGATAAGGGTGTAAGGGTGATCAAAAATTAATAAACCACAGAGTCTAACTTAATTAGAGATTATATACTGTATATATATATATATATATATATATATATATATATATATATATTATATAATATATATACATACATATACATACACGTGTATGTATGTGTGTGTGTGTGTGTGTGTGTGAGAGAGAGAGAGAGTGAGAGTGTGTATTACATATACACTCACCTAAAGGATTATTAGGAACACCATACTAATACTGTGTTTGACCCCCTTTCGCCTTCAGAACTGCCTTAATTCTACGTGGCATTGATTCAACAAGGTGCTGAAAGCATTCTTTAGAAATGTTGGCCCATATTGATAGGATAGCATCTTGCAGTTGATGGAGATTTGTGGGATGCACATCCAGGGCACGAAGCTCCCGTTCCACCACATCCCAAAGATGCTCTATTGGGTTGAGATCTGGTTACTGTGGGGGCCATTTTAGTACAGTGAACTCATTGTCATGTTCAAGAAACCAATTTGAAATGATT
Source organism: Romanogobio albipinnatus (assembly GCA_023566225.1). Lineage (NCBI taxonomy): Eukaryota > Metazoa > Chordata > Actinopteri > Cypriniformes > Gobionidae > Romanogobio > Romanogobio albipinnatus. Next base: position 36,506,763 of record CM042260.1, on the reverse strand, counting down.
CGAGCTTTGTGACATGGTGCATTATCCTGCTGGAAGTAGCGATCAGAGGATGAGTACATGGTGGTCATAAAGGGATGGACATGGTCATAAACAATGCTCAGGTAGGCCGTGGCATTTAAACGATGCCCAATTGGCACTAAGGGGCCTAAAGTGTGCCAAGAAAACATCCCCCACACCATTACACCACCACCACCAGCCTGCACAGTGGTAACAAGGCATGATGGATCCATGTTCTCATTCTGTTTACGCCAAATTCTGACTCTACCATCTGAATGTCTCAACAGAAATCGAGACTCATCAGACCAGGCAACATTTTTCCAGTCTTCAACTGTCCAATTTTGTTGAGCTTGTGCAAATTGTAGCCTCTTTTTCCTATTTGTAGTGGACATGAGTGGTACCCGGTGGGGTCTTCTGCTGTTGTAGCCCATCCGCCTCAAGGTTGTGCGTGTTGTGGCTTCACAAATGCTTTGCTGCATACCTCGGTTGTAACGAGTGGTTATTTCAGTCAAAGTTGCTCTTCTATCAGCTTGAATCAGTCGGCCCATTCTCCTCTGACCTCTAGCATCAACAAGGCATTTTCGCCCACAGGACTGCCGCATACTGGATGTTTTTCCCTTTTCACACCATTCTTTGTAAACCCTAGAAATGGTTGTGTGTGAAAATCCCAGTAACTGAGCAGATTGTGAAATACTCAGACCGGCCCGTCTGGCACCAACAACCATGCCACGCTCAAAATTGCTTAAATCCCCTTTCTTTCCCATTCTGACATTCAGTTTGGAGTTCAGGAGATTGTCTTGACCAGGACCACACCCCTAAATGCATTTGTCGCAACTGCCATGTGATTGGTTGATTAGATAATTGCATTAATGAGAAATTGAACAGGTGTTCCAAATAATCCTTTAGGTGAGTGTGTGTGTGTATATATATATATATATATATATATATATATATATATATATATATATATATATATATATATATATATATATATATATATATATATATATATATATATATATATATATATAGATGCATATTTTTACACATTTAAATAAAGTCAACCTGCATATTTGTGTATTTGAATTATCACATTATGAAATATATATTACATTATATTATTTATGATATAACATTTATATATGTGTGTGTGTGTATATAGATAGATATATATACGTGTGTATGTGTGTGTGTGTGTGTGTGTGTTTATTATATATATATATACATATATGTATTTTTTAATGCCTATTTTTACACAATGAAATAAAGTCAACCTGATTTTTTTTTGTGTATTTGAATAATCATATATATTTATATATATATATACACACAGTGGCATGAAAAAGTATGTGAACCGCTTGCAGAATCTGTGAAAATGGGAATAATTTTAACTAAATAAGAGGGATCATATAAAATGCATGTTATTTTTTATTTAGTGCTGTCCTGAATAAGATATTTTACATAATTTTTTTTTACATATAGTCCACAAGACAAAAAAATAGCTGAATTTATTAAAATAACCCTGATAAAAAGTTTCTGAACTATTGATTCTCAGTGCTGTGTGTCATTCCCTGGATGATCCACGGCTGTTTGTTTGTTTTGTGATGGTTGTTCACGAGTCCCTTGTTTGTCCTGAGCAGTTAAACTGCCCAATGTTCTTCAGAAAGATCCTCCAGGTCCTGCACATTCTTCAGTTTTCCAGCATCTTTTTCATATTTGAACCCTCTCCAGCAATGACTGTATGATTTTAAAGATCCATCTTTTCACACTAAGGACAATTGAGGGACTCAAACACAACTACTTAAAAATGTTCAAACATTAGGAGCCGGGGGGTGAAAACTTTTGAACAGGATGAAGATGTCAAAAAATTTTCTTATTTTGTTTAAATAAAAAAAAAATTAATTTAGTACTGCCCTTCAGAAGCAACAGAAGATACTTGCATGTTTCCCGGAAGACAAATTAAGTACAATTTACCTTGATCTTCAAATTCAATAGGTTTTCACCCCCCGGCTCCTAATGCATTTTGTTTCCTTCTGGAGCATCAGTGAATGTTTGAACCTTTTTAAGTAGTTGTGTTTGAGTCCCTCAATTGTCCTCAGTGTGAAAAGATGGATCTTAAAATCATACAGTCATTGCTGGAGAGGGTTCAAATATGAAAAAGAGGCTGGAAAACTGAAGAATGTGCTGGACCTGGAGGATCTTTCTGAAGAACATTGGGCAGTTTAACTGCTCAGGACAAACAAGGGACTCGTGAACAACCATCACAAAACAAAAAAACAGCCGTGGATCATCCAGGGAATGACACACAGCACTGAAACTTTTTATCAGGGTTATTTATTTGAATAAATCCAGCTATTTTTTTGTCTTGTGGACTATATGTAAAAAAAATTTATGTAAAATATCTTATTCAGGACAGCACTGAATAAAAAATAACATGCATTTTATATTATCCCTCTTATTTAGTTAAAACTATTCCAATTTTCACAGATTCTGCAAGCGGTTCACATACTTTTTCATGCCACTGTATCTATACATAATAAATGTGTCAAGATGTCTCATTAGATAGGTCTAAAGTTTAATATCAGAATTTAAGTTTCGGTTTATCATTTAGTTTCCTCACCTCCTGTGCGTAACGAAGACGTTGTTGGCGTGACCCAAGCCGTTGCAGCCGGGCAGGGGGCAGTGAGGAAGTTCCTGTTTACAGCCATTCCAGGAGAAGGCCGATCCGTTCATGGAGGTCTCCTTCTGCCGCTTGGTGGCGATGGGGCAGCTTCCGGCGCTGCGATGCGACGTGTATTTACCCGACACGTGGCCCTGCCCGTCACACCCTGCCACCGGGCACCTGGTGCACGAGAAAGGGAATACACATTTACTATATCATTCATTAACAACAGGACAATATCGACTGATTTAACTGAAGACTAAAGTGCTGTGATTTATACCACTAATAAACATTTTAGACTGAATTTATGCAGCATTCATATGCAGATTTCAGTATTTTTAATAACTTGTTTGGAGGGAACAAGGTCGTAATCTGCATCACAAAGGTTGTTTGGTATAGATTTCTGGGTCACCGTGCCAAAACACACACAGATGTGACCTGACCCCTCGACGTGCTTAAATTAAACCCCCTGCGCATCCCTCTTTTGTTGTCCTAAACTCAACAGAGTAACACTGTGATTGTCGAAGATAATCTCTTATTTGAGATTGAACTAGTTTCGCAGCTTATAACCGAGTGTCTTCCTAAACACAAATGAGCCCGTATACATTCAGCTGATAATTTGATGGCTGAAACTTCCCCACACCACCGTGGCGCAATTGTCGTTTTGTCCGTAAACACCCCACCCCCCCACCCCCAATTTGCAGAGTTGAAAGACTTTTCAAATACCATTAAGAAGATTAATCCTGTGAAATGCTGATTAAAAATGTATTCAAAACGGAAAAAAGGGCTGGAGTAATTCTATCGGCACACGCAAAAAAGTCTGCGTTTCGACGGAAACGCACTCCAGTAAATAATTACGGGCATGGAGGTTAACGTGCCGCCGATGGAAAACATAAGCCCTAGCAAGTTGAAGACTAGAGTGGTGAGGAGTTGGCCAATTTATTTTGCTGCTCACTTTCCCCCTAGGTCAGTAATGGAATGACATAAATTGCACATAATTGTTGTGCGTCCTCCACAGGGGGGAAAAAGCACATGATTTGGAGGTGGCTGACCCTTTCCCTGATAGCCCATATTGGAAGAGGTGAGAGGTTATCTGGGATAGTACAAATAGCTTGTCTGCAGGCCTATATGGGAAAGGTTGTTATGGCAGTGTTGGCTCTAATACACTGACTAAAACAAGACAACATTACGACTCCAACACTGGCCGTCGAGTCCAGCTCCGGGAATGGCGTCCCTGACCACGGAACAACAGAGATGGGCCATATGGCCGACAATTTACAATAATCTAGCGACATTACAGACGTGGCCAGGGTCTGCTTTCTCCACCGTTCCTCTGCCTCTCCGTTCCTCCGTTTAATGTGCGGGGACCTGCTACCGTCTAATTCCTAAGCTCTCGTCTTTGCATTAGTAATTAAAAATGAAATACTAGCCCAGATGCAAAAGTAGGAAAGCCCTGTCACTCTGGGTTAGACTTCGGATTTAAGGCTGGAATCAATTCAATTAATTTTTCCCCCCTCCATAGTATTATGTTTTTTAAAGTGCAAACTGCTGCATTAATTGTAATTAAATGAGATCTTACAGGAAAACGAGGAAAGAGTTACGAGGAAAGAGTTTCGAGCTCCCTGAATTAAAAAGATTATATTTTTGAACGGTATTTCTAGGAAACGCAGTTCTACAAACATGAACTATCTTTAAAAAATAAAAAAAAATAAAAAATATATATATATATATACAGCAAAATACACTGTAAAAAATATATATTATCAATACGTTATAACAACATTGCTATAACTTATCAAAAACTCAAAAAAAGTTAAGCAATTTAGATTATAAAGTTATATTATATTTTATAAAACACATTTTTGTCAGTTTAATACAATTTAATTTGAAATGACTAAAACATCCAAGTTGATTGTACTTAATTTAAGGCAGCAACTTTTTTTGGCGCTTAATTATTTAAAAGATTTCTCATTAGTTAACATTTTTCAAATATACTATAAATCACTTTAATAGTGAATATATAGACATTTGATACATTTAAACCTAGCTATATTTCATGCTAGGTTTATTTAATTTTTTAAATAATTTAATAGTAGTTTTCAAACTTTGGAGGAAAAAAATGGGTAATAAAAATATAATTACTTCAAAAAATAATAATAATAATGTATCACCATAGTGTACCCTATTGATTTCGGTTAAATCTTTTAAATCTCTCATCAAATAAACGTGAAAGTTTGTGTCAAATGTTGATGCTTTAGTAAACGCGTTTAGTTTATAGTTCTCTTAAATCGGAATAAAAACACCAATGGATGTCATTGTTTTTGGTGGTGTCTTACTTCATCTCCGGCTCTTCTTTGTCCTCTTTGCTTGGCGTGAGCTTCAAGCTTCCTTTCCTGGCACGAGGGCATCCTGACAGACTGGGAAGGAACATGACATATGTGACGAACCTTTCAGAAGTTCAAGCGTGCAGACGCGTGTGTGGGAAAGATACTGCGCTGCGTTTACTGCGTGATGTTTCAAGCTTTGACACCT
>CM042260.1:36476572-36499072 GCA_023566225.1 Romanogobio albipinnatus | reverse complement strand
ATTAATAATAAACTGTATATCTTCCACCTTATACCTTCCTTGAAGAGACTAAAGGCACCAGACTTTACTAACTAAGACAAAAAAACAGATGTATGTAAAGTGTTAAAGGTCCCGTTCTTCGTGATCCCATTGTTCAAACTTTAGTTAGTGTGTAATGTTGCTGTTAGAGCATAAATAATACCTGTAAAATTATAAAGCTCAAAGTTCAATGCCAAGCGAGACGAGAAAAAAAAAAAAAAAACCTGGATCGGCTTGTGGATCTGTTTATTTTTCCGATCCCCGATCCAGCTATTTTGTCAGTATCGCGGCCGATATCCGATCCTAATATCGGATCGGTGCACCCCTAGTTTGTTGAGCATGAACCGGCATGAAAGTGATCTCTGAAGGATCATGTGACACTGAAGACTGAAGTAATGATGCTGAAAATTCAGCTTTGATCACAGGAATAAACTATATTCACATAGAAAACAAGTTATTTAAAGCTACACTGTGTGATATTTTCCCCCATCTAGCGGTGAAAAGGTATGTGACCATCCAGTAAATATTAGTTTCTGTTCCTTCCAATTCCGATTTCGTTTTAACTCCTACGGTGGCCGATTTAGTCCAAAATTAACATGGCTTCCAGTTCAGTCCAGCAATCCGCCTCTTCACATTCGACACGGTGCCATCGAGTGTTAAAACGCGAAAGGCGAAGCTTGAATTTACGGGTATGTCCCTCTTTGGCTAATGTACTTTCAAGATGGAGGGGCAACATGGCGACCCCCATTCGAACCCCTTACCCGTATGTATTTTCAATGGCATATTATAAACTTACGAGAATACTTTATTACTTGAAAGAAGTAAATATACATTAATGAGCACATATATTTTTGAAAGAACTAAGTGTTTTTAGCTAAGAATAAACTAAAAAAGTTACACAGTGTAGCTTTTAAATGGTAATAATATTTCACAATATTACAGTTTTTACTGTATTTTTGATCAAATAAATGCAGCCTTGGTGAGCATAAGAGACTTCTTTCAAAAACATTTAAAAATGAAACCAACCCCAAATATTTTATATATGATCAGGGCTTGACATTAACTTTTTTGCTGACTAGCCACTGTGGCTAATGGTTCCAGAGTTACTCAACGTTTTCACTGGCCACCATTTTGACATTGATTCCATGGGGAAAAACTGCCATATAAATCTTTGTAATACTATCCCCGGTTCCACCTGACCAAGTGTTGAGGTGTCCCTGAGCAAGACACCTAACCCCAGCTGCTCCCGACGAGCTGGATGGCGCTTTGCATGGCTGACACCGCCGTCGGTGTATGAATGAGTGAATCTTTGGGTGAATGTGAGGCAATATGTAAAGCGCTTTGGTGGCCATGGGTCTGTTGAAAGCCTATATAATTGCAGTCCATTTTTATCTCATCATTTGGTATCACTTTAAGGATCCATTATACTGTTACACATGCGTTTCTTTCTCAACTGTTTACATTCATTTAAAGTAAAACATAACTGACTGTATTTATGAGTACTCAACATTGTATTTGACATTGTTTTGTGTGTATTTGACTGTTTAAGTGCAATAAGCAGCGAAAAAGAACGCAATTTAGTACTGAGAGGCAGATTTATGTGCGTGCACTTTGGGTGTGAGAACAAAATCTGCGGGAATGAGTAAAACTATGCGAAATACATGAAATCCAAGCCCTGCAACACCAACAATATACATCCAGAGCAAATGAAACGAGTGAGTGAGGGGAGGCGGGTTTGGTGCCATGCGTTGTCAGAAAGATGGGAGAGAGAGAGAAAGAGCAGCTGGTATCGTGTGTCTATTCTGCAGAAAATGAGTATTGGAAGCTTTTCATATATTTCAGTATCGATATGTATTAAAAAAATCGCTTTTTTTGACCAGTGTTAATTTCGTTGACGAATAATTTTTGTCATAATTTTCGTCAACGACCTTTTTTCACTGACGAAAACGAGACGATAACTAAATAAAAACTAGTGTTAGATAACAAAAAATATGACGAAAATCAACTGTCATTTTCGTCAACAAATAAAAAACGAGACGAAAATGTTAGGGAGGGAGGATTAGGGAAGAGATCGGGTCAGAACTGATGTCCTGTGTAACAGATGCACACATTTGATCTGAACTGATCTAACCGCTGGAGAACACGGCGCTGTTGCGCTTCTACAGGCTCATCCCCAATCCAGCGCTCCAGAGCGGCTCACAATCAATCAATAACACACATTTATGCCAGGCAATTGTTTATGAACTAATGCTGATGAATAATGACAATGTTTACTTTACGATGTTTATATAGTAATGTGTTTTAGACGGTTGTAACAATGCATATTTTATCTCCTCATCTGAACTTGAATGAGCTCCTACAACTGCAATAGTAAGGCGAGATTTCAAAATAAGAGTCCCGGTGTATTTCCAGCTGGTTTATAATTAAAAGTCACACATTATATATTCGTTTTTGCTTACACAATAAACTGTATTTAGTTTCATTCCCATTTCATTCATAGTCAGGAGGAAAGACCAGTATTTGACACACATTAAATAAAGTATCAGGGTTATAATAGTTAACTAAAACATAAAAAAAAAAATCTTTGTTACTTAAAATTAAATAAATGTTAACTGAAATTAAAAAAAAAAAAAAAAACTTATTTGAAGCTTTAGCTTAACATGATATACTAACTAAAACAGAAATACAAAGTTATAAAAACTATATAGATGTTTTTAAAAACAAACAAAAAAGTGAATTGAGCTCTCTTTTGTGTATTTTTAATGTCAAAAACGAAATGATGTCAAAATGTCAGTTCAAGTGACAGTCGGTTATGTAATGCTTAAATGCTTAATGTATTACAATTGAACTAAACTCATTAGATTTTAGGAGACTAAATCTATTGTAGATTTAGTCGACTAAAATCTTATGATATTTAGCCGACTAAAACTAGACAAAAACTAAAAACAATTCAGGTGACTAAAATATGACTAAAACTAAATGGCATTTTAGTCAAAAGACTATGTGCTTTCAAAATTAACACTGTTTTTGACAACACTACATTGCACTTAGTTTATTATTTCAGATCTCTTTTTTAAAAGGCTACAATTGAAAAATGTATAGCCTATATTAAATATAAAATGTGATGCTTTGAGCACTGTTGAGCGGAATCAAAAACACCTCTGATTGGCCATTGTGCTCATGCGCTTATCGGATGCGTCTGTGATTGGCTAAAATGATCAACGCTGGGAGCGTTTGAAAGCACACACAAGTGTTTGAAAGTGTTTTGAAAGCAGGAGCAGGAGCGTTTGAAAGCACAAGCAGGCATCTATCAGCGGACCGGTTGCTCTGATAGACGCCTGCTTGTGCTTTCAAATGCTCCCGTGTGTATCTGTGCAAGCGCTCTGTGAAAAGTGTCATTGATGTATATTTACAACATGTTTTTGAAGCGCTCATCATTGTAGCCAATCACAGACATATCTGATGAGCACGTGAGCACAATGGCCAGTGTTTACAATTCCACTCAACGGCTCTCAAAGTGTTACAGTTTTAAAATTTCAGTACCGACTTGGTTCCAAAGTTGGTACTTTTGACAACACTAAGTGACTGCGTTACATGCCACAGCTGAAATGCACATGCATTTGGCGGATTTGCGAGAATGAATGTCAACCCCTGTATGTACTGCATTTAAACCTTGAGATTTTACACAATATATTACCTGGACTTTAACATTCCTCCTGTGAGTGAACTTGAAAATATTTTACAAACACTACCAGTAAAAGTTATAGTTCATACTTCAGTAGCTGCCTCTATCTCACCTCTTTGTCTTGCTGCACAGGCGTTTTGCTGTAGTTCAGCGGCGTGTCCCAGGAATCCCGTTCATAGAGGACGCGGTAGATGGCCGGGGAGATCTGCAGACCCGCCGCTTTGGCTAGAGAAGGTTCAGGTGGGCTGAACAGAGCGTCTCCTAACACTGGCATCACAGGAGAGTCTCTCGCCTTTTCTCGCTTTTTCTTCATACTTAAATCCAGCGTTCCGTTCTCGTCTACCTCAATGAGCGAGTCCTGAATGAAAAGGAACACAAGAAGCCTTGTAGATAACAAACCTTTGATAACCAGAGCACCAGAAAATATCAGGTTTTTGAACTTGTCTTCCAAGCCTAGAACTAGAAAACCAACACTACTATTGCTAGTTAGGGTTAGAGACTTGAACAAACCCCTAATTCTCAATATTACAATTATGTGCGTAACTCCGCGTGCGTAAATCAGACATGAATGATACCACAAAACGATTGTTACAGGCATGTGCGCTTTTACTTTTTTAACCAACCAAGCGTACAGTTTTTGCCTGGCAGACATGAATGGTTGAAAAAGCAAACCATCCAAAAACTTTTTGAAGTGTCTATTCATCAAAGAATCCTGAAAGAAATGTATCACTGTTTCCACAAAAATATTAATCAGCACAACTGTTTTCAATATTGATAATAATCATTCTTGAGCAACAAATCATCATATTAGAATGATTTCTGAAGGATCATGTGACACTGCTGATGCTGAAAATTACATTTTATAATATATTAGAATGCAAAAAAGTTCTCTTAAATTGTAATGTTTCACAATATTACTGTTTTCGCTGTATTTGTGATCAAAGAAATGCAGCCTTGGTGACCATAAAAGACCAAAAAAAATCTTACCAACCCCAAATACTTAAAAAAAAAACATTTTTTATTAAATATTTAATTTAAGTTCATGGACATGGGTATGAATTTTAGATATTTTTCTTCTAGGGCCCTATGATAATTGTTTTATGCCTTCATTTGATTGCCAGAAAAAAATTTGGATGCACAGAATTTCTGGAGGAAAAAAAATTCATAGAAATTAATTTTCTTTAATTGAATAAATTGATGTTTTTATGAACTAAATTAATTACACATGCTTTTTGATTATAAAAATTTAACCAAACCACTAAATAGAATCCAGAAATCTTAAAACAGAAAACACATAATTTGGTTTAAAAAAAAATTAAATGGAATTTGAAAAAATAAATAAATAAACGTATTTCATTGGGCCCTAAACATGTCATTTTTGTTAAACTTTTAATAAATTGTTGTTAAACTGTACAAGTTTCATGATTTTCATTTGCTTTTTGATTACAAAAATGTAATTTAACCATTCAAATTGAGTCCAAAAAAAAAAAAACCCAGAAGAATTAAAAATTAAATTATTTTAATTCAAAAATGGAATTTGGGCAAGAATAAAATGGATTTCATATAGGGCCTTATTCTTCTATTTTTCCCTCAGTGACAAGAGGTGTCAACCACGGTGGTTTTAGGTCTCAAACATAAGGAGTGAGTTTATATCACCATCAGATGTCTGGTGTGTGAATTTGTGTTGCAGCAAATAGTTTTTATGCAACTCGTTAACTGCTTAAAAATGCGTCACACCAATTATTCCACACGGTAGCAAACAAAGGAGAGCTTATCAGGAACTAATCATGATAATTCAGATTACAAACCAAATATGGCATCTCTCTAACCAGCTATAACCGAGTGCCAGCGCACCTATCGAGTTCATCCCTGCGCACAATGTGAGTTTTTCTCATCTGATGACATTCTTTCCAGCCTCACAAACAAGTGAAGTGACATTTTTCTCCCACACTTCCCTGAAACGCTGCAAGACGTTAAGCTGTATTCTTAGAAAAAAACAAGCGACTTGGCACAAAAAGGGAAATCGAGATACTTAACATGCATAAAGACATTTCGACGCAGACATCAGCAGATGACAGATCAGCTAACACTGTTTTATTCATTCGCTCAGTTTGTACAGTATACCTGCTCTCTGCCCACTGCGTGCTGGGACTACGAACGGCCTGTGTGGTGTGTAGGTGTGTGAAGCGTTTCACGCCATACTTCTGCGAGTTTCTCTCAGTTTTATCTCTCTGCGTCTAAGAGGAAAACCTGCTTTGATCAAAGCTACCAAACTGTACGTTATGCTTCTAATTATTACTAAAATATACAGCATTAGGATCCTGTATTGATGTTTTCATTATTTTAGCACAATAGAAAAAAGTTAAACTACATTTCAATTACATAACAATGAGCAAAATGTATATGTTATTTTTTTATTTAGTACTGTCCTGATTAAGATATTTAACATGAATGATGTTTACATAAAAGGTAAAAACATTCACTGAAGCTCCAGAAGGAAATACGACGCATTAAGAGCCGGGGGGTGAAAACTTTTTGAATTTAAAGGTCAATTGTGCTTTATTTGTCTTCTGGGGAACATGTACATATTTCCTGTTGCTTTTGAAGGGCAGTACTAAGGGCACGACTGTGTCGTGTTTCCGTCTGGAGCATCAGTGAATGTTTTCAACTTTTGTAATAGTTGTGTTTGAGTCTCTCAGCTGTCTTCAATGTGAAAAGATGGATCTCAAAATCATAATTACTGCTGGAATGGGTTCAAACATGCAAAAGATACTGACATTTATATATATATATATATGATAAAATTAATTGTAATAATATTTTTATATTATTTTATACATATACATATATTTTATTATTTATAATTTATATACTTTATATAACATAATTTATAAAATAAATAATCTTATATATATATAAATTGTAAATTATATATATAAATTATATAAATGATAAATTAATTTTATATATATATAAAAAAATATGATTAAAGTTAATTTATCATTTATATATATATGTGTATATATATATATATATATATATATATATATATATATATATATATATATATATATATATATATATATATATATATATATATATATATATATATATACATATATAAATATACATATACATATATATATATATAATAAAAATATGATTAAAATTAATTGATATATATATATATATATAACAATATGATTAAACTGTATTTATCATTTATATATATATATATATATTAGGGCTGGGCAAAAAAAATCGATTTTTCGATTAATCGTTTTTTTATAACGTGGTCGATTCAAAATCGATTCTCAAAGGCCACGAATCGATTTTTCCAGATTTTTTTCCCCATATTTATTTCCGCAAACAAACCAATTATTTTTTTGTTCAGCAGAAGAAAACAGTTATTAAACATGATGAATACATGCATAAATGATGACATATTTTTTTTATTTTTGGGTGAACTATCACCAATAAGCCAGTATTAGCTGTCCTACATTGTTCATAGGCTTGCAGCATCCATGTTACAGCTAATTTTGTAAGATTTTATGATTATTTTATCTTAAAAATGAAATAACCTGATCCTGTTTGATCAAGGAATGCGACTGTTCTGACTTTTTTATATATATAAAATGTATTTATTTATTTATTTATTTAATACTTTTACAAATGTATAAAGCGGCAGAAGAATTTATATTTAAATCATAACAGCTAATTTTGGAGGGAATTTTTCCACTTTTGTCTGAGGGAAAAGAAGAAAGAACACAGGAAATGTTGCAAGCTGGATTCAAACATGTTTTGCCGGCTACGCCATGACTCCAACATGCTTTTTAATACATTTTTGACAGCACTATCCATTTTTTTTATTATACACATGCACATTAATAGTTTCATCTATTAAAAAGAGGCTCAATAAGAGAACATACGTGTAAAACTGATTCAGATATCCATTTTCACACTGTAACATACATAATCTGGTGGTCTGTGTATGAAGACTTTCCTTGTTTAATTTAAATAAAAGAGTGATGTCTATTAATCCCTCAACCAACTGATTTAATCCAACGTCTCATAGATCGTCTGTTAGAGATCAACGCCAAAGGATCTGTGCGAGCTTATCTAGGATAATATATTACTTAGCAAAATGTCTTTGACCATCTGCAGTGAAAAAAAAACACACAAAAAAAAAAACATGCTCTCTCCTGCGAACAAGAGAAAGCCCCAACATTACCATTAGCGCAAGTAGAAATCAAATGCACGGCCACATGTTTTACAAAAAGCCTTATAATTGTTATAGAGAAGGAAGCTGTGATTGTATTCCCCCCAACTCTTTTTGATGTGATTACACAAATTCTCCTTTGTGTACATTAAAGCTTTAGGGGCAGTGTGGGTAAAAGAAAAAAAGCTCCCACTCTCTTGTTGTTGTGCCACCAGAGGCAACACAGTTCTCTGTGCCAAAAAGTGTCTTTTGATGTTACTCCTCTTTTTCATACACAAATCACAGTTGTTTCAGAATGACCACATTAAATACCTTTTTCTGAGTGGTCTAATTTGATTACCTTTGTGGATGATGCCAGGGGCCGGCTGGGGGGCAGGGCCTCGCTGTTGTCTCGGCAACGGGTGGAGAGGTTGAGGATGGCTGCGGATGCGATGTTGGACTGGAGGGCGTTGCTTTGGGCTTTGTGGCGACTGGGGCTGTTGTCTCCGGGCATGATCATACGACCACCAGGACCCAGAAAACAAGGGAACTGAGCGGCTGTAAATGGTACTTACAGTTAGTACTCAGGGAAAGAATTGTTGATGATATCATATCATATTATGCCAAAAGAGAAACTACAGATCTATGTAGACGGGCAGTTTTTTTTTGTAACCTATTATACAATATATATAATAATATAATTTCTTTGAACCTGCCTGTCTACATAGATGTGGATTTGTAGTTTCTCTATCTCTACATAATAAGATCAGTTATAATTTATACCTTATTGTAAATATTACTAATACAAATATTTATATTTATTATTAAATAATATTATTTATATAATATTAATATAATATTAATTATATTATATATATTAGTGTAATTGCATCTAGCATAAAAGTTTGTGTGTGTATATATATATATATATAATATACACTCACCTAAAGGATTATTAGGAACACCATACTAACACTGTGTTTGACCACCTTTCGCCTTCAGAACTGCCTTAATTCTACGTGGCATTGATTCAACAAGGTGCTGAAAGCTTTCTTTAGAAATGTTGGCCCATATTGATAGGATAGCATCTTGCAGTTGATGGAGATTTGTGGGATGCACATCCAGGGCAGGAAGCTCCCGTTCCACCACATCCCAAAGATGCTCTATTGGGTTGAGATCTGGTGACTGTGGGGGCCATTTTAGTACAGTGAACTCATTGTCATGTTCAAGAAACCAATTTGAAATGATTCGAGCTTTGTGACATGGTGCATTATCCTGCTGGAAGTAGCCATCAGAGGATGAGTACATGGTGGTCATAAAGGGATGGACATGGTCAGAAACAATGCTCAGGTAGGCCGTGGCATTTAAATGATGCCCAATTGGCACTAAGGGGCCCAAAGTGTGCCAAGAAAACATCCCCCACACCATTACACCACCACCACCAGCCTGCACAGTGATAACAAGGCATGATGGATCCATGTTCTCATTCTGTTTACGCCAAATTCTGACTCTACCATCTCAACAGAAATCGAGACTCATGAGACCAGGCAACATTTTTCCAGTCTTCAACTGTCCAATTTTGTTGAGCTCATGCAAATTGTAGCCTCTTTTTCCTATTTGTAGTGGAGATGAGTGGTACCCGGTGGGGTCTTCTGCTGTTGTAGCCCATCCGCCTCAAGGTTGTGCGTGTTGTGGCTTCACAAATGCTTTACTGCATACCTCGGTTTCCTGTCACACCAGAGGAAACAAAACCTTAGACCATGTTTACACAAACATGGCTGGAGCTTACGTTGCAACACCCCACTCCCACATGGGACAGTCAGATCACCTTTCTTTGTTCCTCACCTCCAAATATGCACCCCTCATCAACCGTGTGAAGCCATCAGTGAAGACCATCAAGGTGTGGCCTGCGGGGGCAGATTCCACACTCCAGGAAAGGTTTCTACACACAGACTGGAGTATGTTTGCTTCTCAGGCCACCAGTGGCGCTCACACGGACATTGACTCCTACACCTCCTCTGTATTGGATCATATCAATACCACCATTGACATTGTTACAACCCAGAAACAGATCACCACATACCCAAATCAGAAGCCTTGGAGGAACAAGGAAGTGCGACTCCTGTTGAAGTCACGCAACACTGCCTTCAGATCAGGAGATGCACAAGCCTACAGCACATCCAGAGCAAACCTGAAGAGGGGCATCAAAAAGGCCAAGCACTGCTACAAGCTAAAGATAGAGGGACACTTTTCCAACTCTGACCATCGACGCATGTCGCAGGGCATTCAGGCCATCAGTGACTACAAACCCACCCACTCCACCCCCGCAGCCACTGATGTCAACTTCCTAAACGAGCTAAATTACTTTTATGCTCGCTTTGAAAGAGACAACAGAGAAACTGCAACCAAGCTCAAACCCTCAGCTGACCACCCACCAATCACACTCTCCTCCACAGATGTCTGCAAGGCACTGAGCCGGATCAGCGCACACAAGGCTGCTGGACCAGACAACATCCCTGGACATGTTCTCAGGGCATGTGCGGAGCAGCTTGCTGGGGTTTTTACAGACATTTTCAACCTGTCTCTTGCCCAAGCAGCTGTACCAACGTACTTTAAACGCACTTCCATTGTGCCAGTGCCGAAACACTCTAGCCCGAGGTGCCCTAATGACTACCGCCCTGTAGCACTCACACCCATCGTTATGAAGTGCTTTGAGCGGCTGGTCCTGGAACACCTAAAAGACTCTCTACCATCCACATTGGACTCTCACCAGTATAGGAGCACAGAGGATGCAGTTTCCATGGCACTGCACTCTGTGCTCACTCATCTGGACAGTAAGAACACTTATGCACGCATGCTGTTAGTTGATTTCAGCTCAGCATTCAACACTGTCATCCCAACCAAGTTAATAGCCAAACTTGGAGACCTGGGCATCAACACCTCAATGTGTAACTGGATTTTGGACTTCCTAACCGACAGACCCCAGAATGTTCGATCAGGATTCACCTGTTTCATGTCCATCACACTTAACACTGGTGTACCAGGGCTGTGTGCTAAGTCCGTTTCTCTACTCCCTCTTCACCTCCGACTGCAAGCCTGTGTATGGATCTAATTCCATCGTCAAGTTTGCGGACGACACTACGGTGATTGGGCTCATCAGCAACAACGATGAGACTGCCTACAGGGAGGAGATCCAGCACCTGGCCACATGGTGCGCTGATAATAACCTGCTCCTCATCACCACCAAAACGAAGGAGCTCATCGTGGACTTCAGGAAAGAGTCAAGAGGCACACACGACACCATCCACATCAATGGAACGGCTGTGTCTCCAGTTTCAAGTTCCTGGGGATCCACATCTCGGCCGACATGTTGTGGACGACCAACACCTCCAGCCTGGTCAAGAAGGCTCACCAGCGCCTTTTCTTCCTGAGGACACTGAGGAAGAATCAGCTCTCCTCGGCTATCCTGGTGAACTTCTATCGCTGCACAATAGAAAGCATCCTGACCAACTGTGTCGCAGTATGGTATGGGAGCTGCTCTGTTGTGGAGCGCAAGGCACTGCAGCGGGTGGTGAAAACTGCCCAGCGCATCACAGGGACTCCACTACCTGCCATCGAGCACATCCAGAGGAAACGCTGTCTGCATCGAGCTCGCAGCATCCTCAAGGACTCCTCTCACCCAGCCCACAGACTGTTTTCTCTCCTGCCCTCCGGCAGGCATCTCAGGTGCCTCCGGACCTGGACCAGCAGACTAAAGAACAGTTTTTTCCCCAGAGCTGTCTCTTTATTGAACTCTAACCCTCGCTGATCCACTCCCCTCATATACTGCCAACTCTCCGACCTCACATCTGCCTTCACTTGTTATTTGCACTACTGGAAAAACTGTTTACATTTGCATTTTGTACCGTACTTCCAACTGTAATATGCAATCACTTCCACTGCACTTTACACTTTTTTTCGGATAGCTTCTGTCCATACTCATTGCACTACCTTAATCCACTGTCAATTCCTCATCTTAGCCTAACATATTGTATACCTCTATCTGTAAAATTCTGTTTATAGTAATAGCCATCTGTATATTTATTCGTTGTACATATTCTCCTGTAAATTCTGTTTATAGTAATAACCATCTATATATATATATATCCATGTCCTGCACTTATTCATCCATTGTATATCATGCTCTTATGCAACCGTTGTATATCCTGCACTTGCTGCTATTGCACTTCTGGTTAGACCTAAACTGCATTTCGTTGCCTTGTACCTGTACTTGTGTAATGACAATAAAGTTGAATCTAATCTAATCTAATCTAATCTAATCTAAATGCATTGAAGCAACTGCCATGTGATTGGTTGATTAGATAATTGCATTAATGAGAAATTGAACAGGTGTTCCTAATAATACTTTAGGTGAGTGTATACATACACATACATGTAAGCATATATATATATATATATATATATATATATATATATATATATATATATATATATATATATATATATATATATATATATATATATATATATATATATATATATATATATATATATATTTAATTATATGTATTAATTAATTAATTGTTATGCAGATAAATAACTAATATAAAGTTAATATAAATAATGCAGAGACAACTATAAGTTAGCCATCTGTAGGTCAATTTAATATTGTATTAATAATATAATATTCTGTTAATACTATATTAATAATATAATATTCAATTAACCTTCAGATAGCTTACTTGTAGTTGTCTCTGCATTATATTTTTTATATTTTTTAATATATATTATATATTTTTTTTAAATAGAAAATATTTTTTATAAAATGTGAATGATTTTCATGTGCAAAGCTCACTGCCAGGGTGTTGCTACGCAGTTGCTATGGTATTCTGAGTGGCTTTTAGTGTTGCTATGTGGTTGCTAGGGTGTTCTAGGTGGTTGATTATTGGCCTAAATCAGGGTGCTTCGTTCATAAAGATTGTATAGAGCAGATTGTATGGCACAAACAAGTGACTGCACATGTACTGCTCGAAGTCACACATGATGACACTGAAAACAAGTTCTTATTTTAAACAGTAATGTCAGTGCATGCTGGGTAACCTTTGATTTGAAACAAAATAGACACTCACAGTCAGGAAAGTGTGAAGATTCGTGACTCTGGTCGGATGCCATCTGAGCTTGCTTGCCAAAGACCTGGGCGTCAAAACTGGCGTAGTCAAACTGGCCTTTAGTGTACTTGTCCATGTCTTTGGCCATGCTGGCCTGCAACGCTGCCATAGGATGTGCAAATCTGTATGTGAAGTCAAATTTCTTCATGTTTCCTAAAGGTCTAAATAAAGGAAAAATCAAGACTTCATTGAGTTTTTATTGTTGCTTATTCTTTAGCATAAAAAAAATTACATTTCATCTGTAATGAATGATTACCAACCAAATCAGATTTATTTATTTATATAATTAAAAGCTCCAAAAGAATGTATGGGAGCACTTTATTTTGATGGTCCACTTTAGACATTCTACTAGCCCTGTTTTAGAAGCTTTCCTGTAGCTCAAACAGTAGAGCATGGCGCTAGCAATGCCAAGGTCATGGGTTCGAAACCCAAGGAAAGCAAGAACTGGCAAAAATGTAAAAATGTGTACCTTGAATGCTATGTAAGTCGCTTTTGATAAAAGCGTCTGCCAAATGCATAAATGTAAATGTTTACACCTGGTGTTAAGATGCGTTTTAGGCGATCGGATCACAAGTAGACGAGGGAGACACATTCTCTTTTGTCCACTTTCAACCACTTCTGTCCTGCTTTTTTCAGATCTTTCGATCTAATGGACGAAATAAGCTCACGTAATTTACATATGAAAGCACCAGACAACGGAAAAACACACGGAGAGCAGCAGCTTTCATTTCTGCTCTGACAGCCGCAAGACCCCGGCGAACGCTCTGAGGATGTGTGTTAGAAATCAGAAATGGTGAGAGAACATTGTGCTTGGTATGTTTTTTGTCTTCAAACCAAACTTGGGTCTCCAGCTGACAAAGTTTAAATCCCGTCTGGCAAGCGCAATTCCCATAATGTTAATGCGTTAGGTGAATAGGCGTGAGTAGAACCCCTCTGCGTCACTTTTTTACGCACAGGGTACCCTTTTCGCGTCATTTTTCACGCTCCATTGATTACAGTTGTTTGCCCAATGCGTAAAGACGCATTTAATTCTTTGCATTTGTAAAAGTAGACATGATATCTCATTAAAAAGATACACACGACTCTTTAGCATGACGCGATTGGTCACGAGACACACAAGGGCCAATGATATTTTACAATCAAAGCTGAAGTAATGACGCAATTGGTCATGAGACATACGAGAGCCAATGCATTTTAACTATGAAATCTGACGTAACGTTTCTTCAATTTTTGAATGTGTGCATGATCTTCGGCGGATGGAGACGCTGATCGCTTTTGGTGATTTTCTTCACACAAATCAATCGTTTGGCTTCAGAACATTTGAATATTTGTACCTTTTGAATAAATTCCTGTTTTATATCATATAACACAGAAATGGGTACACTCTAAAAAATGCTGGGTTAAAAATAACCCAAGTTGGGTTGAAAATGGACTAATCACGCATTTGGGTTGTTTTAACCCAGCGGTTGGGTTAAATGTTGCTTAAAACAACCCAATTGCTGGGTTAAAACAACCCAATTGCTGGGTTAAAACAACCCAATTGCTGGGTTAGTCCTTTTTCAACCCAACTTGGGTTATTTTTAACCTAGCATTTTTTAGAGTGTAGGTTTAGGGATGGGATGGGGTTGGGTTACATGTTTAAATGTGTCTAAATAGCATAAATAAAAAAATAAATGTAAATAAAAGTAACGTTATGCTGGCTGATTAAATTGAGAATCACACTGCAACAGGTCATAATGGCAAAATCATAACTCAATATATAATTTCATCATGATAACAACATTGCCATGCTGTGTATGACCCCAAAGGTTTCTCATTGAAATCAATGTAATACCCTGCGTGACGAAAAATTACGCTAAAGGTGTACCCTGTGCGTTAAAAAGTGACGCCAAGGGGTCCTGGTCTCGGTCCGCTTGTTTGCTGCGCACCAGGGGTCAGATGGCGTTCACACTTAGTAAAATTAACTGCACTAACAGAGCAATCGCACTAGGGTTCGTTTAAACCAAACCAAACATGCTAAGTGTGAACCATAGAGTGTAAAAAAATATGGACGTAGTGTCCGTGACGTCACTCATAGGTTTCTGAAGAGCAGTTTTGAAGCCTCAAAGTCGGCCGTTGCCATCTTGGCAGCGTGTCACCGTGCGTCACTCCTGGATAACAGAAAATGGGCAAAGAGGCGGGACGTGGGTGGAGCTGAGGTGAAGTGATGACTAACAGACAGCAGATAAACGACAATCCACCTGACACTCAAAGTGGCCACGCCCTTAATTATGCAGAACTTTAAGGCTTTATATAATGTAAACGAATGAGTTATAAAAAAAATTCACAGTTGTCATGAAGGGCAAATTTAGCCGTATAGACCAAAACCACAATTTGTACCAGGCTGTAAACATGTTTTTTTCTGCTATATTGTTAAAAGTTCTGCTATATTAAAGTTGGGCATTTTAACATGAGTCTCAATGAGATTCTGCTCCCTTGAATTGCAATTTAAGTCACTTCCGTATTGACTTCAAGAGAAACCGGGGGAGGTTGTCGCGTGGTGTGAACACACCCTCACTCTCATTGGAGTTTTAGTAGACTGTCTGCTACTATCTACTAACCTAAACAACTAACCCTAACCTAAGAGTCTACCACAGTCTGTACTGTAGTGAAAGTTACTTATAGTTAGTAGGATGTCATCGAAATAAAGTGCAACCGAATGAACAGATGAAATGTTATTATTATCCTTCAGAAACTTATGTTGGACCTCATTAAGACACAGGGCTGCTCCTAGATGAAGGTTTATTACCTGGCCATTCTCTCTGCGCTCTGTCTGCACTTTGTGGGATCCTCCGGCGGTTTGGAGATCTTTTCTGCAGCAGCTATCGGGCAGCCTGAGAGACTGTGTGAAAACAGACATCACAAGTGTGGAGTTAGTCTCCTCGTGGCCTCCTCTGGGTTGTTAACTTCATTTTAATTGAATTTGGGTGCATTAAATAGTAATTGCTCAATTAAAAAGAATCTGATACTTTCTATGCGATAAACATCACATTGTTTTATGGTTTACTTAAGTGTCATTAACATTTTGTTTGGATTTTTCCTGATAGAGTGAAACTTCACGTTTATTTTCAAGTAAATGTCCAAGTTTTCACAGCAAGTGCATCTCTTTTATGGGGCAAATTAACATGTTTGACCTTTTAAAGGGGTCCTATTATGCTTTTTTACATTTTCAATTTTCTTTAGTGTGTAATGTTCCTGTTTGAGCATGAAAAAGGACTCATAATTCTTCATTTAAATAATTCCCGCTCAAAGCATACATAAATATGCAACTAGGGCCTGGTTGAGTTAGTTAGTAGTGTGTTGAAACTCGCGGTTATGGTAAGGGGTGGGACATTTCCCAAAAACGCTCGAAACGGATCACAACACACTGTTCCAGCCGACCAATCAGAGCACATTGTGCTTTTCAGAAGGAAGGGCTTCATAGAGATGACAGACTGGAAAGAGAGGAGCTGCAACAATGGAGAATATCTGAAAAATTATGTTTTTGGAATATTCAAACTTGAAAAACTATTCTAGCAGAGCAAACAAATTAAATCAAAACGTTGAAATAGGGTATGATAGGTCCCCTTTAAGGTGGTTCAAAGCATTGCAACAGTGCAAAATAGAGTAGTAATAATAATACTATTATATATTGTCTTTGGGTCAAATTCCCAATGTAGTTTACACGATTGGTAACGTTAATATAAACAACATCATTTTCCTCCAGCGACCGCCTCCCCGCTGCTAAATATCAATGCAAATCTGCTCACAACGTGAAAGGAGGTTTGTATAGAAATGAATAGAGTGTTTGGGTAAAAAAACAAGCTTACCTTCTATGTGTGCTACGGTTACTGTTGACATGACCTCTTCCTGTACAGCCAGGGGTCGGACATTTAAGGACGTTTTCGTGCATGGCAAGGACTGTAAAAAACAAAAGAATATAAAATGAAACTTTTCACATAAACAAGAGAAATTACATTAAATACAAATTCAGCATTTTGTGGAATTCACAAAGCTGTTTTTAACTTTTTCTGCTACCTAAAGTTCTCCATGTGATTCTTTGTAAGTGGAAATTGTGTCTCCCTTCAAATATGAACATGCAAAAACATCACGGCTACAAACACATTTTGATTACCATTTAAGAGACACACACATATTGTTGAAGTCCTATCCAGTATCCTCAGTAACTTTTCACTCTGTTCATAATTAGTTTGGAGGATGTGCCCGTCTATTTAGGCTGCATCCGCGGGTCCTTTGATTTGCAGAATGCTGCCTCTGGTTTAGGAGTACATGCTTTCATATTGGAGGAAAAAAAGGGAAAAGAAAACTTAATTACATTTTCTGTTCCTTTTGTCACATCACTGTTTAATGGCGAATGTTTGTTGTGCTACTCTCAAATGCAGAAAACAGCAAGTGAAAAGTTGTTTCCGGAACGTTAATTTGCATAACGCAGGAACTCAAGCCTCAGTTGTGTTGACGGATGAAAATTCCTTAATTTTTTTTCCCAGCTTGTAGAGTTATGGTTTCCACTGGAAGGCTCAAGATAAGTAGTAAATACATTAAATGCATTTATGTACATAATTGACATGCAAATTGCATTCTTCATATTTGTGATTTTTTTTAATTAGGGACAATCTTGACTAATTGAAATCTTGAAAAAGGATGCTTCTTCAAATTATGTTTAATATATGTTTATCATATTTATCGTATGTTTTTGAATAATTTTTCAAATTTTGGAGGAAAATTTGGCTAAGCATTTGACAACAAGTTAGCTTCCAGTAAATTAGCTTTGTACTTAAAAAAAATAAAAATAAATGAATTAAAATGCTCAAATAGTGACCAGTTTGGTAATGACAAATAAATCATTACCCATCCTTCGGATGAGACGTTAAACCGAGGTTCTGACTCTCTGTGGTCATTAAAAATCCCAGGATGTCCTTCCATAAAGAGTAGGGTTGTAACCCCAGCATCGTGGCCAAATTTGCCCATTGGCCCCTGTCTATCATGGCCTCCTAGTCATCCCTATTTAAATATGCGATTGGCTTCATCACTCTGTCTCTCTCCACCAATCAGCTGGTGTGTGGTGGGCGTTCTGGCGCAATATGGCTGCCGTCGCATCACCCAGGTGGATGCTGCACATTGATGGTGGATGAGGAGATTCCCCCCTTCTATGTAAAGCGCTTTGAATGCCTAGAAAAGCGCTATATAAATGTAACAAATTACTTAATAAATTAATAAAGATAATGTTATATCATAACATAATCTCAAAATAAATGGCATCAGAACCAAATTATATATACATAACATAACGTAATATAATGTAACTAATATAATATAATAAATACAATATAACGTAATTCATATAATATAATAAATATAATATAATAACATAACATAACAATTAATATAATATAATATAATATAATATAATATAATATAATATAATATAATATAATATAATATAATATAATATAATATAATATAATATAATATAATATAATATAATATACCCATCAAATATAAAATGATTGTTTATTTCACACAGACACACACACACATACACATATACACACACTTTTTCTTCTAAAAACAGAAGAATCTTATATTTCTATCACAGAAAATAAATAACTATTAGATATTTTTATAGCACACATTTAAATACAATGCACTTCCTGCCATGTCGATATGCAGAAATGCTGAATATAATACAGGCTGGTTGGTTAAGCAATCACCATGTAATCTTTTATCCCTCAGTCTCTGTACAACTAAACCTTGATCATTAGTATGGCATGAATATTTATGGGCTGAAAATGATCACAGTGTTGTTATCGCTAATTGTATTTGTTCTGTTTGTATTGTACTGCTGTGAAGGGAGGAAATGTGTCTAATGTCCTCAGGAAGTGATGCGTAACATGAGAACAGACTCACTCTCTGGGGGCACTCTGACTTTGTGGGGACATCCTGATAGACTCCGGTGATGAGGGTAGAGGCCTGTCACATGACCCGTCCCATCACAGCCCGGGGTCGGACATTTGATGTCTTTCTTTTCTGTCCGAGGGGAGTCTATAAAGCATGCACGCACGCACACACACAGAAACAAAAGGTAAAAAAGTACTCTTCAAGAATGTGGTTATAGTTCATCCCATCCAGTCACGCTTCTCTCTGTCTAGGCTGAAGCGCATCCTGTAAAAGCATGCTGGGTATGCATGTATTCATCCGTGACATTAGTTAAGGCTGCGGTCTTACACAGGGCACTGGTTTCTTAGCACTGATCCATAGAGAGATTATCTTCAGAGATTACCCATTAAACAGCAGTCATCACAAGAATCAAAGTGCTTAAAGCTCACATCATCATACTTTACTAGGATTTATGACTTATTTATGCTTATGGTAAAATATCTGGCTGATACCGATAAAAATACAGCATTCAAGGTTACAGGGATGTCATCAGAAGATTTACTTCTTGTACTTGTACTTTAAAAAAAAAAAAAAAACATGTTGGTTATTTACTACTAAATATTTTCTAGCCAAAACGTTTTTTAGCACTTAAGAGGATTTTATTTATCTATCCCTCTGGGCTAGAATCTCTGTATGCCTCTTGCTTTTCATATGTTGATTTT
The DNA here is from genome assembly GCA_023566225.1 of Romanogobio albipinnatus. NCBI lineage: Eukaryota > Metazoa > Chordata > Actinopteri > Cypriniformes > Gobionidae > Romanogobio > Romanogobio albipinnatus. Next base: position 36,479,365 of record CM042260.1, on the reverse strand, counting down.
AAGTTTTATTGCAAAAACACATATACTATGAAATGGTATAAAGCAGGGGCTTTCAAACTGAGTCCAGAGAAAATAGTAGAAAATAGTAAATATTATAATATTAAATAATAGGTAACACTTTATTTTACAGTGTCCTTGTTACACATCTTACATGAAGTTACTATAGTGATAACAATAAATTATGCATAATTACATGCAACTAACCCTCAACCAAACCCTAACCCTATAGTAGTTAATCAATATTACTCAGTACTTAAATATATAATTATACTGTAACAATGACACCTTAAAATAAAGTGTAACCAAATAATATTAAGTAAGTAAATAAATTAGATTAAAATAAATGGTAACACTTTATGTTTGTGTCATCATTACATATGTTGCATGTAGTCATCATGGTAATAACTATAAATTATGCATAATTACATGCATCTAACCCTAAACCTCACCCTATAGTAAGTACATGTTGTCACTTAATATTAATAATATTAAATGTATAATTACACTGTAACAAAGACACCTTAAAATGAAGTGTAACCAAATAAATAAATGAGATTAAAATAAAAATATTAGTTAGTTATTAAATCACTTAAATATATTAAAATAAGTAAATAAAAAAAATATATATAAATGAAAACATAGCTTACAATTAAATAAATGAACAAATATGTATATTAATATAGTGAGTAGGAAAAAAACATAATAATGCAACTTAATAGTAAAAGAAATAGTAGTTTGCCCTAATACTAGGAAAATAAATAAAGGTGTTTTTAATAAGATGGAGACAAATAAGAACGTACAATTAGCATCAATAACATAAATAAATTGACTAACAAGCAACAAGAAATTACATTGGCTACTCTTTTATGAAGTTTATTGAAGAGTAGTGAGTAGTAAACAATTGAAAAACTGCCTAATCTGTAGTGAAGATATGGTAAACCTGAAGCTGTAGTGGATCTATATTAAAGCTGTAGCTGTGGTAAAGTTGTATTGAAGTTAGGGCTGAGAATCGAGAAGTATTCATAACCAGTTCCACAAAACAGACAGCGTGACCAGTGTAGTCCGAATCAGTCGACCATCGAATTGACTCCAATGAGCCGGTTCTTTTAAGCGAATCTCAAGCATATAAAGTGCATATAAACAACTGAATGAGCGACTCTTTTGAACGGCTTTAAGGAATCAGAATATTTACAAGGAATTCAAACTGTAATCTTTCAAAATCAGTGAAAATGTGACAGTGAAACTCACCTTTGCTGCTGTGGTACATGGTCCGAGCGTCTATCTCCAGCATCCTCTGCTGCCTCCGGTCATGGTTCATCTGCTCCAGGAGGAAGCGGTCCATGTCTTTGTAGGCACTGTGGATGACCTGTCTATGTTCAGACTGCAGCACCATGGCCTGCTCTAGAAGACTGAGATTCAGTCGGGCCCTATCCAGCTCCAGACGTCTGGCCACCAGGCCTGGACCCCAAACGACTCCTCGCTCCTCCATCCTGGGCGTCTGGAGCTCCTCCTCACTGTCGCTGAACTCTCTTACAGAGCCATACTCCTCCATAAAGTTCCCTGCGCTGTTTCTGTTAATGTAAGCAGAAAGAGCATCTTCGTGGAGCTGCTGACCTATTCGGAGTCTCTTTATAAGAGCGTCGTCTGCAGGTGGACTGGGGCTGTGATGGATCCCGTTGACTTTCGTTAGGGACGGAGGAACGCTCCATTCTTCCTCGTCTGCCTCTCTGTCTGGAGACAGATGATAGCTGGCTCTGATCTCCTCACGATTTTTGTCTTCAAAGTCCTGGTTGTGCTCCTCCTCGTCTTGCTCATTCTGGTGGTCGGATATCTGAGCCACCAGGTCTGGCGAACACTCGCTCGTTTGTTCTGACCACGACAACAAGTGGTGAGACTTTGCGTTGTGATAGACAGTGTCTTCCAGAACGTCACTGCCGTCGAGCTCCTCATCTGAGACACAGAGGAACGGATCGTCAGTTAGAGCTAATTAGATGATTGTGTTTGGAAGTAAAAGACTAACAGATGGGTTTCAGATCCTTCAAAATCACAAGTTGAGACAAATATGACAGCTTCAGTTTGGGATTTGGAAAAAAAAACGTGAAGGGAAACACAAAATATGTCTCTGAGCACATTCATAAACTAAGATGGATGGATGGATGGATGGATGGAGAAACGGATGGATGGATGGATGGATGGATGGATGGATGGAGAAACGGATGGATGGATGGATGGATGGATGGATGGATGGATGGATGGATGGATGGATGGATGGATGGATGGATGGATGGATGGATGGATGGATGGATGGATGGATGGATGGATGGATGGATGGATGGATGGATGGATGGATGGATGGATGGATGGATGGATGGATGGATGGATGGATGGATAGATAGATAGATAGATAGATAGATAGATAGATAGATAGATAGATAGATAGATAGATAGATAGATAGATAGATAGATAGATAGATAGATAGATAGATAGGACAGACAGGACGGACGGACGGATAGATGGATGGATGATGGAGATACAGATAGACAGATAGACAGATAGATAGATAGATAGATAGATAGATAGATAGATAGATAGATAGATAGATAGATAGATAGATAGATAGATAGATAGATAGATAGATAGATAGATAGATAGATAGATAGATAAATAGATAGATAGATAGATAGATAGATAGATAGATAGATAGATAGATAGATAGATAGATAGATAGATAGATAGATGATGGATGGATGGATGGATGGATGGATGGATGGATGGATGGATGGATGGAGATA